>OZ008371.1:149210729-149530729 GCA_963931995.1 Phaonia tiefii
TATTGTATGCACTTCTAAGTGCCAAAAAAGATTACCATCTCTACGTCTTAGAAGATAACGATTTCTTTAAGTATCCCACAATTTCATGCAGGGTCCGTAAGTCTGACCTTGAATACCCCACACCAATATTCGTCTGTAAGTAGCATCTATTCGCCGTTCCAGTCTTTATTACAAACTATGACAGGCTTATGGCCTAAAGTCTTTAGGAACTATATGATAGACCTTTCCCACTTCGGGAGTAAGCACCACTCCCGAATACGTCCATCCTTTAAGTGCGAATTCCGGTTGCCACAACTGAACTGAGGTTGTCACGACTGAATCAAGTCCTAACAACAGAAGATCGGTTGAAACACCCTTGTTTCATAATTATCAATTCAATCAATCAATTATAATTGATTCGGTTGTGACAGCCGAATGGCCAATTATATTCTTTCTGCCTACTATAGTTTCGGTCGCAGCAACCGAGTTTGGAATTGATTCGGTCGCACCAACCGAATTTGACATCAACTCGTTTGTAACGATTGAATTTGTTATCAATACGTTCGAATTTGACTTTAAGTCGGTTGCAACAATCGTATTATTGAAAATTAGGTTGCTGGAATCAAATTTCTCATAATTAATATATATAGCAAACCGTGGCTGTCGGTGGTACAATGGTAGTATGCGCGGCTCTTATACATAAGTGCGTGGGTTCGATCTCTGCTCAGACCACCTAGCATTTCTTTCGACGGCGACTACCTCGCTTAGTGATGGCGGCAATATCACGTATTTGGCCATGAAAAAGCTTCTCTGTTCAAAGCACCCATTATTTCTTTCGACAGCGGTTACCTCGCTTAGTGGCGGCGGCACGATCGACTATTTGTAAAAGTGTAGGTTCCAATCAATGTGTGCAAAACTAGAACGCGCATAGCTCACTGGCTGTGAGAAGCTCTCCCCAATCCCTGCATGAGATGTACGGGGAAAATCTTTCTTTTTATGTATATCAAACCTAACGTAATTCGGTTGTGACAAACTCTAATTTGGTTGTGTGGTTGTGACAACGCCTAAATTCGATTGTGACAAACTCTAAATTCGATTAAGGTTATTTCGGTTGTCCCAACGGAATTTTTCTGGGGTGTGTGCAGCTAAAATTAATACACACGGATATATAACCTTATCAGCCAGGGGATCTATAGGTCGTTCACAGCCTGAAGTTCTGCTTAAGGTTGTGATTGCAACTGCCGATAGCCCATTAGCCCTTGACATAAATGAGAACGTACTTGTTAAGTGGTCCTTGCTCTCAAATGCACTAAGTGCGTAGCGTCGACTTTTTTAACGAAGGAATAAATACGAATCGAAAAAATAAAAATAAATCGTCATTCACAACCATACACGTATTATAAAGCATGACAAAAATAACGAAAAAATCAAAAAATAATTGATGTCACGTGTATCTACGTGATGCATAGAATTAAATATTTCCTAACACATATTCATATAAAATTTTATATATGTATATACACTATAGAGTAATGTCACCTAGAGGTGCCATCTTTCTCATTTTACATTTCATTTCACACCCTTCGTGGTGAGGTCGGTGCGATAGAGGGATATTTGAAGTAAACTGACTTAAAGCAGGTGGAGTTACAAGAATGGTTGACTTGTGCCGTTTTGGTTGATAACTGTGGAATTTAAACGTATTTTGAACTTTTTTTATTATCTTTTAATGTTAGTATACATTTGTGTTGTCTTTAACACAATAATTTCAACACGCAAAATGAAATGCCGTTGTTATTTTCTGGTTGGTTGTTTTGAACAATTGCCTCTATCTGGTATTATTAAATCAATGCTTTTCAACATGCAACGTTCATACGAAACCACACCAAATTTCGTAAGTTTACTGAGAGCAGTTGCTACTCTAGATGTGTGATTACTCAGTGATATACACATCTATGTGTGTATATTACATCTAGTATTTCCCCTTAACCAGAGTCCGTAAGGAAAGACAATCTCAAACTGTTGCCGCAGTTCTTGGTATTATTGCTAATACCTTAAGAATATGTTAACCGAAACCAAATAGACAACAACACGATATCAGAAAATTAAGATTGAGATTGAAATATGAATTGATTAAGTTAATTAAATCTTAAGATGATTAAGGCCCCTTACATTTCATGCACCATCTCATTCCAGAAATGCTGTTTAAACATATTAATATTAGTCATGAACAAACATCATGTTTAATAGGGTGCAGCGGAATCATACGTTCAAAAGCTTTTAACGTGACACACGAACTTTCAGGATGTAGCTCCTACGTCCATTAAAAACATGCATTGGTGTCGCGTTCTCTCTGTTTTTCCACCAAAAAAAAATATTTCCCCAAAAAAGTTAAAGTTACATACACCCTAAGTTATAATGACATTGCTACATTTGCCATTCAGTACATGACTTTCATGTTAAAGTGGTTGTCCTTGCTGCATTATATTCCATATTGTGTCTCAGTATACGAAATAATTACAAATGTTGACACGTGTGGTCGATAATCGTTTTACGATAAAACTTGAAGATAAACACGTAACTTTATCATATGGTTCCACGTCTGCAGGCTTTTTTTTTACCGAGTTATTATTGTTACTTATACGCAACATTTATGGCATTACCCCCTACGCGAATAATGAATATTAATATTACGTATACGGCAAGGGTACGTTGACTACTAAGAAAGAGTACTAAGTAATTTGTGCACATAAATTAATTGCACACTATGACGCATGATGTATATTAATTACACTGTGGTAAATATTTACATATAACATTTTTATGATGTTACATATTTACAAGAATTTACACACTCGAATAGTGCCTATTCCGTTCAAAGAAGGTAATAATTTAAAAACTCACAGGAAAATTTACTGAACATAGAGGAAGATTTTTCTAAATCAATATTACGTACACGTAGAATTACAATGTACGTAAAATCCTTGGCTGGTTGAATGATTCATTTACCATGGAATGCGAAAGATTTCGAAACACTCTGAAACACCTGTTTGAAAAACAATTTTCCAGTGAAAATTCTTTGTTACACTAGAGTGAATGAAAGTTTCCCAGAGGCAAATGCTTGGAAAATATATGGATAAATTATTGAAAGTGCACAGTGTTGATATTGCATGTGTTGCCAGGAAACCCAGTTATAATCATATTCAACGTAAAACGTATTCAAATTGACTTTCAAAGGCGTAGAAAGTTTCTCTGAAAGAATCTGGCAAATAAATACTTGCAATTGCTCGGCACACCACGAACAAAATCCATTATAGAAGCAGTTGCAAGCATGTGCTACCATTTGTATGTGGGGTCACAAAATCAAGTCACAACGTTAAGCAATATGTGTATTTTATGTATCGCTGGTCCATGTACCGAGTCACTGAATGAATTATTAATCCAATAAAGAATATGCTACTTTATGCCAAAGGATTGTCTCAATCTTACCTCTCAATCCAGCGATATGTAACAAAATAACCTGGTTTTTGGAACTCAGTGAATGAGCCATTTAGACATTTTATCAGGGGCTTACGTGAACCATATAATTTCTAAAAGCCTAAAGCCAAACTGGTACGGTTCAATCTGGTTAGCGATAATTTGGTTTAGTCGTTGGCACTTTATACTTGATAGAACCTTATATGCTATGGATAAAAGGCTTATTCCACGGTAGATGGCACAGAGACTCGGGTCACCTTTTTTAAATATGATACAAAGTACACTGAGACTCCAATCGCAGGGCATGCATTCAACTAACCAAATTTTGCTAATAAGCTGATGCATGCACCTTATCAGCTCATCGCCGCCAGCCTTAAACAGCTACGCCGGTACTCCATCGGCTCCTGCGGCTTTGTTGTTCTTAAGCCAGTCAATAGCTGTTCTGACCTCATCATGGTTAGGAGGGGGCAATCGACATCGTCGTCCATATTGTGATCAATCCTTTTATCGTCATTGGATATCTCAGGTACTGGTAGAAATGGTCTCTCAGGAGAAATGTGTCTCTCCAAATTCCCAACATGCTCTGCACATCTGCAATGAGATGGAGTTTCCGTCCTTGTCTTTCCAGACGGGGGCCCTGCACCATGTCCATTAGTTCCGTTGTTGACTTTTTGGTCGAATTTTTGGGCTTCGTTCTTCCTTTTGCACGTCTCAATTTTCTCACTCTCGCGCTGTGTCCACCTCCATTTCTTACGCCTATAGAGGCGGTTTACCTCCTTTCTTTTCTCCCTATTTGACTGAGGCATTGCCATACGTTCAGCGTTCTTTTCATCATTTCCAATGCAACACTCTTCATCGTACCCATGGTTTATTGCGGTTTTTTACGGAACCAAAAAATGTTTACCAGATCATAAGTTATAGATTTTTGGCCGATGATTAGTCATGAAAAAGCTTTTTAAAAAAGCCATCAGAATCGATGTAAAACTGTAGGTTCCAATGACTGATTGTGAGAAGCTCTACCCATTCCATTACTGGGATGTCATGCACTCTGAAGAAAAAAACGGCCTCTGTAACATATTTTCCCAAACATATTCTGCAGGAACCATATATATGTTGCAGCTCCCAAAGTCAGGTGTATTTAAATGCAAACATTAGCATGTTTACTGACAAATTATGTATGCTTTTACGTGGAAACATATGCGTGCTTTATACCAAACATCCATATATATACGTGGAAGCATTCACGTGTTTCCCATTCACGTGTTGCTTACGTGGAAACATATGCGAATTTTCTCACAAACATAATAATATTAGAAACCAATTATTCTCTTTTTCTTTATTTAATTATGTTTATAATTAAATTAAATTTATAATTAAAATAAATAATTAGTACAAAGAATTAAAATGTTTAAAATTACCCTTTTTACATTTACTTGCTGAATGCATTACTTTTTTTAAGAAATGAGAATCTGCTGCTCTTTTGCTTCTCCTTTCTTTATTGTCTCTCACGTTTTTGTTTCAGAAGGTTTCAACTATGCGTTGGATATCACTATGCGTTGGTACACCAACAATATAGTTATATACAACTACAGTTCATGCAAGACAAGCGTGTATTAATTACTTGTGTTTTTTTTTTTATTATATTTCACTCCGGCAGAAAAACGGATTCACGTTGTTGCTCTTTCCAGTTTCTTTCCTCCAAATCGTTTCTTTCTTTGGTAACACAAATACATATAAAGGAAACACATACACAAAAACCAAAGCAACATCACAAACCATTTAAGCGTCCGAGCATTCGTTTAATCTTTTTTCACTGATCAAGCACTTTTAAAATCCCCTGTCCGATGAAATATTGACGACTGAATACATGAAATTAAAACGCAATACATCAGCCAAAAGAAGAAACACTGACTTCATCTGCAATTTACACCCACAATCAGGAATATTTATGAATCACTGACTAAGAGAATAATGAAAAATATAGATACACACTTACAAGATATACTCTCTCGTTGTCCCTCTTTTATTCTCTTGCTCTCGAGAGAGATTAACAGTGCAGCAAACACAGCTGTATTTGTGTCACAAAACACAGATTTATTTGGGTCGCAAACACATATGTTATAACATATTAATCATTGTGTCTCAAACATGTAATATTGAATAGCAAACACAATGCGTTTGGGCACAAATATATTATTTTGCGACAAGCTCCAAACACATGTTATATTTGCATCCAAACAACAAAAAACTACAGCTTTTTCAGCGTGTGGGAAAATATTTATTTATTTTATTTAACGATTCGTCTATGTTCAGTTTAATCCATCCCAGTTGGAAAATTTATAGAAGACATGTTCACTGTGTGTCCAAATGTATGCAAATGTCAGGGGGTGTCATGAAGGTTTTTATACGGGAGCTGATCGGCGAGTCAGCAGTGACTCTAACATGTCACTTCTTAGTAACTGATGTTGTCTTTAGGAAATTTCCAACTGGGATTTGTATTTTTGCTTAAATTGCATTGCCGGATCTTAATCAATTTATTAATAAAATTGTGGCTGTGTCATATACAATTTGTTTTCAAAATTATTATTAAATTAATTACAAATTATACAAGTGCACACACACAGTCTTACATTAAACAATCCCATGCATAGATTTTTATATCTACATATATGGTAAATCAAGAGCCGCAATTGCGACAAATTTTTTTTTGGTTTTCTATCATAAACCAAACAAACTTAATGTGTAATTATCACGAATGTTGACTGTCACTTTATCCTAAATGAGCTGGTATTGTTAATGGTTTAATAAACTATTAATATTATCAGAATTTGCGATATCAGTGAGAGTGTCAGTGGCAATGTTAATGTTTTGTGCAAATGACAGAGGAGGGCAACAAATGTAAAGGAGGATTTTCGATACTATTATTCACCGAATATGGTACTGTCCGTGGAGATGGAACGTTTCTGACAGCCATTCACTTGGAAGTGGCCAGAAATAATTCGTTCATTGGGCAGTCCAAGTAGCTCACTACTTCCTCGCAGTATGTCCTGGGCAATGGCTTTATCGGTAACCTCCGTTAGCTAGCTAGAGTGAGAAGACGAAACAAATGAGAAGCCTGATTGGTTATGCGATCACTGATACATATGTCTCAGGTTTAGTAGGGGACTGATGTCACTGAAGCTCAACAAGCTATCGGCCATATTCTCTTGTCGTTAGAAGGCGGAGAAGCCAAACATATTTGCCAACGGCGGATAGAAACCAAAAGAAGAAAATCCATGTTCGACATATTGCATCCTGGTCAGCGTCTGATCCATAATGGGCGAGTGCAATCAAATATCCTGGCAGTAGGTAAAATGCAAAAGCCCGGTGAACTGGGTTTGCCTCCCGCCACCGTTCATAATGGCAGTGAATATACAGAAACGAAAAAGAAAACATAAACAACCCTATTTGTTGATGACCCCCGTAAACGTTAAAAGGACCACGATTTCCGGATATTATGCACTTGCAATGTAAGAACTCTATATAGATCCGGTGCAAGTACCAAATTGGAAGATGTCCTCGAAACTTATAAGACTGACATTACCGCTATCGATGGACAGGACATTGCTATACAAGGATAAAAAACTGCGACATATACTACAGTTGCCATGAGAAAAAACATGAATTTGGTTACGGATTTGTAGTTGGCAAAAGACTGTGACATGTAGTCTCTAGGTTCAATCCTATGAGTTCAATCCTATGAGTGAACGCATAAAAGCGAAATATTTTTATATTTCCCTAATTTGGGTGCATGCCCCGACAGAGGAGAAAGATGATGATGCTAAAGACATATTGTATGAGCGACTACAGGAAACGTATGACCGCTGCCCTGGCCATGACATTACGATTGTACTTGGAGATTGTAATGCTAAAGTAGGCAGAGATAATGTGTGTTTATCCAACTATTGGCAGTCTCAGTCTAGACGCAAACAGTTCTAACAACGGGCTGAAACCAATTGACTTTGCCGCGGCAAAAAACATTCTCATTATTGGTACAAGATTTCAGCATAAAGACATCCACAAGGCAACTTGGGTATCCCCTGATCAAAGAACAAAGAACCAAATTGTTTACGTGGTAATTGATGGAAGGCACTCATTCAGTGTAATGGACGTACGAGTGATGAGAAGAGCTAATATCGATTCCGATCACTACCTAGTAGCAGCAAAGGATCGCAGAAAATTAAGTAGAGCGAAAATCGTACGAAACCAGACGCAGAGAAAACTAGACATCGGAAAGCTGCAATTACCAGAGGTAGCCACAGCCTACTCAAGGAAGCTCTCGCAACTTTTGGCGCAGAACCCACAACCTCCCGATGACGATCCTGAAGCGCAGTGGAAACCCATTTCCGACTCTAAAAAAACTGCCGCAACAACCGTGCTTGGTTTCAAAAAACCGATTCGCAATAAACCATGGTACGATGAAGAGTGTCGCATTGCAAATGGTGAAAAAAACGCTGTACGTATGGCAATGCTTCAGTCAATTGCAACACGACCTGCGACTGAGCGGTATAGGGAGAAAAGAAAGGTAGTAAACCGTCTCGGCAGAGACGAGAGAAACCGTAAGAAATGGCAGTGGAGAAAGCGCGAGAGTGAGAAAATTGAGACATGCAGCAGGAGAACGAAGCCCAAAAATTCTACCAACAAGTCAAAAACAGAATTAGTGGACATGGTTCAGGGCCCCCCTTCTGTAAAAATAGAGACGGAAATCTCATCGCAGATATGCAGAGTATCTTAGTAATATGGAGAGATAATTGTTCCGCGCTACTGGTATCTGACATATCCTGGTCTGAGAAAATCGATGACAATTTGTTCGACGACGTCGATTGCTACCCACCTAACCAAGAAGAGGTCAGAACAGCTATTGCCCGGCTTAAGAACAACAAAGCCTCAAGAACCGATGGATTACTGGTGGAGCTCTTTAAGGCTGGCGGCGATGAGATGATAAGGTGCATGCATCAGATCATTAGCAAAACTTGGTTAGATGAATGCATGCCCGGCGATTGGAGTCTCAGTGTACTATGTCCCATATTTAAAAAAGCTGACAAGAGTCTATATGCCAACTACCGTGGAATAAACCTTTGATCCAAAGCAAATAAGGTTCTATCAAGTATAATGTGCCAAAGACTAAAACCAATTATCGCTGACCTGATTGGTCCGTACCAGTGTGGCTTTAGGGCTGCAAAATTGCCAACTGACCAGATTTTCACGCTACGCCAAATTCTGGAGAAGACACACGAAAAACGAATCGACACCTATCATCTATTTGTTGATTATAAAGCGGCCTTCGATAGCCCGATACGGGAGAAACTCTACGAAACAATGTCGGAGCTTGACGAACACCAAATCCGCAGTGAAAGTTGGTAAGGATCTTACCGAATCTTTCGAAACTAAGCGAGGCCTCAGGCAAGGCGACACCTAATCGTGCGATCTCTTTAACATCTTAATGGAGATCATTATGAGAAAAGCTGCAGTCAACATGAATAAACCCATCAGCAGCAATAGTCACATGCTGCTCGCGTATGCTGATGATGTAGATATCATTGGGCGCACAATTAGAGAAGTTACTGCGGTGTTTTCGAGAATTGAGAAGGAGTCAGCAAAAGTGGGGCTGACGGTAAATGAGGTCAAGACAAAACAGGCCAAGACCACCACGCGAATAGACCAAAGCGTGAGCGTTGATAACCGTTGTAATTTCGAGGTGGTGGACGAATTTATATATCTTGTATTTGCCGTAAACAAAACCAACAACGCCAGCCTTGAAATCAAGCGGAGAATTGTGCTTGCGAATAGATGTTATTTTGGGCTAAGCATGCACTTTACAGATAAAGCCCTGTCTCGAGTAACAAAAGCCCAGCTATGTATATCAGACTCTCATACAACCTCTCTTGCTTTATGACGTAGAATCCTGGGTCTTATCGCAAGCGGACGAAACATCTGTAGGAGTCTTCGACAGAAAAATACTCCGAAAACTTTATGGACCTATAATGTACAACGGCGAGTATCGGCGTCGCATGAACCATGAGCTGTATGAGCTATATACCGACATTGACATATAGAGTTAAGCGGACCAAAATGAGGCGATTGCGCTGACTAGGTCATGTCAGTAGAAGGGATGAAGACGAACCAGCTCGAAGGGTTTTCGAAACCGAACTTGAAGGAAGACGAAAAATAGGAATACCAAGACTCCGCTAGAGGGTTCAGGTTGACGAATCCCTGCGTACACTTTGTATTAACGACTTGAGAGATAAGGCAAAAGATGGAACTGGATGGCGCAATAAGTTATCTCCCTGAGCCCCAGGTATGGTCGAGACCGGATAAGCATGTAAGAAATACGGCCGTCTCAACGCAATTTTTCTGTGGGTGTGATTTTGGCGCAGTGGGATTTTAACGTAACCAGTCAAACACTAAGGTGTTTAGTTGCTTGCCACGAAGGAACTACAACAACACCTGACAAAGATGAATCGGAGGGATGAGCTGTCAACAACGACCGGACAATTAAACCCTGAAAAATCTGTCTTTTTTGTTGTTTGGATTCAAATATAAAGTGTGTTTGGAACATGTCGCAAATATAAAATACTTGTGTCCAAACATATTGTGTTTGCTATTCAATATTACATGTTTGAGACACAATGATTAATATGTTATAACATATGTGTTTGCGACCCAAATAAATCTGTGTTTTTGTGACACAAATACAGCTGTGTTTGCTGCACTGTTAATCTCTCTCGAGAGCAAGAGAATAAAAGAGGGACAACGAGAGAGTATATCTTGTAAGTGTGTATCTATATTTTTCATTATTCTCTTAGTCAGTGATTCATAAATATTCCTGATTATGGGTGTAAATTGCAGATGAAGTCAGTGTTTCTTATTTTTGCTGATGCATTGCGTTTTAATTTCATGTATCCAGTCGTCAATGCTTCATCGGACAGAGGATTTCAAAAGCGCATGATCAGTGAAAAAAGAATAAACGAAGGCTCGGACGCTTAAATGGTTTGTGATGTTGCTTTGTTTTTTTGTGCATGTGTTTCGTATATATGCATTTGTGCTACCAAAGAGAGAAACGATTTTGAGGAAAGAAACTGGAAAGGGAAGCAACGTGAAGCGCTTTGTCTGTACGAGCATTTACTGAGAAAATCGGAACGGCGGACCATTTGTGAAATAAACGCTTGGCTTGTATGAACTAGATTTGTATATAAATATATTCTTTGTGTGCCAACGTTTAGCGACAACCAATGCATAGCTGAAACCATCCAAAACCAAAAACCTGAGCGACAACAAAGAAAGTAGAATTAAACGAGCAGCAGATTCTCATTTCATGAAAAAAAAAAAAAACAAATAATGCAATCAATGCACCTAAATGTCAAATCGTCGTTTTAAATCTTTTAATTTGTTGGATTAATTATTCATAAATGTGGATTTATATTGATAAAATTAATTATAATAAATAATACATACATATATATTAAAATCAAAGAATAATTCGTTTTTAAATATTATCATGTTTGGGGGGAAAGGCGCATATGTTTCCACGTAAAAGCATACATGTTTGCCAGTAAATATGATGCTGTTTACATTTAAACACAAGTGAGTTTGGGACTTGCAAACTTATTAATGTTTGAAGTGTGTTCCAAACATATGCATGGTTCCTGCAAAATATGTTTGTTATTTTTCAGCGTGTAGCCATTACATATTCGTCTCTGCAACGCAGTTTGTTGAAAGACTTGAAGATGTGTCTTTACAAAGTGCAGGCAATCAATCAGCTACTGAATAAATTACGTTTAAACTACGCTCACGCTATGCTGAACCTCAACGACGTAGTGGACGATTTTTTGTCGAAATTTATCATGCGTGACGTCCGCCATTTCATCTGAACGGATACATAAACCATTGCATCATTCAAGGAGAGCAATTACATCCACTCAAAGTCACTACGTGGTACGCCATTAACACCGGACTTACTGTGACTTTTATACTCAGCAAAACTATTGTCATCGCATACAAGAGAGTTCGAATAATATTTCTGAATCCGTAACCTTTCTGTAGCCGCCCATGCAATTTAATATTTCGTTTAATCACGGCGTTTGCATAACCATATAATTGATATCCATGAAGTCCGCACAAATTGCATATATTTGTTCAAGTAACAGAGAATTCATAAATATTCGTAGACCAATTATAATGCAATATCATTTTCATTGTATTCATCGATAAAAAGTAACTGATTGACATGC
This sequence comes from Phaonia tiefii, assembly GCA_963931995.1. Lineage (NCBI taxonomy): Eukaryota > Metazoa > Arthropoda > Insecta > Diptera > Muscidae > Phaonia > Phaonia tiefii. The sequence goes on from OZ008371.1 coordinate 149,222,453, forward strand.
ATATGTACATATAAAACAGAATACCCATTTCCTCCTGTGCGTATGATTGATAAAAATAACGAATAATATGAAAGATAATAACTATACGCCACAGTGGCAGATAGCATTTAATTCAATATGTATATGTATGTATGTATATGAAGCCTGTATAATGTGAAATGTTATTACTTATACGTAAACATAGTGAACGTTGAAATTATTTTCATATAAATTTTTATTACTTATACGTCTGGTGCGATTAATTTGAATATATTGTAATTTGCAATAAAAAAATATCACAATTATTTAAATGTAACTTGCGTTTTTTTTTGCAACTTTGTCATGTTTGTAATTTAAAACTTAATAGTAAATTTATTTTTAATTATTAACACACTCGCATTGACACATATGGCAAAGACAACACATTCAGTAGAATCTATTTGAATACGCGCGTTGTTCGTGGTTCGTAAACATACAAGATGTTTGTGTTGTGTCCTCTTAAAATTGTTGCTGGCAAAACTTTTAATGAGTAATTCCGGTGCAACGTCAAAATGTCTAAAACAAGTTATTAAGTAACATAAATAATACGTGCAAGTTTAACGATAAATATTTAATTGTGCTTAAGAAAATATGGAGAAATTTTGTTATCATATTACTATAAAAAGTTGACAGTTAGTAAATTTCAAATTTTTTAATTTTTATAAAAAACGTCACCTCTCGTGATTTTACTAACGTGATTTTCCTAAAAATAAAACAACAACTCCTTCCAAGTTTCAGGAGTTCTCCTCATCACTGCAAGTTGGCACTACTTTCGCACACTTAAAAAGAGACTGCTAGGCAAAATCATTATCCCTAAGAGGATAATGCCGGTTGTGTGCCATGAAGCAAAAATATAATTATACACTATAGAGCAGTGATTGCATGCTATTAAGTTCCAAACTATGTATAATTTCAACTGCAACAAGAAAAATGCACACAACACATGTATGAGTGTGTGGCATAGGGAGTCATTTATTTTATTCAGTTGAAAAGTTCATACCAGCTGAAAAATGTAATTTTTGAATATGTTTACAGATTCAAGGGTGATTTTTTTGCTTTGATACAACTTACGAAAGCATAGACGAATATAGCATAGACACATTTATTCTTTCATCTGACGTTTCATTTCACACTCTTCGTCGTAGGTTTGTGGAAATTAAATTTAAAATTAACTTACCCCAGGTGGAGTTAAAAAATATGTTCACTTAACTTTTTCCCTTGCCCTTGTCAAAAGCAAAATTGTGAACATATTAAATCTAAAAAACTTAATCTTCAAGGTCAAAATCGCAAAAAACTTTAAAAAATTCGATTTTTTTTACCTTTTCCCCCTGTTCAGGTCCATAGGTAGTAAACCGTTCAAAATTTTGACCTTGAAGATGAAGTTTTTTGATTTTATGTGTTTTTTTATGACAAAAGCTACAACTTCCTCTCAGAAAGTAAATGAAAATTCCGAACGGTTTGCAAGATATGACCCTGAAAAAATTGTCACTTTTTTGCAAAAATGACACCGAGGCGCCAAATCTTTGGAAGCCCTTAAAAAAAGTGCATGACTTTGGGCCAAACTGGGAGACACGTGTATTTTTTATCTTTATTACGTAGTGGTGTCCGTATATGGTTATATTTTTTCGTGTTACACTGTGTTATCATAAATAGATTCAAGCTTGAACAACGCTACCAAATGATCCAAATTTACTTTGAAAATCAGTCGTCGATTCGGGCAACTTATAGACGACTTCGTGATTTTTATGGCGCACATAATCGTCCATCTGAGCAAGCCATCCGTTGAAATGTGGATAGACTTCATATCACAATACTCTCTCAATGCTGCAGTAACACCAATATGTCGAAGGAATGTGCGTACTGAAGAGAATATTGTCGGTGTACACGGAAGATCCAAATTTATCGTTTCGTTGTTGGTCGCACGAATTGAGCATCTGTCCGGGGATGGGGGATGCCCCCTATACGTGGAAAATTTTGCGCAAACTCCTTGGCCACCACCCGTGTAAGATCCAGCCGGTTTTTTTAACCAACACTCAGGGGATGCCCCCTATAAATGCAGTGCATTGTGTTGGCGATAGAAAATTGAGGTCAAGAAAGTGTAAGGAGGGAGTAGTGTCTGTTGACATTTGCTTTGAATCTTTGTATGTCACAATTGGTGGGAAATACACTAGCCGGAAGTTTATTCCACATATGGACGGACTGACGAGTGAAGAACTAATTTTCTCTATAGTGTGTAGTGCGGTTAACCGGCCACTCGATAAAAAAAAACGGATGAGAGTTACGTACTGGAAAGCTACGTACTTCAGCTAAATATCCTCACGTCTGGCATAAGTTGACGGATGTCCGATGAACACATACCGTTGAAGTATCGATAGAACAGCGACACGCAACCAAAATTTTGAAAATTCTCAAGGGAGGCAATAGAGTTGGATACCTGCTTCAATTTCAGGCAGCAAACCATTAGTTTTGCATACTAATGGTTTGCTGCTCCATTAGTGCATACTAACTAAACTTGTGCATGTGATTGAAATATAATGTATTTAAAATTAAAATTTAATTTAAATTTGGAAAATAAAAACGGTTTATTGTTTGTATTTTTTCCTTCTTTTATCTTATGTTTATTAAATTTATTTAGCCAATAGCTCAGGGGATGTACATTATTAGTTTTGTTTATCGGGCACCTAATGGCAAGCTATGAAAAAAGTACAAGATAAGGTATTCATAGTTCACTGTCAAATGAGCGACCTACATTAAAAATATACTTATTTGTCCCAGCAGAATTCTTGGAATCAGTGTTGGGGTTGTTTAATTTGCATTGGATTTCAATTTGCATTACCTTATCTAACGCAAATGCAACAGAATTACTATTTTTCACTGCGGATTTTTCCAGTACCGATCTGCAAACTACTCTATCGTACAGCTATATCGGGCGGACGAAAGCTGTATACTTATACATATATACATTAAACTATTTTCGGCGATAGGCCCCCATCGCCCTGAGATGACCCTTTCATACGAATGTATGAGTTTCTATTTGCTCAGGCAATGCAAATGCAGGTTGTGGAATATATATTGTAATGAAATATGAATTTTGATTTTGTTTGACTGCTGGCAACTCTGGTTTTAAAGTAGTTTAAATGTAGAGGTTTGTGGCTTCGATTGGTGTTGCCTCGTAGGAAATACTTTCAAATTCATAAACCTGTGCATATAAAATATTCTAAAACCAAAACACCCAAATATGAAGAAAATGCCACTGGTATTTAAAATTTTTTGTATTTACATTTGGAGAGGTAATTCAAACCCAACTACAGATTATAAATGTCACATCATTAATTTACCCCATGTATGACATTAAACTGTAAATTATAATTGTCAATTATAATTAATTTGTCCCATGTATGTTGGGAAGCACATGTAGCTTGTTTTTTAAACATTTTCATAATTATTTTCGAACTCTAAAATATTGCTACTATAAATCCTACACATGTTTAGCTTAACTAACATTTATGGCACAATAACATTAGAATGCCAACAAGCAGTTTGTGGGGGATATTGCAGCTACATTGTCTAATGTTAATTACGCCGAAAAGTATGCCGTCGTTGCAAGTTGAAAATAAAACTTATACCAACTCACACCGAATGTTTGATGATATCGCAAGAATAGTCTGGCAATCGGTGGTGTAATGGTTAGTGATCGGGCGTTCGATCCCTGCAGCGACCACCTTACATTTATTTTAACGGCGGTCATCTCGCTTAGTAACGGGGACGCTATCGAGTATTTACCCATGGGACAGCTTCTCAAAATACCATTCGGAACCGGTGTAAAACTGTAGGTTCCAATCAGTGAGTGGAAAACTCGAACGCGCACAGCTCACTGGTTGTGAGAAGCTCTCCCCAATCCCTACATGGGATGTAACGGAAACCACTTTTTATTTTATCGTATACTAGCTGACCCGGCAGACGTTGTCCTGCAAATTTTGTTCAAATACCGTTGGCAGGGGCAGAAATAATGGACTTTTAATTTGTGGTTTGTATGGGAGGTACCACGCCCCTTTGTCTAATTGGACCGAATAGTAAATCTAAACCACCCAGGGCGCCACCCAAAACGGAGTTCAGTCACAAATTTCGGTACCACATAGAGACAATGGCCGAATACTCGTATACGGAACCCCCAACTAATCAAGACGAGGTCAGAACTACAATTACTCAACATGAAATCGACAAAGCTGCTTGTGACGACAGACTAGCTTAAGAGCTGTTCACTGCGGCGGAAGTAATGACCTGGAAGGCCTGTAATCAGAACCAAACAGGCCTTCTTTAAAATACGGAAGGCCTTCACTACACATTACCTCCTCCTTTCTTTTTAACATTGCGTGAGATTGGGAGGCAAGGCCTTCCTTGCCCATTGCCTAAAGAAGGCCTTAGAAGGCAAGCAAAGAGGAAGGCCTTAGAAGGCATTTACTTTAATTTTTTTGTTAAACAAAAATAAAATTAAAATAATTTATTTATCACAAAATCATTATCAACTTCTACATCTTTATTTATAAGTATGTATGTATATATCTTACAAAGTTTTACCACGCCCAATTTCAAATTGAAAATTTTAAAAATAGCATGAACAATATTAAATAAACAATATAATTTTAAAATTTGTATGAAATTTTCAAATTAAATTACGGTTAAACAGAATCGTAATAGAAATTTCTCAAAATTGTAAAAATCTTCTTCTTGGTTATATCTGATGAAAAAATTCATGCATTCCGCAGGCCTTATTTTAGGAAACCATTACCAAAGAACAATTCCGCATGCCTTATTTGTGGAAGGCCTTGCGACTTCCGCCGCTGGGAAGTTGTATGCATTCTCTCATATGCAAAATTTATTTAGATGACTAAATTTCGGTTAATGAAGTCTCGTCAAATGGTGTCGTCTACTTCAAAAAGTGGCCCGTGCGTATATTCCAACTATTGTGGAATAATCCTCTTATCCATTACACATAAGCAGCACGTGCGAAAGATTACAGCCAATTGTTGCAAACCCCATAGGTCCTGGCTTCAGACTTAAAAAATCTACAACCGAGCTGATATGTACTTATACATTATCCCATATCCTGGAGAAACTCGAGGACAAATAAATCGACACGTCATTAGTGATTATAAATCTGCCTTCGATAGCCTGATACTGAGAAAATGTTGAGAAGCAGTGTCTGAGATTGGTACGCCTGAGTGCAATTTGATAGCAGACTACATCGTGCGATCTCTTCAACATCTTAAAGTAGATAATAATGAGAAAAGCTGCAGTAAATACAAATAAAACCATCAGCTGCAAAAGTTAAATGCTGCTCACTGATGATGCGGAAATTTCCAGAATCTAAAATGAATCTGCAAAAGTGGTATTGACAGTAAATGAGGAGAAGACAAAGTTAATGGCTTCACTCTCTTGGAGCAACACATGAACGTTGATAACTGTTATATCAGAATTCAAGCCCCAGAAGCATGACGAAACATCCTAGACCTGACTGAGCTTATTTCAGCAAAATCCTTCTCATGATCCTCACTGGGTATTCACTTTATTAATTGAAGCATCCGTTTGAATGAGTCCTAAATGAATGCATAAACAGTAACTGGGAATTTCAGCAAAATCCTCAATATAAGTAGCAGGTATTTTAGACATTTTACTTCGCTGAAAATGGCTGGGCCGCTATATTATATATTTTAAATGGAAAACAGATGGTTTAAAGAATAATAACTTCGTTGTGCGTCGAAAAAAGTCATGTACATATATAGCAATTTCAGTGGACGATTACTCAAAGAAGGAATAATATTGTCAGCTGGTATGTTGTAGCCAAGGTATACTTTCAGGCATAACATTAATCGTCCAATCATTTACATTGTAACCCAAATGTTAACCAATCACATAGATATTCATTCACATTAACATTATTTTTAACATTCATGTTAATTTGGGCTTTTACTTAATCGTAAAACTATATTGGGAAGGTTAGGTTAGGTTAGAGTGACAGTCAGTATGCTTGTGGTGCATTGTTATACCACAGGGACAAACGGAAAATTATGAGATTTTCCTTGTCTCTGCCGTTGAACCAGTTTGATGGCTTTAAAACCCCCAAGTGCTGGCGGATGCCAACATCAGCCAGATTTGTTAACTCTCCAAAGAAATGTGAGCCGAGTGTAGGCTGTCAGCTCCTAAAAAGAGCCGAGCACAGATACAGAAGATGCTCTATTGAATCCACCTGCTCTTTGTTTCCACACTTTATGCAAAAGCCATTTCTCAAGGATTTCACTCACTCTACGTGCCGTCCAATGACACATTGAACCTCATGACGGACACCATAAATGATACGTCCGGTCTTGATAACGACAATTGACCGTTAGTGCGAGTCAAGTTAAGGCGGGTCCACATAAGCTTGTAATGTACAGTTCCCTACAAGTAACCACCTACCGTTAGCTAATTTCTCAACAAGAAAGTTGCTAGAGGAATGCATGTCCACATGTCCCTATTCCCAGTTATGTCCCTGTGGACCGGCACCCAAATAAGGTGAATACTGCTAAACTGTTAAGACATCTCATTAATAGATCTGCCTGAGGCAGTTCTCGAATATATGTAGACAGTTACCAGGGACTTAATGACAGCTTGGCCATCAGAGAAAATATTGATTCCGACTTTAGTTAGAACATTACTTCTCAGCCATTCCGCGACTTGTTCGACAGTTAAGAATTCTGCCTGGTAGACACTTCAGTTATCAGGTTATCTTAGAGCAGCGGAATGTCCTAAGTCCTCAGTAAATACACCAAAGCCAGCTTTATCGTATAGTTTTGAACCATCTGTACAGAAGTTCTCGTATCTCTTATGCCCAATTATGCAGCCATTCCATTCTGATATATCAGGTATAAGAGTGTGGCACTTCTTGTCAAAGTGTGTTTCAGTCAAAGTGTAATCAACAATATGTGGAGGGTCAGGCATTGTGTCGAGTATAACACTGTCTCTCGAAGCCATTTTTTGACCGGAGTAACAGTTCCCTAAGTCTAAAAGTAGTATCTGTGGCATTCTGCCTAGCTACAATGTCCAGTGGTATTAAATGTAGTATAACATTTAGTGCGTTAGTTGGTGACGTTCTCAACGCACGCACTGAACTTTATTCAGTATCACGCAGTAGGTGGATTTCTGTAGTGCCGGTCTAATTATCGGTCTAACTACTGCCGTCTACAACCAATTAAATATACGCGGGTTCAGACCCCTGCGTATTCAAATTGCCCCTTTTCATGTATATAGCGCTACCACAGCCTTTTTAGTTTGAAATTTGATTTCCGGTCAGTTTGTACCTTATACCTCCAGTTCCGCCTTCGTTGGGTTCACCCCAAGACCATTATCCGAAGCCCATCATGAGGTGGTATGAAGGACCTGTTGCAGGATGTCCCTAAGAGTATATCAAGTTCACTCTCAGAATTGCCTGGCAAATGTGTATCCAGGGGCACCGCCACTGATTCCTCACTAGACGTATATTGGAAAGGTTAAACCTTCATTTAGAAGGTCTCAGCTAGGACTTGTAGATCTATAACAGATTTGTGAATAAAGCTTAACAGGCGGTATTATAAAAAATAAATAAATGGTTTCCCATTACATCCTATAAAGGAATCGGGGAGAGCTTCTCACAACCAGTGAGCTGTGGGCTTTCTAGTTTTATACTCACTGATTGGTACCTACAGTTTTACACCGGTTCTGAACGGTTTTTGAGAAGCATTTTAATGGCTAAATACTCCATAGTGTCGCCGTCACTATGCGAGGTGACCGCCGTCGAAAGAAATTTTTAAGGTGGTCAGAGCAGGGATCGAACCCAGTATCTCAAGTACAAGAGGCGCGCACACTACCCATTGCACCAGGGACGGCGGTATTATAACATCCCGAATATAGAGAAACCCCGAGTTTTTGAAACTATATGTTAAAATATCTCAACAGCCGGACTTAATTGATTATAAGTAAATAAGAGGTTACGTTTCGGATACAATTTTGGAGCAGTTCCCATCTTTACAAAAGTATAGTCTAGTCTCAGGGTCGTGACTCTTTTCGAAATTAGTCGGTCTATGCAATTTTTAAGATAGAACATAATTAATACAACTAGTCGGTGTGACCCTACACCTATCATACCAATATTCATGGATCAAAGACTATTTATTAAATAATAACCGTATATTATAACCGTAGGCATGAGTTTAATTTTATGCACGAGTAGGACACATTTGATCAAATTCAAGCTGTCCCCAATTCCCTCGTGGAATGTAACGGGAAATCATTTATTTATTTATCAAATTTATGTAACATTCATTACTGTTACATCTGATTACGATAACAATATGGATTAAATTATTCCATGAATGTGCAATTTCAAATATCAATATAAGTAAATGTATACTTTTAGGCGCATGACAATGTAAAAAAACATTGTATACCATTAGGATATTTTCGTTACGATAAAATAGTACGTACAAACCAATAATATGTTAAAGAGGAATACACACAAAAGAATATATTAAACTAAGAGTTTTGCTTAAAGACCAATTAGTTTTCCAGGACACAGAACAGAACACAAAATGTTGGTGTATTAAAGGGCAATTTGATTCACTGTAAGCCAGTCATTGTCGGCTGTTACAAACACAACGTGATACCGATTTCAAAAAGAATGTATATTTGTAGAATTAAGTAACTCAATATTTATTGGTCAATTAAATTACTATGCTGATGTGAGTTATACTTTAAGGTGGTATATGCAGGTAATTGTATTTTGTAACACGATTTTTGTTGTCTACAATTAGGCTGTCGATGAATATCGTACAATGTTGCTAGAGTGCAGGGGAATATCTTAAGAGTGAATTATTGGCAATAAATAGTTCATTTTCTAGCAATTTAATTTAATTAAAACGTAATGTAAACAGTGAAAAGTTCTTTCTTCTATATGTATTTAAACAGGAAATTAAGGAGGCATTGATTGTAAACTTTATGAGAAATAAAATATAAATATATTGGTATTATAAATACTACTACTAAGTAAATACTAGCAATAATAATATGTTGTAAAGAACAATTTTTTAAATTCAAGTTTCAACAAGTCTTTTCACTTAGAACAGTGCATTTACATTACATACGTCGGTTTTAAAGCTCCGTGACTTTTTGAACTTCCCTCATAGTTGATTAAAAATCGACACTGCTTCTGTCAACTACTCTTAATAGACTACTGTAAAGTTCAGAGGTAACGATGTGGGGCTTTAGCGCGGGCACTCTGATAAAGAGTGGCTGCGTGAACTAAAGGTTATCCGTCATATGTCAATGCGATTTCTCCTGGCGCGTACTAATTTATTCAGGCACCTAAGAACTGATCGACATATATTCCTCTTTTGTCTTAGAGAGCGGATAATCCAATACTACTGGTCAACGGCGAATGAGTGTAGGGAAAAGTAAAATCCAGATCTGACAAACTCATTCAGAGCTTAAGCCTGGTCAGCGTCTGACCCGGCAGTAGGTAAAATGTAAAACCGCGGTGGGCTGGGCTTGCTTTCCGCCACCGTTTTTTATTGGCAATGGAAAAATGAAATGAATATGAAAAACATAATACCCAATATTTGTTGACTAGTTCCGCAAACGATCGTGGATATGAGCTTGAACATTTAGAACACTATATAGATCCGGTGCCACTATCCAACTGGCAGATATCCTCAAGAATTACAAGGCTGACATTACTGTTATCCAGAAGATGAGTTGCGATGGACAGGACATGACTGTACAAGGAAGAAGAACTGAGACAACTACTACAGCTGTCATGGGAAAATTCATGAATTTGGTTACGGATTCGTAGTTGGCAAAATACTGCCACACTAGGTCAAACGTTTTCCACCATCTAGGTCAAACGTTTTGCCACCAGGCGAAATACTTTAATATATCGCCAATTTGTGTATATGCCCTGACGGAAGGAAAAGACGATGACACCTAGGACATGTCCCAGGAGCGCCTAGAAGAAGTATGCGACCGCTGCCCTGGCCATGACATTAAGATTGGTCTAGATGTTTTTAATGCAGGGATAATGTCTTTGAACCAACCATCGGTAAATTCAGTTTAAACGCCGTGACGTCCGATGACGGAATGAGACTGTTAGATTTTGCCGCGGCGAAAAACATGGTTGTTAGTCGCACGAGATTCCAACATAAAGACATCCATAAGACTACTTGGACATCCCCTGATCAACAGACCAATAATCAGATTGAGCACCTGGTAATTGATGGAAGGCACTCTACTACTCTAATTGATGTAGGTGTGATTCGGGGAGCTAATATTAGGTCTGTCTGTTTACTGCAATATTGTACAATAGCTTTGTCTGTTTACTTTTCTAGCAAGATTTATCCAGTAACTTTTTGCAGAGAGTAAAAAAAATGTTACGCTCTTTTTTTTCTCTATTCCAAAAAGTAAACAGACAACATTTTGTGAAATATTGCAAGAAAACAGCAACAAGTGTAAACAATTGAAATGACCAAGCCACTTGCATTACGGTCGCACTGTATGTATGGACGTTTCTAGCATAAAAACAAATGTTTTTATATTCTAATTTACAATAGACGTTAAAAAACAATTCAATTTTAAACACTTATGTACCTCTGCCATTGTTAAATTTCAACTTTATTCTTCTTTTTCACACAAAAATATTGCAATCAAAATGTAAATAAAAAACAGCTGATCGAACTTGCAAAATCTTGATAGAAGAAATTCCTCCAGTAAAATTTTCTATCATCCAACTGTCAAAAATTCTCTCTTTGGCTCTCTCGTTGCAAAAGTTTTGCAGTAAACAGACAACATTTTGTAACATTTTGTACAATATTGTACAATATTGTAGTAAACAGACAGACCTAATATTGTAGAGAGAATTTTTGACAGTTGGATGATAGAGAACTTGCAAAATGTTACTGGAGGAATTTCTTCTATCAAGATTTTGCAAGTTCGATCAGCTGTTTTTTATTTACATTTTGATTGCAATATTTTTGTGTGAAAAAGAAGAATAAAGTTGAAATTTAACAATAGCAGAGGTATGTAAGTAGTTAGAATTTTGTTGATTTTTAACTTTTATAATAAACAAAACATTTTACTTCATGCTAGAAACGTGCAAATACACAGTGCGACCGTGCGACACATATGCTAAAATTCTTTTGCTTTGTTATTTCAATTGTTTACACACCGATCAGCTGTTTTCTTGCAATATTTCACAAAATGTTGTCTGTTTACTTTTTGGAATAGAGAAAAAAAAGAGCGTAAAATTGTTTTTACTCTCTGCAAAAAGTTACTGGATAAATCTTGCTGGAAAAGTAAACAGACAAGGCTATTGATTCGGAGTCCTACATGGTTGCAGCAAACAAGGTTAAGCTGAGCGAATATCATACACAACCAGACATATAGAAAGCTGAACCTCGGAAAGCTGCAGTTAGCAGAGATAGTCACGGCCTATGCAGAGAAGCTCACTGAGTTGGCGAAGAAGTACCCCCACCTCATGATCCTGAAGCGTAGTGGAAAAAGATTTCCCACTCTATGAAAACTGCTGCAGAGACTATACTCGGTTATGAAAACCCGCTTAAACGCAAACCATGGCACGATGAAGAGTGGCACATGGCAAATAATGAAAGGAATGCAGCACATATGTCAACGCTTCAGTCAGTTGCAACGAGAGTCGTGATAGAGCGGCATATGGAGGAGAAGAGAGAGAAAGCCCGTTTGTTTAAGAGGAAAAAATGGCTGTGGAGAAAGTGCGAGAGCGAGCAAATTTAATCTTATACAAGGAAGAATGGGACCCGTAAATTGTCCCGCAAAGTACAAAGCCAAACCCCCCCTTTTGGAGAGATAAGGATGAGAATATTTCCACAGTTGTGCAGAGTATGTTGAGAATATACATATATGGAGAGATCACTTCTCTGCTTTACTAGTTCCAGGAGACTTCAATGGATATGATGGACTGTAACAAATACAAAACGTCAGTGTCGACTGCCCCACCTAGCCAAAGCGACGTTAGAACTGCAATTTTCCGGCTTAAGAACAACAAAGCCGCTGGTGCGGATGGACTACCGGATGAGCTGTTTAAGGCTGGCGGCTATGCGCTGTAAAGGTGCATGCATCAGCTCATATGCAAAATCGGGCTGGACGACAGCACGCGCGGCGATTGGAGCCTTAGCATACCGTGACTTGTTTTCAATACAGGTGACCCGAGTGTATGTACTAACTGTCAAGAAATAAGCATTTTATCCATCGCATACAAGTTCCTCTTGAGCGTAATGTGCGAAGGCCTAAAGCCATTTGGTACAGACCTGAGCGGACTTTATCCATATGGCTTTAGTCCGGAAAATGAACTATCGACCAGATGTTCACATTATGATAAATGCTGGTGAAAATACATGAAAAACTGAAATGCCCAACTCTAAAAATTACTACTTCCGAAAATGTTTCATTCGAAATATGTATATTAAATGATTATTATAGAATGATACTTTAAAAATGTCCTTCCTAATTTCCTTAATTGCCTAACTCATCTGTCTAAGATTTCCCTTGATTGCTTAACTCATCTGTCCAAGACTTTCCTAAGGTCTCAAAAGTTTTTGACATCAAAAATACAAATCCTTAAGCTACACACACTCATACGTATGTATGTAGGTGCAATCAAAATAATTTCAAATAAATTGTCGTCCTTAATTGAAATACCCTAAGTTGTAAGCTTCTCCTAGAACAGGAGATGTGTGCTAATGTGGCATCAAGATTTATAGGGTCATTTAAAAGGATATCTGGAAGTCAATGCGAATCCTACGAGACTCATGGTAACATCTTAAGAGTTGTTGCAGTAATTCCAAAGCAAAATTGTTTTAAATTACTACACTTAAGACGTGAGTTGCAGCACTAAGTTTGTAATAAATAAAAACGATTCACTTAAACATCAACTTCTGTGTCGCCATCGCCATCAATTACACTGCCACTACCACTTTCGCCATTGCCAGCATCCTCCTCCCAACGATACCCGTATAAATAATATACATTTCACTTACGGCTGCTTTCCTTGGTTCTTATTATGCTGCTAAGCTCTAAAAATTTGCTGACTTACGGATGTAAATTAAGACAATGGGAAATCGATAAAATTAATGTTTCATGACGATGAAAAACCCAACTTTTATCTCAAGTACAAGCATCCTTCCTTGCATTTGCTGCCACCTCAGTTCCATCTATGTATATCTGCAGCCCCATATTCATTCACCATCCTTTCAATTGAGCCTTTAGCCTTGCTGCAATGGAGGGTACAATTTAAAAATATTCAACGCGCCCCAGAATAAACAAAGTCAACAACGTTTTTCCATCATCACCATCAGCAAAGTGGTGGTGATATAAATTCATTCGAGCTCCTCTTCAGAATAACAATGGAATTATCTCATGCACATGAACAGTTCTATACCTGCACAAAGTGTATTTAGGACGTGGGAGCACTAAAACAGCTGATTCAATCGTTGGTTAACTTCAACTTCAAATTCAATAGTGTTTTTTTGAAGTGGGGCAATTAGACAAGTTGTTTTCATAGTTGTCAAATTCACAAGAATTTTGTGTTTTATCAAACCAACACTGTACAAAATGCATTTAGAAAGTGAGAGCACTAAAACAGCTGTCAAATTCAACTGTCAAATTCAATAGTGTATTCATGAAGTGGGGTAATTAGACCATCTGTTTTCATTGTTGGTTATTTGCAGGTGGCAATATCACAAGAATTTTGTTTTTTATCAAACCAACACTCAGGGGATGCACCTTATAAATGCAGTGCAGTGTGTTGGCGAAGGAAAATTGAGGTAGTGGAGGGTGGAAAGAGGGAGTAGGGTCTGTTGACATTTGCCTTGAATCTTTGCATATCACAATTGGTGGGAAATACACTAGCCGGAAGTTTATTCCACATACGGAGTGGAGTGTACGGCTGAAAACGAATTTTCTCTGTAGTGTATAGTGCGGCCAACCTCACGTCTGGCATAAGTTGACGGATGTCCGAGGAACACATACCGTGGAAGTATCGATAGAACAGCGACACGCAACCCACATTTCGACGATGCTCAAGGAAGGCAATACAGTTGGATACCCTACTGTTCCCTATCAACACCATCGCTTTCCTCAGGACACGGTCGAGAAGCTCCAAAGATGTCCAAGGAGCACCTACCCATATATGGGAGCTGTAGGTATTCCATCTTTGGCCTGATGTAGGTGGTGTAGATATCGTATTAAGAAGATCAGATGGAGTGAAATATTTCTTGCACAGCTTTAAAAAGCCTAGACACTTGAATGCATCTTTCGAGACTTCAAATACATGTTTTTCCCAACGGACATGACATAGTGTTTTCATGCCCAGAACATCAAGAGTGTCTGATTCATTAATATGCACACCGTTCATAGACGGCCGTCCAATGATGACACACCTGGGTCAGCACTCCGCTTATGCAACAACAAACAACACTGGGTCTTACCCGAATTAAAATCTACTCTATTCATTCGACCCATTCAACAATAGACACCAGATCCCGGTCGTGTGTTTCATTCATCGCCCAGTGTTTGACTTCAATCTCTTGAAGACTTGGCCTACGGTCGAATGAAAAAGACTGCCAGTGATTACTGTCATCCGCAAAAAAGTAGATTGGAGTCACAATCTGACCCAGGAGATCGTCAATTAAAATCAGAAAAAGAGAAGGGGAAAGAACGGAGCCCTGTGGTATACCTGCAGTCAATTTATGTTCGTCGGATGAAACCCCATCTACAACAACTCGTATAGTGCGATCTAGGAGAAAACTCAGTATAAATCGTGTAGTTATTAAAAGCCATGGAAATATCACTATCAGAGCCACTACCTTACTCTCACCAAGCAGGTAGATCTATCGACTCCACTGTTCCGAAAGTAACGTCATCAGGTCTTCAGTAGATCTCATTCTACGGAAGCCATACTGTCGAGCATTAAGAAGGTCATTGGCCTCAAGATATTTCACAAGATGTTGATTAACCATGGTTTCCATAACCTTCGAGAGCGCAGAATAAATTGAAATTGGGCGGTAATTTGCAGACGCGCCAAGAAGACTCCCGCAGGGTATGATGCAAGGTTGAAGAGGTAGACCACCAGCCATCCGGGCCAGGGGATTTGTTTACGACCCGATTCACAAGTACCTTTTTAACTCCTCGTGTTCGAAAAAATATCTTTGGGCATGGAACAAAATTCGTAATTGGTGACGAGGAGTGGTTGATTGCTATCCGGCAAGGAATAGTTCCTTGCAAACATTTCAGCCAGGGGGTTAGCTTTATCAATTTTGATTTCTGATTTATTTTTGATTTACTTTCATCGCTGGTACTTATATATTTTTGTTGGATTTGACTTCCGAAGTTGGCAATATAAATACAAGGTAATTCACAAGAAGTCATCCGATGTTGTTTGGCTCTCATTTTTGTTGTGTTAACATCTATAGGCGCGGGTACGGCCTAAATTCACAAAGTGCATACATCCAAACACAATTTGGCCGAATGCGCTCACACAGATTGTCCGACAGCGATCACACATTGTTTGCTGTTAAACTCCTCCGAAACGGCTGAACCGATTTGTATGAAATTTTGTGTGCATATCGAGTAGGTCTCACAATCGGCCAACATCTATTTTTCATACCGCTAAATGATAAGGGTGACCCACTCCTATATAGGAAACGGATTTGTCCGACTGCGAAACACAGATTGTCAAACTGCGAAAAAGCACACACTGATGTAGCGGCAGCGAATAGTTCTCTTGTGTGGGTGCGGAGTACTCTCAGACCAAAGAGAATAATGACGTGGTTATTTGTATATAAAAATGAGATAGAAAGAGAGCAACGAAAATTGTGTGAACTTGTGTAGCGTATGTACGAACATAACAATGTATGTCTGTTGCTTTGCATTCTCTTTGTTTTTTGTGGGTATAAAATAAAAGGTATTAGCAAGAAAATAAAGACACTTGTTTTTAAATATTTTTAAGTGTTAAGTATTAATATTATTTAAATGAAACGTCATCATATGATTGAACGCCTTTTTAAATTCTTTATATTAACTTCACCTGTCTGTATGCATGTATGTACGTATGTATGCCGAAAACATTTTGGATTGATTTTTAACCCTTTTCCAGTGATCCAATCAAGCTGAAACTTCGCAGGCAAACTAATAGCGATGACAAAAACTAACTGTCGCGGGATTGGAGAAAGAGGCGTGGTACCTCCCATACAAATTAAAAATCCATCATTTTTGCTCCTGTTAACGGTATTTGAACAAAATTGGGTACGTTGGTTAGGTTTACATATTCTAAGATCTGCTGCAAATTTGAGCGGGGTTGGACAAAGGGACGTGGTCATATATAAAGAATTTATAATCAAAAACAGTTTTTTACGGGTTGGTTTTTTTATTAATGTGAAAGGTAAGTCAAATAAAATGTGGGTGCTGAGCACTCTCAGAGCAAAGAGAATAATGATAAAAATGAGATAGCAAGAGAGCAACGAACATTTTGTGAACGTATGTAAGAACATAACAATGTATGTATGGTCATGTGTCTGTTGCTTTCCATTCTTTGTTTTTTGTGGGAATAAAACAAAAAGTATTAAGCAAGAAAATAATGGCACATGTGCTTGCACTGGGTCTTTAAATAATTTTAAGTATTAATATTATTTAAATGTAACGTCATCATATGATTGGACGCTGTTTTTATTTTAAAATGTAACATTTACAAATGTGTTCATAGAAATCGAACAGGTACCGTTTGTAGCAAAAAAGTTTTAACACATCGCCCGTGAGTTCGAACACTCATTGGATTTTTTTTCCAAATGAAAAACTTTGATTCTGTTTTTTGATTATGTTTATTTGAACCTTTAGAATTAAATTGATTAAGTTGAGAAGATGATATCGGTTAAATGGGCGCCGTCACAATTGATTGCCATACGGGCTCGTTTCATGGCATTTTTGTTCATAATGATTTGAAAATCATGAGCGATGAGGCTCATTTCCACCTCAGCGGGCACGTGAACAAGCAAAACTATCGCTTCTGGGGCACCGAAAATCCACGAGTGATATACGAGGAGCCATTACACCCGCTCAAAGTGACTGCATGGTGCGCTGTTCGCGCTGGAGGAGTCATCGGGCCATTTTTTTTCGAGAACGCCGCTGGTTAAACGACAACAGTGGACGGTGCGCGCTATAGGGCCATGTTAACCGAGTTTATTCTGCCGCAATTCGACGAATTAGGACTGAAGGACATGTGGTTCCAACAGGACGGAGCAACGGCACACACTGCGCGAGCCACAACCGATATTCTGAAGGTGGCGTTCCCGGGTCGCCTCATCTCTCGTTTTGGCGATTTGCACTGGCCCGCAAGACCGCCCGATTTAACCGTTCCAGCCTTTTTTTGTGGGGTTTTTTGAAGTCCCGTGTTTACATGAACAAGCCCGAGACCCTGGAAGCCCTCAAGGTCAATATTCGACACGAGTGCGAGAATCTTCGCCCGAAGTTCTCGCCGAAGTGATGAAAAATGCCATAAAACGAGCCCGTATGGTAATGAATTGTGACGGCGCCCATTTAACCGATATCATCTTCTCAACTTAGCCAATAAAATTCTAAAGGTTCAGATAAACATAATCAAAAAGCACAATCGAAGTTTTTCATTTAGAAAAAAAAATGAGAGCCAAACAACATCGGATGACTTCTTTTGAAACACCTTGTACAAAATTATTGTTGTTGTTTTAGGCAACACCTACAACTCCCACAATGGTCACTTGACTCACGAGGTACTCGTAATCGCATTTGAACAGTTTATTTATTGTCCCCCCATTACATTAGTTGGTTCCTTCTGTCAATTGTAATGCCCGGTCTTTGTATTTATTTTTGTTTACATTTATTGTTTGAAATTGACATTACGAAATTCCAAATAAAACAAAATGCCACTTGTTGTTGTCTATAACAACTACAATGTCTACTGAGACTGTAAATATTATTGTACCATGGCCCCCACCTAATAAAAATTCCGAAAGCGGGGAAATTATTTTATATTCGTCTAAAGGACTTTGGACCATTGAATTTCTCACATTTCCTTCTGAAGGCATTGCAGAAGATGATTACCTCTCTGATAACGACCATAGGTACTTCTCAGTTGTCCTCATGCGACCACCCTTGCAACAACGGCAAATCTACGAAAACCGCTATGCACTCGCTAGTGAGCTTCTTAGAGAAATCCGTTCACATAAAGGAAAACACTCCCAGCGGGAAATTTCCACATGAAATAATCGATTCTGTATAACTTACTTTGAATGCATAAGCGCTTCCACCCTAGGTTAATTCTGATTACAAAACAGATTACTTTTATATGGAGATGGCCGGATTTTTGGACAGTCAGACTACAAAGCAGATTACTTTGTAAAAGTAATGTATTTATATTGTGGTCATGCGCGAGAATTCTCGTCGGCTTACAAAGTAGTTTATTTAACCGGTTCTTGTGGGCAAACGCACTACAGCTTCCATTACTTTTTCATGCAATGTGGATTGGTTTGCCACTTTGTAGATTTCATATGGTGGCGTTAGTGGGCAACCTCGCTACACCGTGCATTACTTTTGAAGTAGATGTGGATTGATTGAACACTTTGTTGATTACAATTTATGACGTTGTGGATAGTCATGCTACACCGCGCATTACTTTTGTAGTAGATGTGGATTGATTGAACACTTTTTTGATTACAATGCATGGTGTTGTAGACAATCTTGGCATACTATTCATTACTTTTTAGATACAATTTGTAGCATACAATTTAACATACAACTTTACACTTGCTCCCGTACTGATGCACAACTAAAACCACACTGAATTCTAATTCCAAATACATATGTAAATGCCCAAACAAAATAAACAATAGCTCTGTCTGCGTACACATATTTTGCATAATTTTGTGCAAAATGTTGTCTGCGTACTCCAAATCTCTTGCAGCGAGAGAGCCAAAAGATAATTTATTGACAGTTGGAAGTTAGAGAACTTGCAAAATGTTGCTGGAGAAATTTCTGCTTGCAAGATTTTGCAACTAGTTTGAACAGCTGTTTTTATTTACTGTTTGAATGAAATAATTTTTGTGAAATGAAAATAAAAATTGAAATTAACAATGGCAGAGGTAAGAAGTTAAAATTGTGTTGATTTTTAACGTTTATAATAAATTATAATAAACAAAACATTTTACTTCATGCTAGAAACGTGCAAATATACAGTGCGACCGTGCGACACATATGCTAAAATTCGTTTGCTTTGATATTTCAACTGTTTACACACCGATCAGCTGTTTTCTTGCAAGATTTCACTGGATGCTGTCTGCGTACTTTTTGAGATATTTTCAACCGAGAGAGTAAAATTGTTCTTACTCTCCCAAAAAAAGTTACTGAGTATTTGCTACTGGAAAACTACGCAGACAGACCCAATAACTTCGCTAGAAATCCCGTTACATTAACTTCTGTTTCATGGTAAAATAAGGAAGGTAAACTCGTTAGAACAGATGTTTTCAATTTTTCAAATTGTTAGAAAAAACTTTTCTTTAGTTTGTTTTGCACGTTTTTTGTGTTAAGGGGCCCTTAGACCTGTGGATAAGTTGCAGCGACTTCAAGTTGACATCAACTTATCCATGGTGTAAGGTGAAGTTGGTGGTTTGTACAAACTAGTTGATGTATAATCAAAGCGATTTTTTGATTTTTTGAAGTTGATATCAACTTATCCATCAGTGTAAGGGGAAGTTGCATCAACTTTCATACGCATTTCGATGAGAAACGTTCAAGAGGAAACATTATCGGCAAAATGTTAATAAATGAACCAAAAAATAAATAAATTAAACATTATCGAAAAAATATAAACTAAATAAATATGATTTGTAGTGTTATTTATAAATATTTAAAGAAAATAAAAATAGCGTTTTTCGTAAAATTTGTGATATTTTCGCAGTGCGCTCACCACCTCTCATTTCGACATCTGACAACAAATGAAGTTGCCTCAACTAGTTTGAGAGTGTAAGGGCAAAATCGAAGTTGATGTCTAGTTATCGAAGTTGATGTGAACTTGAAGTCGAGCAACTTATCCACAGGTCTAAGGGCCCCTTTACACACAAAATTAACGCAAAAGCCGCGAAGATTTCATCAGTAGAATGTACTGAAAGAAAAAAAAATAAGCCAAAGCAAGCACATAACAATCTTCTTCATTTTGTTCCGTTTCCACATATGTATGTATGTACAATATTCTCAAATGCTATGAAGGATTCATCGGTTGATTTTGCTTGGCACAAATTAATATGAAAGCATTGATAAATTCAGCAAAGCAAAGTGATGAACACAGCATGTCCAAAAAGCAGCGATAATTTGAAGGGGTCAGAAGCAAAGGGATGCAAGTGCATTTTTTACTCAAATAGAGTTAACAACTTTAAAGGATTTTCTTGTGTATTTGTGTGTGTAGTAGAAGTTATTTTTTTAGCTTGTTAGATAAAAATATATCTCAAAATTTCTCAATTTAAAGAAGTAATAATACAGATGGGATATTTATGTTGCAATTTAACTTTAAACTTTTTTCACCCAAATTTTTTCAAGTCACTTGCATCCCTTTGCTTCTAACCCCCTCATTTCATCTAACACTTAACGAAGTGTTCGGAGAATTTCCCGCTGGGCTCTTGTCGCATTTGTCGGTATAACCTCGTCTCTGGGACACATGACCTTAACTTGAAATGTGAATAGAGGAATACCCTAAGGGGGAGTCTTAACTCCACTCCCCTGGAATTTAGCACTAAACAGTGTTCTGCTCGAGTTGGAGCGATCACTTTGCACAGTTGTAGCATTTGTTGACGACCTGGCAAATGCAGTGCAGTGGAAATACCCCTCCACTTGCAGAGATGTGATCCAGAACTTAATCAGGAGACTCTCTAAGTGGGCCACGTAGGATGGACTGAGTGTAAATCTAGAGAAAACCCAGCACGTACTCTACCAGGAAGCAAAAGTGTTCGTCGAAATTGACAACTATGCCCCCAGGCCTCTAAATCCAGAACAGAGTCTGGGTGAATATTGGGAGTGTCAAAAAATAATATATCCATATTTATTCAAACTTTTTAAAGTTATTCAATGCGTTCCCGCAACTCAAGTGGGTGTCGAGCGATCTTTTTCTGCTCTTAAATTGGTCTTGAGTGATTTGAGATCTAATTTGTCGGCAGAAAATTTAGAAAAACTGATGTTTGTTAAAATAAACCAATAGGTAAATCAAAAACATGTTGATTTTTTTATTGAAAATTTTCTGAAGGTGTTAGGGGGTTAAAATTTGCGATTTTTGCAGAAAATTCACGGTCATATGAAAATTTTGCACAAATTTGACCCAATGGTCAAGAAAAATTTAGGGCCACTCGATTAGTTTAGAAATGATTTAAAAAGACTGATTTTTAACAGAAAGAATAAAAGTCCAAAAATAACTCTTATTTTTGATTCGAAAAATAAAAGTTTTTTATACTCTCACCCATAGGGATGGGTGTATATATTAAAGGTCTGCATAAATCTATTTGTATTTGCGTAGTACACGTGCAGTGGCTGGCGATGAACACCTATCCGAAGTGTCGCAAAAAAGGTACTTATTTTAAGAGAGCAACAAATCGTCGAATAACTACTTATTGTTACTCGTCTGTGGTCATTGCCAGACTGTATATATGTATACCGAGAGCGATCACATCGAGTATGCCGCGACGTGGAAACTGAACGAGTACCACGTAGTAACTACATGTACAACGTGGAGTTTGACAAATTCGACATAATTTTCTTGTAGTGTTATACTACTGTGAGCAAAGAAAATAGTTGTACACTACTCGAAATCAAGAAAATTATAATGCAATGTAAAAATTATTTTGTTTAGTATTTTAATTGGATATATAAAATATAATATATACATATACATATATGTAATAAAATATTTTTTTAAGTTTTTATGTGTATTTCCTAGCACTATGAATACAATGTGCAATAATGAGACATTGGCTGTAAATTATTTTAAATAACAGAAAATTCATGCAAAACATCATCGTCATCATCAACAACACTGTAGTTCTTTCAGCTTTGCTCTACATACATATAATACATACATACATACATAATTTGCAAATACTCGTGGTACCATGTGAAGGGAACATAATATTTGTAGTACTTTGTCTTTGCTCTTCCATATAGTATAGTACATATGTTCGCTTTCTTTGGTACACATATTACTGCGGTTACTTACTCGTTGGTATTTACCAAACAAGCCATTACTTCTGTTTCACGTCTTGCGCTCTGAGAGAGAGTACGTGTATTTGTGTATTTGCTCTATCCGACTTCGAGTTTCACATATGCAGCAAAATGTTATTCGTTGCAGACCTTTAGTATATGTATATGTACATATCATTTAATACATAAAAAAATGTAACACATAGAAGGAACCAAATTAGACCCTTAGAATCTTTGGACGAAATTCGTTTTAGGACTTTTTAAGACGTTTGAGCCATGTCCGTCTGTCTGTCTGTCTGGCTGGCTGGCTGGTCAACACAATAACTGCCGTAGATCTTTACAGATGACAATAAAACTTTGTCAGTGACTATTATTTGACAATATTGAGTTTGGGATTGAAAATGGGCGTTTTAACCACGCCCCTTCTGGTACCTCCCATACAAATCGACGCATTTAGCATTCAACCCTCACACCGGTTAATAATCTGTAAATGCCTACTTAACTGGAGAAAATGGGCGAGATTGTCACGCTCATTCTGGTACCTCCCATACAAAACAGGGTGTTCGACCGGATTGTCAATCCGATAAATCGCGTGAAACACTTCCGACATTAATGAAATTAGGTATAAGGCTTCACGTTATTCAAAGCTAATCACCGATTAAAACAAGGGTGATTTTGCCACGCCCATTGTGGTACCTCCCATACAAAAGTTGTTTGGGCGTCTGGTTGTTCGGCATGAGAAGTCCCGCAAAACCGAACCAATCTTTATGATAATATTTAGTATTATAAATATTTAGTCAAATAAAACTCTCCTATAGAAAATAAGCTGTTTTGCACACACCCATTCTGGTACCTCCCAAATAAAAGTTGGGCGGATGACCGGTTGATCGACACGATAACTCTCGTAAACTACAACCGATCTTAATAAAATTCGGTACTAGGCAATATTTTGCTAAAAGCTACTTTGTAACTAATAACTGACTATTGTGCCACGCCCAGTTTCGTACATCCCATACAAAAGTTGGGCGTATTTGGGGTTTGCCGAGTCGATATCTCCAATAAATCATAACCGATCTTAATAAAATTTGGTACTGATCAAAATTTTGCCAACAACTTGCCATGCCCATTTTTGTACCTCGCATATAAATAATGGAAGGGAAACTAACTAATTTGGGTATTCAATCATATTTAGCGCAATGTCGTCAATCTGCTGTTGAATATGGTCACTTTTGAGTATGGGCGTTTTTTAACAGAACTCCCACGCAATGGATGACTTAGGGTGTGGGTATGATTAAGTCGGTTCACCCGACTGAAACTTATGTACTGGTTTTAAGAGTTATTTTTGATTTTTATTTTTTCACTTGAAAAGTAATTGTTATTTTTAAACTTTTTGTAAATAAGTCTCACAATAATTATTTAAAAAAAAATTCGATATAAGTCATAACAGTTACGGTCCCTGGTTTTAGGAGCGTTTGATCATGAGAAACTCCTGCAAAGTAACCAGAAGAAATATTAAAATATGATGTAAACACAAAACAATCATTGAAATATACCTACATATGTAAATATATTTTAAAGAAAACACAGATTATTATTATTTTATTTATTATTATTTTTTAAACCTTTTTCAAAAATAGAGGCGAACAAAGGAGTCCGTGTGAAGTATTGCGGGTTATCTGAATGAGTGTTCTGGGACTCCAAAAACACTCTTTCATAGGAGTTCGCACTGAACCTTTGCCTGTTATCTGAATGAGCGTTCTGGGGCTCCAAAAACACTCCTTTATAGAAGTCCGCACGGATCCCTTGCTTGTTGTCTAAATGAGCATGTAGGGACTCCAAAAACACTCATTACACTCCCTAGCGTACACTTTTTTCATATATAATTAGAGCGTGCTGTATTTTCCTTGGTATGTGCTCCTTTGGCACTCCTATCGGAGCCTCCCTAGGAGCCTTAGCGCTCCGTGTGGGGAATCAAAAAACCACCTTGCGGACTCCGTGGGTTGGCTGGGTGTGCGCCAATTTGCGGAGTATTAAACTCTGAAGTTAAGAGTGTCCTAATAACTGTAGTGCTCACTGTACGTTTGATGATGGTTGCGCCGAACGTAATGAAACTAAAAAAAACAATTCCCATTACATCCCATGAAAGGATTGGGGAGGGCTTCTCACAACCAGTGAGCTGTGCGCTTTCTAATTGTTCACTCACAGATTGGGCCTACAATTTTACACCGGTTCCGAGCTGCATTTTGAGAAGCTTTTTCATGGCTAAGTACACGATAGTGTCATCACTAAGCGCAGTGGCCGTCGCCGAAGGAAATGTGAGGTGGTCACATCCACGTTCTCATGCACAAGAGTCGCGCACACTAGCCATTGCACCACCGACGGTGGAAATAAGTTTGCTATATTTTCAATACAATAATTTAATCTAATTAATTTACTCTAAGTCTCCTAATGAGAGAATCCTGCTGCAATGTGCATGCAGTATTAAAAAAAAAATGGTTTCCCATTACATCCCATGAAGGAACTGGGGACAGCTTCTTACAAGCCGTGAGCTGTGCCCTTTCTAGTTTTGTACTTACTGATTGGGACCTACAGTTTTACACCGGTTCCGAACGGTATTTTTGAGAAGCTTTTTCATGGCTTAATACTCGATAGTGTCGCCGTCACTATGCGAGGTAACCGCCGCCGAAAGAAATTTAAGGTGGTCAGAGCAGGGATCGAACTCTGGATCTCATGTACAAGAGGCAGGCACACTACCATTGCACCACCGACGGCATGTAGTATTACAGGAAAAATATGTCAGTGGTGTATTGGACTACCCGTTATTTTGATATTGAATACAACATTTTTGTTTCTCAAGACTGTGCGCCAAGTTGCGGAGTGTTAAACTCTAACGTTAAGGCTGTCCTAATAAATGTTGTGCTCACTGTACGTTTGATGATGGTTGCGCCGAACGAAAGTACTATGTTTTTTATTTCAGTTCGTTTTATGCCCAACATGTAACAGCATCTCAAATCTCCAACTACCTCAGTAACCACAAGAGAACGCAAACACCTGATGGAAACTGTTATATATCACTCTATGAATGTGTATACCAGCGTAAACAATATGTGTGTCATTCCCATACATCATATTGCGTATGAATATTTCATCTTAACAATTATATTCGAAATTGGTATAACATAGTGAAGCCAACAGAGAGCGCATAGGTTTCCTTTGAAATATCCAAGTGGCTTAAAATATATCCAACCTGCGTACGACGTAAATTATACTGAAACATTTTATTTCCGTTACAACCTCCACTAAGTAAACTACTAACATTTAAACATTATCCTTGCCATCACTGGCATTGACAGCATATCTGTAATGATGACTGTTGCAGCCTGATGTCTCTATACAATTACCCAACCATGTCACATACAGAGTTGCAAGGATGTTCAGGTGAAGAAAATAAATCTACATAAAGTAATGTACATGAGATATCAACGTCACGTCCTGGCACGACTGAACACATCCTGTTGTCATTACGCTGACAACAAGTACAAATGATGTTTTATTGTTTGCAGCCCCTAGTTGGTATACGCGAGATTTAATTCACTATTGATGTCATTGCCTGAGTCTTTATTATCTTTGAAGAATGATTGAATGTTGGCAATGCTCATCTTTATCTTCCGCTTGCTCACGTTCTGGTTGAATAATACATCAATTTGTGCTTAATGGACTTCATGTGAAAAACAAGCAACAACACGAACCATGGGGATTGTTATTGAAAAACGGATGCTGTCAGTCACCTGCATACAAAAGTGTGTTAGGCTACGCTAGCGGCAATACTTTTTTAATGTCAGGGATAGTGTTGGTTTTGTCAAGTTCATTACGTTGCCAGGAGAACACATTCATATCTAGGTGGCTTTGTGGAAGTTATGTTACAAAGTTCCCCTTTTACACTTTAAATAAATTGCATATTAAATTACATATTTTCTCTCTCTCTTTATTTGTCATTCGTTAGTTCCATACATAAGCATTAATCCGAAAAACTATCACTCCAATAGGTTGTTGTTAGTGGTGCCACCGATTTGAATAGATCTTTACCCACAACATATGGTTCCACCTCGGTCTTTCTACTTTTCCCCATCTCTAAGCCGGGACAGTACTCCTGCTCGTGTTTCTTTAAACGGCCGGAAGAAACAAACCTACGTTTGCATTTCAGGCACTCATGTGTAGACACCGACTGCTTGTATTCCTCTTCCATATGGAATTTCAATTCTGCACTGGTGGAAAATTTACGTGAACACTTTTGACACTTGTGTGTTGGTGCCTCTTCACGATGTTTTTCCATATGGGTCCGGTAGGCGCCTTTGACTTTGAACTTCTTGCCACACACCCTGCATGCGATGGGCTCGCGATCAGTATCGTGGACTTTTCTATGGAGTATTAACGATTGTTTGCGGGTGAAAATTTGTTCGCATACATCGCAGGCAAAGGTTTCCGGAGATGAATTTGAGGAACGTTTACGTTTGTGACTGCCAATAGGATCGCCATCATCATCGGGCCCGGAGGAGGCATTTTCGGATTTAACACTTTTTGATTTTGCCTTAGGGATGGGCGTGGTTACGGCAGACTTGCGTCTTTTTCTGCTTCTGGTTTTTTTCTTCTTGTTGTCACTGAATTCTGACGAGTCAGATTCCTCACTGGGTGTGGCGCTGGCAACATCGGACACTTTGAACTCCTCATCGTTATTGGCCTCCTCATCCGAAGCTGTATCGGAATCTAGGGGAGCGCTTATAACCACATAGCCTGCAGGTCTGCGTACTTTATTTTTGTGCCGGGATAATTTCTTTCTCAATTCCTTCTCGGTTGTTTCGACCTGTTGCTTTAATTTAATGGCCAGCATAATTTTTCCCATACATATATGACACACAAATTGAGGAAGGAAATCTTTTACAGCTATAGACACTGAAGGACAAAGGATCATTAACATTTCGGCACCCGTTAGCCCCTCAATTTTCTTGAAGATACTAACAAGATCCTCCTTGGAACAACAAACACGGCACTGGTTCTCATCCACATCTTCCTCTTTACGTTGTGATGCACGTTTCGAACTCATGGGTTGTTCGGACTCAGATTGGGAATCTTTAGTTTCAGACGCTTCATC
Organism: Phaonia tiefii; assembly: GCA_963931995.1. Taxonomy (NCBI): domain Eukaryota; kingdom Metazoa; phylum Arthropoda; class Insecta; order Diptera; family Muscidae; genus Phaonia; species Phaonia tiefii. Next base: position 149,249,922 of record OZ008371.1, read on the forward strand.
GTTGTCGTCATTCGTTACTTCAGGGATATCCTTGTTGTCGTTGCTTTCGTTGGTGTCGTTGGGCGTCTCTGATATAACATTGTTGTCATCGGTGTCGGGTACGATTTCTTCAGTTATTTCATTCTTTAATACCACATCGTTGTTATCAATATCTGGCGTAATTTCCTCCTCCTCTATGTTGGCATCTTGATCATTTAAATACTCAATATATTCCTCCTCATCGACCTCTTCCACGTCTTCATCTTCTTGTATCTCGTCTGCGACTTTTTCTGCATCTTCTTCTTCGTCTGCTGCAAAATCATTTTGTTGGTCTTCGGTATTTTCTGGAATAACATCGCCCTTAGAAACTTCCTCTTGTGGTCCCGGCTCGTTAGGTAATACGTCGTGGACCACGTCTGCATGCAAGACATTCATTGTATGATTCTAAAATGAAATATAAAACAAAGAACTTCATTAGATAATTGATAATGGTTGAGGTTTACAATTAATACAACTAATTAACTTAATATTATTAACGAATTAAGTGGAATAAAATACGGATTTAGTTCGGAAGTATTACGTTATGCTTCGAGTTAATTTCTAAATGTGGAAAACGTTTTTTGAATTTTTCTGGGAGTTGTTGGAGAGATAAACAATGTAATAAAGACTGGCGGCTCCTTTAGAGCTCTTGCAAGGGATTGTAAGGCCCTTTTCTCAAATTGAACAGCAAAATGGATATATATAGAGTGAAGAGAACAAGTGAAGTAATGACGCTAAATAAAACTCGTTTTAGAAATCGAAAAAGGTGTGTTACCAAGAGGACCTTTGGTATTAGGAAGTCTAATGGATGATGAGACATACGTGTTTTTCGAGTTTTTACAGCTCGTACCTGGCCACGAGTTCCGTGTCGCAAATAATAGACGGAATGTTGCAAAAGATTACCGTGATCAAAAAACACCCATGCGTCTTCTTACGGATCGTTCGGCCTTTGCTGCTGCGGAACAAAGTGTGGACCAGGCCGCGACAACCTCAATTCATTGGCTTGCTCAGGAATTGAAACTTTCATACAGCACCGTTCAGCAGATTTGTTAAATAGGAAATGTTAAATAGGAAAATATTTGAAATTGAAAAATGTCATATTCCGAAGGTGTCTATCCTGAAATCTACTAACCAAGGACTACGTCTGGACATAAGTCTCATTGACGAAGTTTCCTTCGTTTGGACACATTGGGCGAAAATGTTAAAATAGGAAAATATTTGAAATTGAAAATTTTCGTATTCCGAAGGTGTCTATCCTGAAAATGATTAGCCAGTTTAAATCTACTAGCCAAGGGCTACGTCTGGACATAAGTCTCATTGACGAGGTTTGTTTCTTTTAGATATAGAGACATATACAGTGGTGTGAGATAAAATAGAGTCAACACCAATCAACAATTTCAAAACAAAAACAAATGTAGAAAAATTAAATTTTGTTTATAACTTTTATTTTTAATTGTTCAATTAAGAACTAGATAAAACATTTTAGAACATTAATGCCGTAATTTAAAATTAAATCATTAGGTATAAATCAAAATATTTCAAAATGCCCCGTTTTGCCTGTGAATTAAAATAGAGTCATCGCGATTCATCATCTGAACTAGAATAAATAGCTGTGTCAAATAAAATGTTGGTTTCATTAATCCTTTATATTATCTCAGTACTTTATGAAATAACTATTACTTTTTTATCACAGCTAAGCAACGCCTTGACTTTGAATCATCAAGTCTCCACAAGTCATGTTTTCCACGCCGATTGTACCAGTGTCATAAGCTCATCTTTATTAAATTGGTTTATTCCTTTGATAGACACTTTAATGTCCCGCCACAAATTCTGAATAGGATTTAAGCCCGGCGACTGCATAGACCATCTTAAATCTACGACACTATTATTTTCAAACGAAGCTTTTGCTCGCTTCGATGTGTGTTTGGGGTCGATATTATGTTGAAACACCCATCGAAGCGGCATTTCCCATTTGGCACAAGGCATCATGATGTTTTTTTAATACTGTGGTATAATATGCAGCGTCCAGTGTCTGTTCAATTTGGAATAAAGGTTCTGTCCCAATATAAGAGTAACAACCCCGTACCATTATTTTTCCGCTACCACGTTTAACTGTTTGGATTGTGTTGTGGGGCCTGAATTCGGTGTTGGAAGGTCTTCGTACAGGAAGATTACTTTTATTATAATTACCCAATCTCACTTTAGTTTCAGCTGTCCTCAAAATATTTTGCCATTTGCGTAGGGACTATTTCACAGGCTCCTTGGCAAAATGCAACATTTTTTGAACGTTCCGTTTGGATAGAAATGGAACTTTTCGGACACTTTTTGCCTTTAAATTGTTTTTAGTTAGCGCATTTTTCTTAATGTAGGGGTGTCAACATCCCGATCGTATTGCCTTTTAAGGGCGGAAGAGGTAACAAAAGTCGAACTCTACGTGGCGCAATATTTTTGGTTCCTAATGTTCTGTAATTTTCAGGGTTTTACCGTCTGTTTCCTGGATTGGGGTTATATTTTATTCCGGTCTCCAACATTTTCTTTGAACATCCAATTATGCCAGTAATTTGTACGTAGCTTCTGAATTCTTTTATCGTCTTTTTTATTCTTACTTGGCGCTCATGATTGCAATATTTACATCGGGCCATTTTGGAACGTCAATACTGACTATTAATGCTACTAATAAACATTAATCATATTTAGAAGCTAAACTTTGTTTTCAAATTCAAATCCAAACTACCATTAACGATTTCAAAAAAAAAAAATATTTTTTTGTAATTGACTCTATTTTATAGCGCACGTCATTACATAGCCTTTAAAATACTGACACTGACCTGGAGAACACTAGTGTACAAAATTTATTAAAAATGACGGCATTATATTCAGCAGAGGACCGGCCAATCAGGTTCAGAATTTCTTGACATGAAACATCTTGGACCACTGATTTGCAGAGAATAAAAGTTTTGACGAGTGTGTGACTCTATTTCATCGCACACCACTGTATATTATTGCGTAGTTTATCTATTAAAAACAGAAAGTGGATAATTTTTTTTTACTAAATGTGTTTTGAGTAAGATTGTTATTAAATATAGAAAGTTAATGTGGGTCCTTGGATAATGACATAAGTTTATCTGACGAGGAAAGCTATATTTATGTATATCAGCTATATATGTTTAGAAAGAAATACCACTATTTTTATTGACGCCCTATGTGCGTCTCGAAAGTTGTTGACATTAATTTTTTCAAATATATTAAACTCAAACTGTTTTCGATGAAAATGTTATATATTCTATAGTTAGTTAGTTAGTTCGAAAAGAGGGGCGCGGTGTTGATTTTTCAGAAGGAGCACTCTAAACCTTCCCATGTCAGTAAGACATATACATTTAAGACATGCGCTCTAGGTTTATCCTACTACTTCACTACTTCGGTGCTATTCACGAAATTCCTTAGTTTGTTCCAGTCCATACCCACAAGTTTGGTCATGTCCGGTATCGTACTATCCAAAAGATATCTGGATCTAGCTTGTGTGAAGGCCGGGCAGTGGCATAAGAAGTGCTCCAACGTCTCATCGTCCTCCATGCATGCCCTGCACTCACTGTTCACCACTAGTCCAATACGGTACAGGTGGGCTCGTAACCCCGAATGCCCCGTTAAGACTCCCACCATTTTGCCCATTTCGGCTTTTCCCAGTTTCAGCAAACCTTTTGTCCTCAATCCATCTGGGTCTCCCCATAGGATCTTTGTCATCCTGCCTACTGATTCCCGGTTCCACTGGGCTATATGTGCCGATTCCGCCCATTTAATTAACTCAGCCTTCGTCACCCCAAAGGGTTTCGCTCCATCCAGGCTCACCGTTTGGAGTTCCCTGGCTTTCTTTGCCAGGAGGTTCCCTCTCTCGTTGCCGAATACTCCGCTGTGCCCCGGCACCCAGATGATGTTTAGTCTGCCGTGCATAGAGTAGTCGTTTATCACCTTCTTACAGTCAAGGACCGTTCTAGATTTGACAGTTTCTGATGATATTGCCTTTATTGCCATTTGGCTATCCGTGAATATATTTGCCTCGGCTGGGATTGTATTATCGCCGAGCCATTTGATACACTCCGTAATCGCCCGAACTTCCGCCTGAAAGTTCGTATTATGATCCGGGAGGCATAGGTGGGATTCGGTTGCTGGATTTTCAATAAAGAATCATAGACCCGTTTTTTCTCCTAGCTTTGAGCCATCCGTGTAGCAGTATGTCCCATTTGGCATTGGTGTCAGGGTCCCATTCTGCCAGGCGTCTCTAGTTGGCGTTAGGGTCACGCAGTTCGCCTTAACCCTTATCTCGGGTATTCGGTCAGATTCACTCGTATCTTGCGTGTACCCGACTAAGGCCCCAGTTATCCGTTGGTGTTTTGACGTGAGATCCCTGTTGATCCATTCACCTGTAGCTTGTAGGCGTTTTGCCGCAAGGGCAGAATCGTATTTGATTCTAATCTCGATTGGCTGGTTACATAAAATAGTCTCCATGGCTCTTGTCGAGGTTGTCCTTATCGCACCGCTGATACCAATGCAGCACATTCTCTGAACCCTCTGCAGTATTGCGATGTTACATTTCCTCTCAACTGCCGTCCACCATACTACAGAAGCATATGTTAGTACAGGCCTGATTACGCTTCTGTAGAGCCAGTGTGTCATAGTCGGTTTGAGGCCCCATTTGGACCCTATAGCCCTTCTGCATAGCGACCAGCATCTGTAGGCCTTATTAGCCCTTTCCTCTATGTGGTGCTTCCAATTCAGTTTCCGATCTAAGATTACTCCCAAGTATTTACCCTTATCGGATATTTTAATCGTCTTTCCCAAGAATCGTGGCTCTTCACAATCTGAGATTTTCGTCTTCCTTGTAAAAAGACATATTTCCGTTTTGTCAGGGTTTACATTTAAGCCCCTTGGCTGTGCCCATTCATACGCTATACTCAGTGCCCTCTCGGCCTCTCTGCATAATTGGTTTGGATTATTTCCCTTAAGAAGTATTATAACGTCACCTGCGTAGCAGATTGGTTTAAGTCCTTCGTCGGTAAGTTTCCTTAGGAGACTGTGTGTGGTGAGGACCCATAGGAGTGGTGATATAATCCCTCCCTGTGGGGTTCCACGCTGTACTCTGTCTCTAATATTTACATCATGGGAACCACAGTTTATCCATATATTCCTTAGCATATGGTTGATCCAGTCTTTTAATGCCCGGTCCACCCTAAACTGGTCTAAGGATTGGATAAGTGTTTCGGTCCGGACATTATTGAACGCTCCCTCAATGTCTATGCATACAGCGAGTGTGTATAGTTTGTCATTGAGAGATTGCTCTATGTAGTAGGTTACCTCATGAAGTGCGGTATCCACTGATCTGCCTTTGACATAGGCGTGTTGTCTAAACTTCAGCATATCGCTCGGTATTCCACTTTTTACCATGTCGTCCACTATTCTCTCCAAGGTTTTGAGTAGAAACGAGGTGAGGCTAATTGGTCTATAAGCCTTTGCCGTTGCATAGCTTGCTTTTCCAGGTTTGGGTAGGAATACTACCCTGGCCTCCTGCCAGTTTCTCGGTGTGTAGGCGTATTTTAAGCATGCGGTAAAAATTCCTGCCAGATGGGTTGTTATTTTGTCAACCCCATGCTGTAGGAAAATACCATCCGGTCCCGCCGTTTTATATGGGGAGAAACTCTTTATAGCTTTTTCGACCATTTGGTCCGTAATGATTGGCGACTGATGTACTACATTCTCACCTTGTGACCATTCCCCTGTGGGTTCCGCGTTCCCATTTGGAAAGCGTGTATCCATCAGGCGCCTAAATGTTTGTTCCATTGTATCCATTCTCTTTCCCGTGTCATCTACTAGCGTTTCCGCCTGTACGTGGGTCTTACAGAGGAATTTTTTCATCTTCGACATGTCGTTGACGCTATCCACCTGTTCACTGAATAGTCTCCAGGAGTTGCGTCTCGCTTTTCTCAATATTCCGTTGTATTCACTGAGACTTCTCTTGTAGTCCTCCCAGTATACTGGTGATTTCTTACGCGTGGCCCTGTTGTAAAGTCTACGGACGTTCTTCCCTAGATTTCGTATTTCCCCTGTAACCCAGGGTTTTTCTTGGGCCGATTTCCTTTCCCGAAGTGGGCAGCTGTCCTCGAAAGACTTTACTAGTGCTTGCGTTGTCTTTGTCACTATGTCGTCTAGTTCGTCCCTGCTAGAGTATTCAAGCTGAGGGTGAACTAGTCGGTGCTTAAGTAGGTTTCCGAACTTTGTCCAGTCTGTCTTGGTCCTATTTCGGAAGCATATCGGTTTCGGTGGTGGCCGTGTTATCCTGAATCTAATATATCTGTGATCCGAGAATGAGTGCTCATTTGAAACCCTCCATTCTTGAATCTCATCTATAAAGTGTTCAGAACAGATTGTTATATCTAACACCTCCTCCCTAATCTTGTTGACAAAAGTGGCTTTGTTCCCAATATTCAGTGTGAAAAGGTCGTTAGTATTCAAATATTCTACTAGGGCATGACCCCTAGGGTTACAGTTAGTACTACCCCACGACGTGTGGTGAGAGTTAGAGTCACTACCTATTAATAGTTCGTTACCTGTCTGTTTGGCCCTCTCTACTATATATTCTGTAAGCTTGCTGGCTTTTTTGGTCGCAATTCCAATGTATTAAATATTGTTTTCCCTACGTTTCAATGCTTCATTGGCATCCTCTTCAGGGGAGTTTTATTCTATATAACAATGATAACAATTAATATTACATTTTATTTTATAAATTTCGCTGCCTTTGTGGTCACAGACCGTCCAAAAATCGGGTTTTTATACCAACTCATCGTATTTCATACATTGAAATTGATCTGCTAACTCAACAACAGAATTTTGTAAACGAAGTGGTTTGTGTCTTGGTCGCTATGCAGAAGGGCTATAGGATCCAAATGGGGCCTCAAACCAGAAATAACACACTGGCTCTACAGAAGCGTAATTAAGCCCGAACTAACATATGCTTCTGTAGTATGGTAGACGGCAGGTTCAACGAATGTGCTGCATTGGTATTAGCAGCGCATTAACGACAACCTCAACAAGGGCCATGGAGACTACTTTATATATCCCGCCAATCGATATTAGAGTCCAATACGAGGCCGCCCTTGTGGCAACAGGGGTCTTAAGTTCAAACACCAACGGATAATGGGGGCTTTAGTCGGTTACACGCAAGATACGAGTGAATCCGACCGAATATCTGAGCTAAGGATTAAGGCGAATTGTGTGACTTTAACGCCAACTAGAGACGCCTGGCAGAATGGCGCCCTGCCACTTATGCCAAATGGGACTCGCTGCTACACTGATGGCTCAAATCTAGGGGAAATAACGGGTCTAGGAATTTTCATTGAAAATCCGGCAACCGAATCCCATCTACGCCTCCCGGATCATGATATCGTCGATAATGCGAACGAGGCAAATATCTTCACGGATAGCCAAATGATATCATCAAATATCATCAAATTGTAGAAGAACTCGAACGGTCCTTGACTGTAAAAAGGTGATAAACGATTATTCTAAGCACGGGAGACTCAACATCATCTGGGTACCGGGGCACAGCGTAATAGTCGGCAACGAACGAGCGAACCTCCTAGCAACAAAAGCCAGGAAACTCCAAACGGTGAGCCTAAAGAGAGCGAAACCCTTTGGGGTGACTAAGGCTGAGTTGAGTAAATGGGCAGAGTCAGCACACATAGTCCAGTGGAACCAGGAATCAGTAGGCAGGATGACAAAGATCCTATGGGGAGACCCAGATGGTTCAAGGACAAAAGGTTTGTTGAAACTGGGAAAACATGAAATGAGCAAGATGATGGGAGTCTTAACGGAAAATTCGGGATTACGGGCCCACCTGTACCGATTGGACTAGTATCGAATAGTGACTGCAGGGCATGCATAGAGGATGATGAGACGATGGAGCATTTCTTATGCCACTGCCCGCCTTCACACAAGCTAGATCCAGATATCTTTCGGACAGTATAATACCGGACATGACCAAACTTGTGGGAATGGACGGGAACAACTTAAGGAATTTCGTGATTAGCACCGAATTCCTATGAGAGGTATACATACTAGATTAGTAGAGTAGCCAGACTAGTCGCCAGTGCTATAAATCTTAATATTAATCTTATATTCACTATATGTTTTAATATATCGTAAATAAATAAATAAAATAATAGATTAGTAGAGTAAAACTGAGAGCGCACAACAGATCGAATCAGCGGCTTAAGTGTATGTCTACTGTCATGGGAAGGATTAGAGTGCTCTCTTTTGAACACTCAACATCGCACCTCTCTTTTCAATCTAACTAATTATGGTTTTCCACTACATCCCATGAAGGGACAGGGGAGATCTTCTAACAATCACTGAGCTGTGCGCTTTCCAGTTTTCACTCACTGATAGAGATCCACAGTTTTACACCGATTCCGAACGGTATTTTGAGAAGCTTTTTCATGGCTAAACTAACTAACTACTTAATTATAAACTCAGCCTGCATAGTTCCTTGGATTGTACGATAACATGTGGCAACCTATCACTTTTCTACGAAATTTAGATAATTTTTTACTTTCTTCAAAAAGTATTAGTTTATTTTTTATTTATTTTATTATTTAAGAAAATTGACCCCCTTGTGTTTTGCCTACGGTAGACAATCCCATTACCTTCCATGAAGGGATAGCGAGCTTTGTGCTTTCTAGTTTTACAGTCACTAATTGGGATCTACAGTTTTATACCAATTCCGAACAGTATTTTTTGGGAAGAGTTTTCATGGCTGGTTATTCCATAGTGTCACGGTCACTATGCGATGAAACCGTTGTCGAAGTTTTTAGAGCGGAGATCGAACCCACGCTCTGAAGTACAAGATACGCGTAAACTAACCATGCGCCACCAACAGCCGGACCGTGTCTTGCCATTACAGCAAAGAAACCATCGAGTATTTCCAAAAGAATAATAGCTCTGTTCGATTACTCGGAAATTTATACAAATTTTTACAGAATAATGTTCGTTTGCTCCGAAAGTGAAGTAAATGAGAGCCAAAATGAGTAAATTCAGGCATAGTAATTCGACATCTGATGATGATCTTGTCACGGAGTTCGAAACTAGTCACGCCAGTGAGTGTGTGCTTATCATTTCAACAAAACCCAACCATTTTTCAATTAGAAAAATCTACCTAACCATGTAATCTTGCAGTATGAATTTCTCATACATTCCGGTATGTAATGGAAATCGGTCGATTTAAATCGAATACGATTTGACATAATAATGATGTTTTTTGTGTAAATAATATGGATATCAATTAATTTATTTATATTTTTCTGCTACTAATGTAATGTACAGTCACTCACATTTAAAGTCGGGCAGTACCATGAAAATATTTTCAGTCCAAATATTTCTGTGTTTATAAAAGAAAATATATTTTTAGTTGTTTTTATATCCTCGTCATATTTAAAGTTGTAATTTCCTTTAAGGCTGTAAGAGATCATGTTTTCTCCGGTTAGTGAAAAAAATGTAAATGCCGCGGGTGGGATTCGAACTAACGATTCGATCTCACAAAATATATTTTAATTTTTACCCCTTTTGTTACAAAAACTCTTGGCTTTAAAAATAACTACAATGAAATATTCTAAGTATCGTTATAAAATGCTCATGAAGTCTAAACTAAGACTTCTTCTCTTTTTTGCCTCACACTGAAAGTCGGGCAAGCAATGTTTTGAGCGAGAAGTCAGTAAATATACCGTTAATTTTTCGTTTTCCGTAATTGTTTTTAAAATTATTGGTCATTGTTATCTTCTCAAGTGCTCAGTGAAGTCAATTAAAATATTCTGTAAAAATGCCACGTAATATTAAACAGTCCACCTTGGAAGAACGCAAAATAGTTATTGATCAGCATTTAGAAGGAAAATCTGAACGCGAAATTTCGAAACTAGTGAAGAAAAGCAAATCAACGGTTCATGACATCATAGCTAGATATAAAAAAGATGGGTTGATTGCCAACAAACAACGCCTACCCCGATTAAAGAAACTCTCCTCTAGGGATGCGAGTATGATTTTAAGAAAAGTTAAGAATGATCCCTTTGTTTCTGCACCAAATCTAACTGCGATGGTCAAAGAAGCTTCTGGGACAGAGGTTAACCCAGAAACAGTATGAAGATTTCTTCGAAAAAATATGTTTCATGGCCGAGTTGCACGGAAGAAGCACCTCATTAGCAATAAGAACCAAAATGACCGACTTGTTTTTGCCCATCAATATATGGCCAAGGACTTTGACTTCTGGAGCACTGTAAGTGGGGACAAAAAATAATGCTTTATGATTTGAACAATCTGTTATTAGGTACTGTTTACTGATGAAAGTAAATTTAATCTATTTGGATGCGATGGAAGGGGTAAAATATGGCGCAAACCAAGCAAAGAACTAGAATCAAAAAATTTGAGAAAAACGGCCAAACATGGTGGTGGGTCCGTGATGGTTTGGGGGTGTATGGCGGCTTCAGGAGTTGGCAACTTACACTTTATCGAAGGAATAATGAACAAGACAAATCTGAAAGATAGCGTAAAAAAATTGGCATTGAATCAAACTTCAAATTTTATCACGATAACGACCCGAATCATTCGGCACACGATGTTAAGAGCTGGTTGTTATATAATTATCCGAAGGTGATCAAAACTGCTGCACAAAGACCCGACCTCAATGTCATTGAACATTTATGGGACGAATTAAGACGCAGGATGCAGGACAGGCTCTGTTCATTAAAAGATCAGCTGAAAAATGCTCTAAGCGTTGTTCAAGCGTATACACAACCATATTCGTTCAGCGGAAGGATAAAACTAATTATCTGTCAAATCAGACATGAGCTAAGTGTTACCATTCACGAAATAAGCACTAGTTGAAAAAAAAACGTTAGATGGCGGACCCTTTAGTAACCAAAATTGAAACATATAATTTTGTTACCCTCACTTTTTTGATAAAAATTTATTACATATTTTAAAAAAATGCCCTATTATATTTATTTTTTGGTAGGCTCCGATAATAGACAAGACCTTAACTTTTGTAAGGTATAATATTATACTATAACCCTTCAAAGACCGGAGATATTAAAGTTCAACATTAAAGTTCATAGTATAATGCGAGTCCAACACCGGCTTCGTGGCTTTGGCATAGTATTTTTATATTAAATCGAGCGATTTTTCAGAAATAATTTTTCAATTTTGGTGAAAAAAGTGGCAAAAGTTTGAACTTAATTGTCTCCGCACTTTGAACTATTATTGGTGAGAATTATACAGTAAAAAAAGGCTAAAGTCCTGTCTATTATCGGAGTCTACCAAAAAAAAGTATAATGGCGCAATTTTTTTGAAAAAAATAAATTTTTATTAAAAAAGGGAGGTTAGCAAATAGTTTTTTTAATTAGCCCCAAATGGATTAATAAAAATAAATATGTTTACAAGAAGATTTATAGAATTTAGCAAGACCTTTGTAATGATACCCATTTCTACTAAATTTGATAACCACTTTTAAAACTTTGGACGCTTTTCTTGGTAGTGACAATTTTGGTGTAGATGCTAAAGTAAATTTACGCCGTAAGAATAATGTCATAACAATAATTAAAATAACAGTAATTATTTAATTCTTTATAGAAAAGATTAAATACTTACAATTTTGCACAGAGCTTCCTTTCAAATTTGTGGCGTAATAATCCATTACAAATGTTATCACATTCTCCCAATTCATGACATTCATAATACCTACTTTTTTTCCCCCGGGGAAGAGATTCCCATTTTCGAAGTTCGTTTAGAATAAGGGATCGGGGAAAAGAGAAAAAATGTCCGGGGAATTATTATTGAGAATTGGGATGTATATAAAATGTTTTAATAACTTCAGCACGTTGTTGGTGCGTGAGATGCTCCTTAATAGATTGTTATCGACTACTCTGCACAACTGTCAAATACAAACCGACAAATGTCAACCATACATAAATGGCGGTCAAAAAACATCGTCCTGGAATATAAAAAACATACAGTACCATCCAGTTGTTCACGCGAAATATCAGCAACATGTATTGAGAAACATTTTAATGTTGCTAAGAAAATGCAACGACTAATCAAATTGAAGGAAGATGTGATCGGTGTCATCAATCGTCGCTCTATTTCGGAACAAAAATTGATTTTTAGTGTAAAAGAAATTTAAAAACAGAAAAATATGGTCGTCATCACTAATATGTATGTTGCTGGCCACTTTATTTTTCATGTGACCCATCTTACGACTCGGCTTTACTGGCTTTTTGATGTAAACAGACAACATCCAGTAACAATTTGTCCAAATTGTTGCTGACAGGCCTAAATTCACCCGGGACAATGTTATTCAATCAACAAAGTTCTATTTGACTAATGCAACGAAAGAATGTTGTGCAACAAAGTTGTATCAACAATATGTTGGTAAGCAAACTTCTAACTGTGGAACATTTTTCAATGTGCGTGAAGATAAATTCGTATTTAACATAGCAACGACACAAACCTATTTACTTAGCAGAGCTCTGTTATAGAACTAACAGAGCTCTGTTACGCATTTTATTTTAAATATAAATCGGCATTTTATTGATTTTTTCAAATTAAATAGTCGATGCAGAAATTTAAAATACAGTAATTAATGAAAACACACTCCAAGCTAAATATATTTGCTGCACAAACTAACATACATATGTATATGCAACCAAATCCCTAATATTGGTATTTAAATATGTCACATATAGTGGGACTATTAGGGCAAAATATGGGCATATCAAGAATTCTCCACGAACCAAACACATGCCAGTCGATAGTCCTTAAGGAGTGTCTTCGAAATATAACATCTAGAATTTCCCAAGGACCTTCAGAAATTCAGAATTTTAAATTTTCTGTGTGAGGTCCCTGTGCAAGATTTTGGCCCACTGTGGTCAAACTAAGAATTCTCCAAGAACCAAATATGTGCAGTTGGGTAGTGCTTGACACATGTAACTTGTATATTTTGTCATGCATCTGGTCGATGACAAAAATTTCCTACAAGGTCATCGAAGACAGTTTTAACGACAAGGGTCGTTAGCGACAAATATCAAAATTTCTAATCGAATTCGTTGACGACTACTTCGTCTAGAAGGATTTTGACAACTGGAACCATTCATTTCAGAAGCAACACATGTGTCTCTTTCTAGGGGGACCAGTATTTTGAATTTTCCCGTGATTTCGATATTTTCTTAATTCGGTGTATTTTTTGTTGGCCAACTGATATTCAACTATTATTTCACGGATAAATTATTCAATAGTGACGACAGCAACAAGCAAGATGACGGTGGACGAGGGAAATGGAGTGTGGTCAGAGCGGGGCTTGAACCCGCGTACTCATTAGAAACCTTGTACCCACCACGGATTGTAATAATAACACTCTTTTATATCTCTCGTAAATCTTCCTGCAAATTAAATTCCTATATTTCTATAAAAGGGACAAGTTGTGTTTTTCATTCAACAATTAAATCGCTATTTTTGTATGCAGTACTCACCTCTGTAAAGTAGTTGCCGTATGAATTGCTCGTTGTTTCACCAATTCCACCTCCAACACCGCTAATGTCAACACAACCGAGGTGAGTTGTTAGTACTGTAGTGTCATGGCTGTTATGATTGTTGTTGTTGTTGATATGCATAGTTGCATCCACTTCTGCCGGCTGTTGTTGTTGCTGGCCCTGGTGCTGTTGTTCATGATGATGATGCAGATGTCCTGCACCCATTGTGGCAATGGGCATAAGGATTTGCTCGTCCACACTTAGCATAGGAACGGAGGATATATTATAATCGTTATCCATGGCGGAAGATATTCAATAAAACAAATAGAGATTTTGTAACAATTCAATGTAATTTACTCCACCAACACAATTTACTTGTTGTTTTCACTGTTTTTGTTTTACTATCTCTCCAATGCTGTGGCGCGCAAGAGAGAACTTATGCATATGAATGTATGTTCTATATCTATATACACAAGTGTGTGTGCGTTGTATTTTTTATGTACATAGCCATATGCAATAGCAAGAATTTACTGATTTTTTTTTGCATGTGTTTGAAAGTACACTTATTAAGGAATTTCCATGATTTACTTGTATATTTATGCATTTATGTCTTGGGTATTCATTTGTTTAAATCACAAATTTTCCATGCGTTTGCTGCGAGTTTTGTTTCACATGAAATTCTTATCAGTTTTGGGAGGCAGGGCGGCTCAGGTCTAGCTCTGATTAGACGAGAAACACTTTATTATAACACTTGCGAGGGTTTGAAACTCTCTTTCCAAATGCAATTTATGCCTCTCTACACAACTATTAGATAGTTATAGTTTACTTAATATTTTGTAAGGTATTTTAGTTTGTTTTTTGTGCAAAAATTTTTAGCAAAATATTGCTTTTTCTTATGTACACCATCAATTGGATGAAACTATCGTGGACTGCTCCAATACGATTGTGCTAAAAATCGCACTTCGCTATTGTGAATGGTTGCTCCCGTTTATTCGCTAGAGGAGCGACAGAGAGAGGTATGTGTAACGCAGACTCCATACGCGTATAATGTGAGTGTAAGGCGTATGGTTATAGATACACAATACAGCGGTTGTTTAGGACATATTACTAAAGACAGAGATGGGAGTGTAAGTTAACACATGTGTATACAACATTAGAAGTCGGAATGACAATTTTGTGAATTCGGAAAATTATTCATCAGTTTATTTTATGAACTACACAGGCAACATCGGTGATTTCTCCACAATTTTCAAGATTTAATTATTTACAATTTTCCTCTAATGGCAAACACCAAGTGGCCTATTTTGGACAAATTTTCCTACCGTCCGCATTTTGTAACCGATGTAAAGAATAATTTTTGCAGCGTAGTCGTGACAAAATTACCATGAGATCCCTCGAGGCCGATTTAAAAAAAATATCGGTAGAATTGAAGAAAATATTGGAAAAAGACATTAGAACAACGGGAGGCGCTTAAAAAAATAATGTAATTACTTGTCCTTGCAAAAAACACGTGTCATTTGGCCGTATTTAAAATATGCTGCCTCTTTTGTTTATTATTGACTTAACATCAACTAATGTTTATAATTGTTTTTGAAATATAATTATAATAGTTTTGCAACCCATTAGTTATTTGAACTTTCCGTTTCTAATTTTAATGTTGTAACCAAGTTGTTGTCAAAGTGTAGCGAAATCAACTCGAATGTCAACATACTTATGTACACATATTTATGTATTCCTGAACCCTTAAGATTTCGAAGACGATTCTACAACCGTTTGACCTAAAATGCGGTGTACGTGAACATGTTTAAGTGTTTCTCGTTTTTGAATCTCAAGTCCCCCTATAATATGGTAAATTGGGGGATTTCTGGGATCACAGACGTCGCTCCACAAAAAAAAAAACACTTAAATATGTGGAACAAATACATATCATTTGATTGCCCACAGTTGCCTATTTCTAGACCACCGTTGGTGGTGCAATGGTCAGTGTGCGCGCCTCTTGTACATGAGATCCTGGGTTCGATCCCTGCTCTGACCACCTTAAATTTGAATAAAATATGATATTTACATTAAAATCTGCTTATTTAGGTCACAAGTTGTTAACGTAAAAAATATCTAAAAAGCCTCTAGCCCTTTTTTCCAAACAAAAAAGAGCAGCAACAAAAAAAAAGAGAACTAAAAATGCCCTAAAAGGGCTAAACTGCCAACACTGGTGTAAACAAAGTTAAACTCTGAAAGTGAGTTTTTTTTTATTCCCTGCTAAACAAATTTTTCGACCACTTTGTATGGGGAGCTAAGCGATATTAAGCGATTTTAAGCGGCTCCCCATACAAAGTCGTCGAAAATTAAAAAAACAAGCTTATTATTGTGTACTCTTAATTCTCTTTTCTGCTACTGTTGATAAAAAAAACTTACCTTTATTTCAATTGATCTGTTGAAATCTCTCTCACTTGATACATAAACAACATACACTACACACACACATACCTCTATTTTCCTTCTTTTCTTTTTTTTACATTCAACACAAGACATTTTGTAATTAAATCTGCTTTTGGCTTTTTCATTATGAAATAATTAACTCTTCTTTGATATTTTCACATACACTTGTGACGATATAGCTGCACTTTAGATTAATAAACTTTATATTGGGTGTTACACAGAGTTTAACACACTTTTTGCGACATTTATAATATCGTATTCGCGATAACAAAAAACTTACATTTATTGCAGTTGACCCTATTGAAATTCTCTCTCACTTGATATAGAAACAACACACCCATACATACAAAACAAACTGCTGTTATTTTTCTTCTTCTTTTGCATTTAATGCCAGACATTTTGTGAATAACTCTGCTTTTGGTGAAGAGAATTTAGGAACTTTAAACTGCCTTTTCTAATTGAAATAATTAACTTTTCTCTTATATTTTTACATTCACTTATGATGAAATGGCTGCACTTTAGATTTATACACTTCGCGTTGGATTTTACACAGAAATTGACATACTCTTACCGACATTTATGGCACTTCATTATTTTCACGATCTTCACTTATTCTCCTCGTATTTGGTACTGAGGAAATGGAAATAAAATAGAGGTGATTAAGTATGTGGGGTTGCCAGATTCTGTTGAATTCTTATTGGATAACCGGATATAGGGATTCTTGTTGAATTATACAAAATTATAACAGTTCAAAAGATTTCTGAAAAGTTTTTTCAAAACATTGTATACAATTATTGAACTTAATTGATTTAATAGTGATATTGATTATTATTACAGATAAAATCTGTGCAACACAAGTCGAACAAGAACTTATTTGAGGAGAGCTAATACATGGTTTTATTTAACATTGAAATTTCGCCCTTTTATGCCGCTAAAAATTAATAATTCAATAAAAAGGTGAAAAAATCGGCAAAGCGCAACATATATGGTTATCTACGAAAAAACCATAATTATAATGTTTAGCATATTGTTACGGTGTTTGAATAGTGAGTTGATTAGAAAAGAAAATTTATAATTTTTAAATCCCTTTATCTCCCTTTACATTCAAAATTAGGTGAGCTCACAAGTAAGGCAAAAATCTATTGTTCAATCTCTTTGACATCTCTTGAGTTATAATACTGCCAAAGGCTGCATTAAACAAGTGCCCGAATAAAATTAAACTTTAAGTCATCAATATGAGCCTCAAACCAAGTGTCATGACGAGCATAACAGAAAATATTTTTTAAATTCTGCCATAGTATATTACATAGAGTAAAACATAGTAGAGAAGTTTATTCTCTCAATAAGTTCCACTTCATAGGAATGGTTGCATGTAATGCTTGGGTTCTATAATACCAGATAGAGACATTAATACGAAGAATCCAACACGACAATACCAACTGCATTTCGTGTTTGTGTGGTAAAATACAACTCAAATGTATACCCATAATAAAAGTCAACAAAAAAATTGTAAAATACATTTAAATTTCACAGTTTTATACCAAAATGACATGAAAAAGTTAAATCAATCGTTTGTATAACTGCACCTGGTGTAAGCTAATTTTCGTGCAACCTCTCACATTTGCTCAAACCCACGACGAAGACTGTGAACTGAAACGCCAGATATGAGAAATTGTTTTTCTATTCTAATTTATTATATATATATATATTATATTTCAGAAATCCTGCGCAAGCATATCGTTCTTACATGTTCGTTCTATTTTACATAAACGTTATTGTAGTGAACCACAACATCATAAGAGATAGCCTCTTCAAGAGAGTTAATGACAGCAACCGTGCCAACTAGCGCTGGCGGCAGTTTGGTATCAATTCGCAAAATATGTACTTCGGACCTGCCATGGCATCCGCCTCTATGTTTTATGTTCTAAAATAATCTACTGGCCTTTAGGTTGATGGCAGACATAACGTTTGAAAAGTAATTTGATTGGAAAATTTGTGGGATTTTAGCCACATCTTGTATTCTTTAAAAGGTCCCGTGTTGCAGCTTCCAACACGATTTTTGTCAATTAATCTTTAGGGACTTCTGATTCATTTCATAACTCTTGACAACTAATTAACGATAACTTATTTTTTATGTCGAAAACTTATTTTGCGTGGCATACAGGAGATATGCAGCTGTTGTCAACTTGTAAAATACTAATAGGGAGCTTAAAGTAAGCTTAGTTTTGGAACGAAGTTCCTTACCGCACGTTGCGGGATGGGGGCTAGTGAAAAAAATATTAAACAAATTTGTTTTAACACTATTGTGCTACAATCCAGTATTATCAACTATATTGGATACTTTTGCTTTGGTTTGTGTCTAGACTAACATAAGTTGGGAAATTTCTTGTTTAATTTCTTTATACATTTATATAAACCAAAGTGAAAGAAGTTGAAGAAGAGTATTTTCTTTAATAAGTGTCGATTCTTAAAAAAAGTAAATTTTCTCAAAAAAATACCTATTCATATTCTTTTCTCAAAAAAATACCTTATCTTAAAGAAGTGCCTTTGCTAACAAAAAGTAAATTTTCATACAAAAGTATCTTTTCTTATAAAAAATTATTTTCTTTTTAAATAAGTACCTTTTCTTAAAAAAGTAAATTTTATTACAACAAATTTCCCTTTCTTAAAAAAACTAGCTTTTCTTTAAAGAGTACATTTTTTGTGAAACAAAATAACTTTTCTTGAGATAAGTACCTACTCTTAAAAATGTACCTATTCTTGAAAAAAGAACCAATTCTAAAAAAATTCACATTTCTGAAAAAAACCCTTTTCTTCAAAAAAAAAATAGCCTCTTAAAAAACCTTTTCTTACAAAATTTTTCAAATTTTGTTAAGATCGGTTGTGGTATACGGGAGATACCGAGTCGGCTAGTCGAAAAGCCGCCAGCCAGACAGACAGGCGAAAATGGGCGTGGTGCAGTAGTTAATTATTTTGTATTATTTTATAATAATTATAAAAAATTACCGAGCACCGAATTTCATTAAGATCGTTTGTAGTTTACCAAACTTATAGTGTCGATCAACCGATCATCCGTCCAACTTTTGTGTGCATTTGACTAAATTTTGTCTAGTACCAAATTTGATACCGATTGGTTCGGTTTTTCGGGAGTTATTTTGCCGAACAACTAGCCGGCCGCAGAACTTATGTTGGTAGGGCGTGGCAAAATCACCCTTGTCTTAATCGGTGACTGGCATTTGATGATACGAAGCCTATAACCTAATTTCATTAAAATCGGAAGTGTGGAATGGGCGTGGCAACCTCGCCAATTTTCTCCAGTTAAGTAGACATTTACAGATTATTAACCAATGTTTGAGTTGAAACTAATCACAACCACCAGAAAAAGATTTTAGAAGAAACATGATTTCGTGCTAAATGTGACGATTTGTATGGGAGGTACCAGAAGGAAATGGCCAAATGCCCATTTTCAATCCCAAACTAACCTTGTAAAAATAATAGCCACTGACAAAATTTCGCTGTGATCGATAACGATTTACGGCAGTTATCGTGTTGAGCAGCCAGACAGACGGACATGGCTCAATCGTCTTAAAAAGTTCCAAAAGAATTTCATCCAAAGATACTGAGGGTCTAATATGGCTCCTTCTATGCGTTACAGTTTTTGCGTATTAAATGATATATGCCCCCATCCTATGGGTGAGGCTATTAAGAGTACCACTTCTTTAAAAAGTACCTGTTCTTTAAAAAAAGTACTTCTTTGCAAAAAAAAAAAAATCATACTCTTATGGCTTTTTCTTACAGAAAGTACTTTTTCTTAAAAATAGTACATTTTCTTAAAAAAACATTAGCTTTTAATAAAAGAAGTACCTCTCTTTAAAAAGGACCTTTTCGGGAAAATATAGTACAAATATTTAAAAAATAATACATTTTATAAAAAAATAGTTTTCTATCATTTCAAAAAGTTTATCATTTTACAAAAAGTATCTTTTCTGAAAGATCCATTTAAATTATCGTATTTTTCAACGGGCGTTTTAGACGTGTTGAAACTAACTGGTACCATATATGGCCTTAAAGCTTGGTTATTGAAATAATAATTTTTAATTGAAATTGATTTTTTTTGTAACATGTTATTTTTTATATTTTCTACTTTAAATGCTCGTCATGCCACTTCGTTTGAGGCTCATATTGACCATTTAACTTATTATTTTATTCGGGGGCTTGTTTGTATCTTTTCCGTTTCTTGTGAACTCACCACATTTTGAATGTAGTGGTAGAATTATCTAAAAATTCTAAGTTAACTGTACATAACAAAATATTTGTGTTGACTTTCACCACATTCTGCTACAATCTGCTAAACATTAAAATTCTGTGGTTTTCCCAGATATCAACATAAGATTTTCCAAACAAAAAAAAAATCGAATTTTTAGCGAACTATGTATTTAGTTGTAATGTCAGAAAATACTACAATTAACATTCAGCTTAATTTAAAGTAAACCCGTCTTTTAACTCTTCTGGAATAGTTATCTATTATTCGCCTTGAGTTGAATTAATGAATATCACTACTAAATCAATTAAAGTGATTACATTTGCACAATGTTTTGAAAAGAACTTCTGAGAAATCTGTTGAACTGTGAAAATTATTTTAATACAACAATAATCCAATAAGAATTCAACAGAATCTGGCAACCCCACATACTTATTCACCTCTATCGTATTTCCATTTCCTCAGTGTCAGATACGTGCAGAATAAGTGAAGATCGCGAAAATAATAAAGTGCCATAAATGTCGCAAAAACTGTGTCAATTTCTGTGTAAAATCCAAAGCAATGTGTATAAATCTAAAGTGCATAAGGGAAAGTGAAAATATCAAAGAAAAGTGAATTATTTAATTACGAAAAAGCCGTTTCAATTTCTTAAATTTCTTCACCAAAAGCAGAGTTAATCACAAAATGTCTAGTGTTAAATATTGTAAAAGAAAGAAAAGAAGAAGAAAAATAGCGATACCTAGTTTGTTTTGTGTGCGGGTGTGTGTGTGTGAAAGAATTTCAATATGTCATCTGCAATAAAAGTAAGTTTTTTTTTTATAAATAGTAACAACTAAGAGTTTGGTATAAAGAGAAAATAGTTGCAAGAGTTTCTTTCTCATTGTTTACATTGATAGATTTGAATGATATAATGATGGTCTCTTTGCCGAAAAATTTAAGGTTCTGTGTGAGCATCAAAAAAAATTATACCAAATGACTGACACAAAAATGTGCAATTCCAAAAAATTATGCTAAAATTAAAAGAAATTTTTTTATGCAAAATGGAAAGAAATTATGCTAAAAAGCCCACAAAAAAAAATGTGCACATGCAAAAAAGTTATGCTAAAATTAAAAGATTTTTTAAATATGCATATGTATTTGCGTTTGTGCACATTATTTAGTACCTAATCTATGTATATAATACAGTTTTACGCGATTTTTAGCATGGTTTTTATGGACAAATTCGTATAATTTTTATAAACAAAGAAAACAATTTTTAAATCAGAGATGTTTATTTTTGATTCAAAAAAATTTTTAGGAAAACATAACATAAAAAAAATCAGTTTTGTTTCAAAAAGTTCCGATGATTTATTAGAATTTTTTTGGGTGTGATTTTTAAGACCCACTTTAGTTTTGTATATTGTAGCTACACTTGTTAGAAGTAACCCCTGAAATTTTAATCTGGGAGGCCCATAACTTTTTGAGAAACAAGTCAAAATATACCTACGGGATGTGCTTTTCACATTAAATATTTAAAAAGATAATATTCTATGATATGGATTTTCCCAAAGTTTAATATTTTCTGTTTATTCACGATTTTGGCATTAATGAAAATCTAATTTAAATTTCTTACATGTTTTTTTTATAGTATATTAAATAGAGTAAAACATAGTAGAGAAGTTTATTCTCTCAATAATTTTCACTTCAAAGGTATGGGTGCATGTAAACGTTGGATGGTGGAATGTTTGGGTTCAATAATACCAGATAGAGACATTAATACAAAACATCCAACACGACAACACCAACGGCATTTCGTGTTTGTGTGGTAAAATAGGTGTGTAAAATACAACACAAATGAATATCCATAATAATAGTCAATAAAAAGCTGCAAACTACATTTAAATTTCAAAGTATTATACCAAAATGATGTGAAAAAGCTAAGTCAATCGTTTGTATAACTGCACCTGGTGTAAGCTAATTTTCGTGCAACCTCTCACATTTGCTCAAACCCACGACGAAGAGTGTCAACTGAAACGCCAGATATGAGAAATTGTTTTTCTATTCTAATTTATTATATATATGTCCCTCGTCCCTCGAAAAGGGACCTCTGCGCCGAAAAGAAGTTATTGAGAAAAACGCGTTTAAAAAAAGCGGTTCGTTTCTCCGTGTTTTGCGCATGGTTATGCAACTCTTCCTTCAACCTGATCATCTGGCGATGTATTTCGACTCTCTGGTACTTTGTACGATGTTCACTATGCACTGTTGCCTCTATGAAAAGTATTTCTAACAGTTAAAAACCTGTTTTTGCTAATTTTGTTTTCACAATTACTAGAGCTGTTTTATTCCTTAACAAATTATCAATGTTTTGGATTTAAGCCGATAGAATTGAATCTATTATTTATTATTATTTAATTTATCTATTATTTAATTAATTTCAGGTTAAAATAAATCTTAATTAACGTAAGAAAATGCGTCTGGAAGACGAATTTAACAGTGTTGAGCGATTGTTTGGAAGAATGTTTACCTATAGTCAGTGATGAGTCGGATGCATTTTCATCGCCAGAAGTTTCAGAAGCGCTGCAATTATCTCTTCAAGATATTGAGGAAGAGCAAACTTTATCGCAGTTTTTAGAAAATTATATATATTATCTGTTTATATCACATTTTTAAATTTTTTCATTAATTATGTTCATCTTTACAGGTGATTTGTAAAAAAACTAAAAGACATAGAAACTTGCGGTTTGCGGCATTTGAAAGAACGTTTTTGACGTAGAATACGTCTTACCTTACGGTATGAGGAGTCATGTCAGGTTTTTATTGTTGTAATCTTTATTTCATTGAATTTGAGGAAACGGCTAGATGAATTTTTTTTAAAATTTTTTTTTGTAGGTAAATGAAGATGTTATCTTTCGTTTGATATACATTTCATATTGGTTGCTATATTTCTAGTATTTTAATTTCTCAAATGAAAATTGTTTAAACACATACACTCAAACATATGTGTGGTGTTTGGTTGAGTGTTTTTGGTTGCTCAACATTGCTTAGGAACATGTATCTAGTAAAAAGTGAAACGAACAGCAAGCTAATGTTGCTTGGCAACATGTATCTAGTAAAAAGTGAAACAAACAGTAAGCTAACGTAATAAAGCTTTTTTGCGAAAGCTTCAATAAAGCTGTTGTAACATTAATTTTGAATTGTAAAGCGTAAAGCTTTCACACAACGCTCGAATGCTAATGCGAAGACTCGATAAGGTAAACCTTTTTTAATATTAGGGCGGCCCTCTCAACATTCGCAGAACTTATTTCAATAAAAATATTAATTAAAATACATAAATTAAATTAAGTTTAAAAAAATTGAACATAATATTTTTTTTTAAACGGACTTGAATCAAATGCCGTTGGTAAATATAAAAATTACAGCAGACAGTTGTCCGAGGCCTTCGGCCACGGACTGTCCCTGCAGGCTGTGTCAGAGACACGGCCATTAAGTTTAACGTAGAATACGCCATCCGATAAGACAGAAAACATATATAACAATAAATGATAAATAATATAAGCAAATCAATTTATTGTTATATATGTTATTGTTATATATGACCTTTCGTGGAGCAGGTCACATATATATATTATATTTCAGAAATCCTGCGCAAGCATATCGTTCTTACATGTTCGTTCTATTTTACATAAACGTTATTGTAGTGAACCACAACTTCATAAGAGATAGCCTCTTCAAGAGAGTTAATGACAGCAACCGTGTCAACTAGCGCTGGCGGCAGTTTGGTATCAATTCCCAAAATATATACTTCGGACCTGCAATGGCATCCGCCTCTATGTTTTATGTGGTAAAATATGAAAAATCTCTTGACATAAAGTTTGAAAATTAATTTGATTGGAAAATTTGTGGGATTTTAGCCATGTCTTGCTGTCTTTAACAGAACATTAACAATTAATCTTTATGGACTTTTCATAACTCTTGACAATTAACTAACAATACCTTATTTTGCGTGCCATATAGGAGATATGTAGCTGTTGTCATCTTGCAAAATATTAATAAGGAACTAAAAGTGAGCATAGTTTTTGTTATTATTAGTTTCTAAATTATTATTTATAATAATAGAATAAACATTGTATGTATAGGAATATATGCTTGATCCGGATTTCTGAAACGGTAGTACAAAATATTTTTTCTGTTTTATATGCTCGTCATGACACTTCGTTTGAGGCTTATATTGACCATTTAACCCTTTATTTTATTCGGGGACTTGTTTGTTTCTTTTGATTTCAAAATTCTAAGTTAACTGCCAATGATAAAATATTTCAGTTGACTTTCGACACATTTCAGATTCGAAATAATCTGCTAATCCGAAAATTTTACAATTCTGTGGTTTTCTGAGATATCAACATCAGAGTTTCCAAAAAAAATTTAGAATTTTTAGCGAACTATTTAATTCTAATGTCAGAAAATACTGCAATTATTAGCTATTCTAGAAATGTTATTATTTTACTTAAGTGGCATAGGTTTTATCTGCTATATTAATGAATATCACTACACAGAAAAAATAAACATCGGTAATATTGCCCAGTTTGTGTTTGGTGATTTTTTTTATATGAAGACAAGAAAAGGTGGCATTATTGCCTAAATCAAAAGTGAAAACCACTCTACCAACAGCAATGCTGAATTTACATTCTAATGTTGGCAAATACCCTGCTTCTTATTTGTACACCCCGCGAAATAAATATAAAGGCAACACCATTTTTTGGTTTTTCCAAATGTTGTGATTAATTTTCAAGGTTTTATATTATATTGTATTAGTCCTTTCAAAATAAAATACTTTTAAGCAAAAATACTATGAATATGACTTCTTCAAGGCGAATTAAACTAAAATAAACTAATTACTAGTGCGAAATATTTATAAAGGCAAAAGGTTTATTTAAATATTCTAAAAAGTTTCGTAAGACATTTGATCTCCATTATCGCTAATAACTTCTACTAAGCATCTTGGCATTGAGTTCATCAACGAATGAATATGCGCAAGATCATTTATCTTCCATTTTCTGGTATTGCTACTCTTCGATCCTTGGCATTCTTCAACTGGAGTCCTGGGTGGTAAACTTGGGTAGGTAAATAGGCCAGAGGTTCTCGATCGGATAGAGATCAGAGCTAAGTGCAGGCCAGTCGAGAATTTGTATTATTTCTGGACTCCAGAAACTTTGGAGTTTTCTTAGACCGATGTACTGTTGCGTTGTCCTGCTGGATGATAAACTCTGGAACACAAATTTCCTCTCTAGAATTAACTAAGACTCGGAGTCGATTTTTGTGGAAACGAAACATATTGGAGTGGTTCCTCTATAACTCATACCTGTTCAAACCATAAGGGAGCCACCGCCAAAATTTCGCCCCTGACGCATTATTTTGGAAAAATCTCTGGAACGCCAATATTTGTCCGAGCTTTCAGGGCCATCCAAATTTAAATTTTTCCATCGCAAAATATCACCGATCATCCAAAAATAAGTATATTTCAGCGAATTTAAAGCTGTCTAATTCGTGTCTTGGCATGGGACCAAGTTTTGCATACTTTTCCCATATGACAGTTGCAAGTCGCGTTTCATTATTTGTTGATCACGACGCAACCATGCTCCCAAGCTCAATTCAGCAATAATTTCCTTATCGCCGAAGTTTTCTTTAACAGTAACCCTTTTGAATTCTCTTTTGGCGCTGCTACTGATCAGTGGTGTCCTTCCTGGTAGTTTTCTGTTTCCACATTGGCCACGCTATTTTATAAAATTGTAAATGACACAGCTAAATCTTTTCAATCGCCTCGAATTTCCCAATTGGACAGCCCTTCATCGTGATAATCTTTAAAATTTTTCCCTTTCTTCTTTACTTAGGTACTCTGCTCCAGGTAATCGTTATAAATTAAATTTTTTTAATTAGACCTACGTTAATTTTAAAACAATAAAATAACAACCAATTAAAACTCACTTCTGTTTAAGTTCCTATTTACTACTGTTCGAATTCGGTTTCTTTTTCATGTTGCCTTTATATATATTTCGCACCAGAAACAGAAAAAACAACGTCACTTTCCATTTAACTTGTCAAAGAGATCGAATGGTTACATTCTCTGACATAATATAATAACCAAAAACCCAGTGCATTGAGAGTACCGAGAAAAAATATATTGCCTTTATAATTATTTCGCTGGGTGTACATATATCAATAACTGCGGCGAGGCAGCAGCATACCGACTAGAGATGGACACGTGAGTAAGTGTTGACTCACGCTCACGAAAGGAAGACGGTCACTCGCGCACGAAGATTTTTTCGCTACTCACGTTCACGCACGCTCACGTGAGCAATTTTGGTCCTACACACATTCACGTGAATCGCGGCAATTTCGAAAAAATTACTCACAAAATTAAAATAGGTTTTTTACGTGAACCACTTGCTTTGCTTTCAAACCAATATTATAAAATATGTCCCAAACCAATGTTCGTAAAAAGTAAGATATTAACAGCCAAAGTCAAGATCTCGAAAGAAATCCCTCGTTCGTATCCCTGGCTTTTAATGGAATTGTGTGGTTGGGTGTTTGCAAAATCGGAAGCCACTAACTATTTTCGCTGTCACCTATGCGAACGAAAATGTCAAAACCAGTCACTTGTCTTTTGGTTGGCGCATAGCTGGAAATCAAATAAAAGCTTGAAACAAAAACAATTTATATAGAATTCAATGGAAGAAACACAATGGACAGAAAATAATGTCATTATAATAAATTTGTTATTAAAATATATTTCCATTTCAGCACAAAAACGCCAAATTTGCGGCACCTGCAGATATTGGTTCTTCGTACTCTTCTCTCTCGTTTCGAAATTAAATGGCGAACGTCAACTTTATTCTATTGCTTTGAACAACAACCACACAAACACACGAAAAACCATGCGAGCGACAAGTCGAAAGATAGTGACTCGCTTTTTGAAACGAAAGTGAGTGACTGACTTCGTTCGCTTGGATTTTGTGGGAGAGGGTGTAAGTGGGGTCCGATTTTGTACTGAATTGTATATGTTTTCGTTCGCTTGTTAGTGACTCCCAAATCAGCTGTTTGTTGCATAGAAAGAAAGCGAACGTTAACGTTCGACATCGTGACTTTGGCTGTAAGTAAGTTAATTAGGATCAAATTCAGACATTAGACACTACTACACTTAAATGCAAATCGCTAAGTTCAAGTTTAGTGTCGTTTTTAATATATTTAGCAAATATACTTAGCCCTTTTATACAGAAACAACATTTTATCACCTGCATCTCAAAGAAGTTGGCCTCTTATTTCCATTAGTATTCTTTCATAAGCACAGTGGGGTCGATTGCAAATAAGTGGTAAACTAATTGCCAGATTATTTTAGAATGTGCCGGGTATTTGTAGGAGATTACTCAGGCTTTCAGAATATTTTATCTAGAGGCACCCTGTTTCAACGTACGTTTTGCTATCGGATGTCAGAATGTTGGTCATCTTCAAACTTTCACGGCATGTAACTTCTAAACTTGTACCCAAATTTTTTGCTTTTTAAATTCAATTTGGTCATTTTGAGTCAAAGTGCTACACTGGCAGGACTTCAACCAATTATAATTTTAATAAATTTTTAAATAATTTCAAACCGTTCGGCAACGACAACTTCTTAAAGTTAAAATGTCTTTCAACCTGAAAAAAACGGAATTTGTTAGAAAGGGTACCATCTTTCTTTCAGTAGTTTCTTAAATATTTCGTGAAAAGGAAATAAAATTGGTTAGCAAAGATCTTAGGAAAGGTATTAATTGTAATTTAAAAAGATTATGGACACTCAGCCTACATACAGCCAGCCTTGGCAGAAAATGGTCGATCTTTCAATAAAATTATAATTTTTCGAGTTTAGGAAAAGTTTCGCTTGTTTCGCTTTATTAAATTATACTTGCATATAGAAAATGAAAGTGCAAATACAAATAAAATACAAATAAAAATCAAACTTCCAACCTTTTTTCATCTCGAGAATATTTTGAAAAGTGAATTCATTTTTTATTAGTTTGAATCAACTTTTGTCTAAATTATAAAAATATGTCGTCGAAAACAAAGTTAATATTTGTGTGTTGTGCAGTTCAAATTATTTCATTGTTAATGAAAATGATACCGCGGAGTGTAGTGGTGTATTTTCATAATTCAGGAGTCGGAGCGAAGTCCTGAAGTTTCAAATTGCTGGAGTCGAGTCGTCCCATTTTGGGCATTTACATTTAAAATGAAGTATAGAGAGACAAATTCTTCTTAACTATGTAGATATAATATGTCTACCTGCGGAATTACATCAAGTCTAGGTAATGCACGCAAAATCAACATTTCGGCCTGAATTTGCAGATTCTGTACCCTACCTGGTATGTTGGTCAATATGATAACCTCCCGTAAAGCACTGCCAATCTGAAGCACTGCCAGTCACGATGTCGAACGTTAACGTTCGCTTTCTTTCTATGCGACAAACAGCTGATTTGGGAGTCACTAACAAGCGAACGAAAACATATACAATTCAGTACAAAATCGGACCCCACTTACACCCTCTCCCACAAAATCCAAGCGAACGAAGTCAGTCACTCACTTTCGTTTCAAAAAGCGAGTCACTATCTTTCGACTTGTCGCTCGCATGGTTTTACGTGTGTTTGTGTGGTTGTTGTTCAAAGCAATAGAATAAAGTTGACGTTCGCCATTTAATTTCGGAGCGAGAGAGAAGAGTACGAGAACCAGTATCTGCAGGTGCCGCAAATTTGGCGTTTTTGTGCTGAAATGGAAATATATTTTAATAACAAATTTATTATAATGACATTATTTCCTGTCCATTGTGTTTCTTCCATTGAATTCTATATAAATTGTTTTTGTTTCAAGCTTTTATTTGATTTCCAGCTATGCGCCAACCAAAAGACAAGTGACTGGTTTTGACATTTTCGTTCGCATAGGTGACAGCGAAAATAGTTAATGACTTCCGATTTTGCAAACTCGCAACCACAAAATTCCATTAAAAGCCAGGGATACGAACGAAAGTGAGTGACTGGCTTTCGTTCGCTTAGGTTTTCTTTCGGGATCGTGACTTTGGCTGTGAATCTCGAAAAACAAAACATCTGCTATTAAACTTGGTACTATATAATATTTTGCCATATGTCAATGCGCATCTCTTACATGGGATATACTTTAATGGGGGTACCAAAGTCGTTAATTTTTCAAGAATACAGTTACGGTTAACAAAATATTGACCAGTGCCCTATTTCATTAATTATCTTGTTAACATTAGAGGCCAATGTATGTTTAATTTAATGCTATTAAAATTATTTGGGAAATAATGAGCGAAGTATGAGACTTTCAATCCCATAAAAATGGTTCAGAAAAATTCGAGTTTATTTTAGAAATTGAGCTCTCCTGACCAGGATTAATGTGTAGGATCAGAATTTGTTTGGCAACATTTTCGTTCACAATTATTATTTAAAAAAGTATACAAACCCAAAGTTAAAATTTCGTTCAAAAATCATTCATTTTCAGTTCAGTCCTGTCTGTATGATGAATGTCCAACAACTTTTTAAATTACGTTTAGTACCTTTGGCAAGGTCTTTTTTTCAAAACAAAAACTACATCATAGTATTTATTTCTTTCAAAAATATTAGAAAATATTGAAAGAATGATGGTACACAGTTGCTAACAAATTTTGTTTTTTTTTTCAATTTTAAAAAATTTTAAATTTGAGAAGTTGTCATTACCAACCGGTTTTAAATAATTTAAAAATGTTTTGAACTTACATTTGGCGGAAGTCTTGCCAATGTAGCTGCGTATTTAGAACTAAATTTTGACTCAAGACGACCAAGTTATTACCAAAAACTAAACAAAGTCAGTGCAAAGGTTTACGTTTTAAACTATTGATTCCACATATCTTTGTACCGCTTAGAGACACGACACCTGACTCTGCAAGTTTTTTGTTTGTGCGGCTCATTAGAATCTCAAAAACAAAGTGCCTTTAAATCGAACTAAAAGTTAAGAAGTTAAATTCCATGAAAGCTTGATCACTAAGAGTGTATACTATGACACCTTGTATCAAAATGTATGTTGACACAGGGTGCCTCTAAATACCAGATTCTGAAAGCTGGACTCCTCCCCTATAAATCCTTGGTACATTCTCTAACTATAGTGTTGATTACAACGCCATCTATCATGAACCGAACAAAATATTTCATTCAAATCATACGTACTTTTAGTCGTAGAATCCGTATCTGCAATATAAAATATGGCTTCCTATCTTAGTTTAAAAGTTACCCCCGCCCCACCTACAAAGCCGTGGGTGGGGGACTATTTTTTGCACTAATGTATTTCCCCCGCGGTATGATTAAATTTTGATTATGGACATTTTTTCCGCAGAGTGGCTATTTTTCGAGATATTTGATCGTCTCAGTTTAAAAGAAACACCCTGTATACAGAAGTTGATTAAGGAGGAAATGGTATTATAAGTCTTCCAAAAATACTACTTTGGTTAACAAAGTAGTACGAAACTCGGAAATAAATCATATCAAACATTCGCAAATATTCGTGACTCACGCGAAAATACTACTCACGCACACTCACTCACGCAAAGATTGCACGCACGCACGCTCCCGTGAGCAACATTTCGTCCTACTCACGTTCACGCGTGAATCACGCCTGATTCACGTGAATCACGCCAATCACGTGACTCGCGCCCATCTCTAATACCGACTAGATACCGTGCGTTAAAGCGAGACGAATATAAAGCTATGAGTTTGTATTACTACTGTGTCGCTGTGTATGTACACCATTTCATACGCATTTCACGCAATTTGTGAAAGGAAAAACAAAAACGAAATTTTGCCAAAGTTTCTCAGCGTCCATTTTATTAAATTTCCCGAAATATAGTGAAAATTTTCAATTGCATAACGAATTTTCAGTAATAATTTGATATCCAAGTGTTTTTAATAGCCAACCAGCCAAATTTGCATTGGCCAAGATTCTATTGTCAAATTTGTGTAATTACAAAAGTGTCTTGTCTTTGTTGTCTCTTGTGAAGCACTCGATCAATGGAAGTGTCGTCGTAGGCCCTTAGCCAGCGAAATGTTTTTAATAAGCGACGAGAAAATAGCCACTTGGAGAATATAAATGTGTGTCTCAACTTCATAGCAAAACGTTTGATAGTTTTATCTCATCTGTAATTAATTTCTGCAGTGGAAAATTGAGGGAACATGATTGGAGTCAACGATAGAAATAACCAAGGGTGGAACTATCTTTCAGGAGCCTGAAATTTCTTTATTTTAATATTATTGTTTGTTTAAATGATATTGTAGGAAAAAATCTGATTATTGAATAAATGGTTCTATATTAAAATAATATATTAATATATAATATCATCTTTAATTAAATAATATATTATATTATATTACAATTTAATATTAAAATTAAAATAATTCACTTACACTAAATTCTGTAAATTGCCTTTCTCTTTGGGTAAATATACAAGCAAATGACACTATGGCTTGACAACGTCAAATTTCCTACGTTAATTTGTAATATTGCCCAATTAAATAGCTGACTCTATGTTGCCCTGGTTGATCCTATGTTGCCCACTGGCTGATATCAGACCATGAATTTGGGTAATTTTACACAAAGTTTTTTTCTGTGTACTAAATCAATTAAATTGATTACACTTGCACAATGTTTTGAAAAAACTTCTTAGAAATCTGTTGAACTGTGAAAATTATTTGAATACAATAAGAATCCCCATATCCGGTTATCCTATAAGAATTCAACGGAATCTGGCAACCCCACATAGTTATTCACCTCTATCGAATTTTCATTTCCCCAGTGCCAAATACGGCCGGAATGAGTAAAGATCGCGGAAATAATAAAGTGCCATAAGTGTGTCAATATCTGTGTAAAATTCAACGAAAAGTGTTTAAATCTAAAGTGCAGTCGTTACACCATAAGTGAATGTAAAAATGCAAAGGAAAGTTAATTATTTCATTAAGAAAAAACCGTTTAAAGTTTCTAAATTTCTTCACCAACAGCAGAGTTAATCACAAAATGTCTTGTGTTAAATATTGTAAAAGAAAGAAAAGAAGAAGAAAATTAGCGGTAGTTTGTTTTGTGTGTGGGGTGTGTATGTGTGAGAGAGAATTTCAATATGTCATCTGCAATAAAAGTAAGTTTTTTTTTACATATGAATAGTAGAAAACTAAGAGTTTGTATAAAGCGAAAATAGTTGCAAGAGTTTCTCATTGTTTACATTGATAGATTTGAATGATCTATGGTCTCTTAGCCGAGAAATTAAAGGTTCTGTGTGAGGATCGGTGTTGCCAGAAGCCGTCAAAAAAATTATGCCAAATGACCAAAAAAAATTGTGCAAAATGGAAAGAAATGCTAAAAAGACCAAAAAAAAGTTGTGTTAAAATTAAAATAAATTTTTTTAAATATATACAATGGTGTGCGATAAAATAGAGTCAACACCAATCAACATTTTCAAAACAAAAACAAATGTAGAAAAATTAAATTTTGTTTATAACTTTTATTTTTAATTGTTCAATTAAGAACTAGATAAAACATTTTAGAACATTAATGTCGTAATTTAAAATTAAATCATTAGGTATAAATCAAAATATTTCAAAATGCCCCGTTTTGCCTGTGAATTAAAATAGAGTCATCGCGATTCATCATCTGAACTAGAATAAATAGCTGTGTCAAATAAAATGTATGTTTCATTAATCCTTTATATTATCTCAGTACTTTATGAAATAACTATTACTTTTGACGTAGAATACGTCTTACCTTACGGTATGAGGAGTCATGTCAGGTTTTTATTGTTGTAATCTTTATTTCATTGAATTTGAGGAAACGGCTAGACGAATTTTTTTAAATTTTTTTTGTAGGTAAATGAAGATGTTATCTTTCGTTTGATATACATTTCATATTGTTGATATATTTCTAGTATTTTAATTTCTCAAATAAAAATTGTTTAAACACATACACTCAAACATATGTGTGGTGTTTGGTTGAGTGTTTTTGGTTGCTCAACATTGCTTAGGAACATGTATCTAGTAAAAAGTGAAACGAACAGCAAGCTAATGTTGCTTGGCAACATGTATCTAGTAAAAAGTGAAACAAACAGTAAGCTAACGTAATAAAGCTTTTTTGCGAAAGCTTCAATAAAGCTGTTGTAACATTAATTTTGAATTGTAAAGCGTAAAGCTTTCACACAACGCTCGAATGCTAATGCGAAGACTCGATAAGGTAAACCTTTTTTAATATTAGGGCGGCCCTCTCAACATTCGCAGAACTTATTTCAATAAAAATATTAATTAAAATACATAAATTAAATTAAGTTTAAAAAAATTGAACATAATATTTTTTTTTTAAACGGACTTGAATCAAATGCCGTTGGTAAATATAAAAATTACAGCAGACAGTTGTCCACGGCCATTAAGTTTAACGTAGAATACGCCATCCGATAAGACAGAAAACATATATAACAATAAATGATAAATAATATAAGCAAATGAATTTATTGTTATATATGTTTTCTGTCTTATCGGATGGCGTATTCTACGTTAAACTTAATGGCCGTGTCTCTGACACAGCCTGCAGGGACAGTCCGTGGCCGAAGGCCTCGGACAACTGTCTGCTGTCATTTTTTTTTTATATCACAGCTAAGTAACGCCTTGACATTGAATCATCAAGTCTCCACAAGTCATGTTTTCCACGCCGATTGTACCAGTGTCATAAGCTCATCTTTATTAAATTGGTTTATTCCTTTGATAGACACTTTAATGTCCCGCCACAAATTTTGAATAGGATTTAAGCCCGGTGACTGCATAGACCATCTTAAATCTACGACACCATTATTTTCAAACGAAGCTTTTGCTCGCTTCGATGTGTGTTTGGGGTCGATATTATGTTGAAACACCCATCGAAGCGGCATTTCCCATTTGGCACAAGGCATCATGATGTTTTTTTAATACAGTGGTATAATATGCAGCGTCCATTGTCTGTTCAATTTGGAATAAAGGTTCTGTCCCAATGTAAGAGTAACAACTCCGTACCATTATGTTTCCGCTACCACGTTTAACTGTTTGGATTGTGTTGTGGGGCCTGAATTCGGTGTTGGAAGGTCTTCGTACAGGAAGATTACTTTTATCATAATTACCCAATCTCACTTTAGTTTCAGCTGTCCTCAAAATATTTTGCCATTTGCGTAGGGACTATTTCACAGGCTCCTTGGCAAAATGCAACATTTTTTGAACGTTCCGTTTGGATAGAAATGGAACTTTTCGGACACTTTTTGCCTTTAAATTGTTTTTAGTTAGCGCATTTTTCTTAATGTAGGGTTGTCAACATCCCGATCGTATTGCCTTTTAAGGGCGGAAGAGGTAACAAAAGTCGAACTCTATGTGGCGCAAAATTTATACCCTCACCATAGGATAGCGGTATATATCATTTAATACGTAAAAATATGTAACACATAGAAGGAACCAAATTAGAGCCATAGAATCGAAATTCGTTTTAGGACTTTTTAAGACGTTTGAGCCATGTACGTCTGTCTGTCTGGATGGCTTGTCAACACGATAACTGCTGTAAATCTTTAGAGATCACAATGATATTTTGTCAGTGACTATTATTTGCCAATATTAAGTTTGGGATTGAAAATGGGTGGTGTGACCACGTTCCTTCTGGTACCTCCCATACAAATCGACACATTTAGCACAAAATCATATTTCTTTCAAAAGTTTCTTCTGGTAGATCTGATTAGCTTCAACTCTCACACTGATTAATAATCTGTGAATGCCTACTTAACTGGAGAAAATGGGCGAGATTGTCACGCCCATTCTGGTACCTCCCATACAAAACAGGGGTTTCGACCGGATTGTCAATCTGATAAATCGCGTGAAACACTTCCGACTTTAATGAAATTAGGTATAAGGCTTCACGTTATCAAAAGCTAATCACCAATTAAAACAAGGGTGATTTTTCCACGCCCATTGTGGTACCTCCCATACAAAAGTTGTTTGGGCGTCTGGTTGTTCGGCATGAGAAGTCCCGCAAAACCAAACCAATCTTTATGAAAGTTTGTACTAGTCAGTATTTAGCCTAATAAAGCTCTCCTATAGAAAATGAGCTGTTTTGCCACACCCATTCTGGTACCTCCCATATAAAAGTTGGGCGGATGACCGGTTGATCGACACGATATCTCTCGTAAACTACAGTCGATATTAATACAATTCGGGACTATGCAATATATTGCCAACAGCTATTAATAGTTGACTACTGTGCCACGCCCAGATTCGTAGCTCCCATACAAAAGTTGGGCGTATTTGCGGTTTGCCGACTCGATATCTCCAATAAATCATAACCGATCTTAATAAAATTTGGTACTGATCAAAATTTTGCCAACAACTTGCCATGCCCATTTTTGTACCTCGCATATAAATAATGGAAGGGAAACTAACTAATTTGGGTATTCAATCATATTTAGCGCAATGTCGTCAATCTGCTGTTGAATATGGTCACTTTTGAGTATGGGCGTTTTTTAACAGAACTCCCACGCAATGGATGAGGTACGATATGGTGAGGGTATGATTAAGTCGGTTCACCCGACTGAAACTTATGTACTGGTTTTGGTTCCTAATGTTCTGTAATTTTCAGGGTTTTACCGTCTGTTTCCTGGATTGGGGTTATATTTTATTCCGGTCTCCAACATTTTCTTTGACAATCCAATTATGTCATTTGTATGTAGCTTCTGAATTCTCTTATCGTCTCTTTTATTCTTTCTTGGCGCTCATGATTGCAATATTTACATCGGCTCATTTTGGAACGTCAATACAGACAATTTATTAATGCTACTAATAAACATTAATCATATTTAGAAGCTAAACTTTGTTTTCAAATTCAAATCCAAACTACCATTAACGATTTCAAAAAAAAAAAAAAAATATTTTTTTGTAATTGACTCTATTTTATAGCGCACGTCATTACATAGCCTTTAAAATACTGACACTGACCTGGAGAACACTAGTGTACAAAATTTATTAAAAATGACGGCATTATATTCAGCAGAGGACCGGTCAATCAGGTTCAGAATTTCTTGACATGAAACATCTTGGACCACTGATTTGCAGAGAATAAAAGTTTTGACGAGTGTGTGACTCTATTTCATCGCACACCACTGTATATATAGTAAAGGGTCCGCCAAATAACTTTATTTTTTTGAAAATGCTATAAAAAAAAACTACTGAATATTTTCTCAAATTTCTTTTTTTATTTGAAAGTACAATCCTTCCGGTTAATAATGGAAAATAATTTCATTCAAATGGATGCCTCGGCTGGCCATTCAGTAGCCTACACGATCGGTCCAATTTTTAAGCACATTATCGATTGTGTGCAGCTGTATTTCACCAATGGCTTCACGAATATTGTCCTTTTAAGCGTCGATTGTCTCTGGCTTGTCGGCGTAACACTTGTCTTTGAGGGCACCCCACAAATAATAGTCCAACGGTGTCAAATCGCAGCTCCGTGGTGGCCAAACGACATCAGCTCTGCGGCTGATAATGCGATCTTCAAAAACAGGGCGCAAAACATCGAGTGTAGCTTCGGCTGTGTGACACGTAGCGCCGTCCTGTTGAAACCAAATGTTGCCAATATCCTCCTCTTCAATTTTTGTGAACAAAAATTCAATGTATGCGTGCGGGTTTTCTGTGCAATTTTGCTTGTTTGCATACCCGCCAAGATCAAAATGAGCTTCATCTGAAAAGATGATTTTTTTTGGCAAAATCGGCATCTTCTGTAAGTCGATCGCAGGCCCATTTTTCCCATATTTCCCAGCGTTGTTCAAGCGTATACACAACCATATTCGTTCAGCGGAAGGATACAACTAATTATCTGTCAAATCAGACATGAGCTAAGTGTTACCATTCACGAAATAAGCACTAGTTGAAAAAAAACGTTAGATGGCGGGCCCGTTATATGTATTTGCGTTTGTGTACATTATTTAGTACCTACTGTATGTAACTACATACTTATGTATATATAATACAGTTCTACGCATATTTTAGCATGGATTTTATGGACAAATTCGAATAATTTTTATAAACAAAGAAACAACAATTTTAAAATCAGAGATGTTTATTTTTGATTCAAAAAATGTCAGGAAAACATTAACATAAAAAAAAACTGTTTTGTTCCGATTATTTATAAGAATTTGCTTGGGTGTGATGTTTAAAATCCTTTATACTTTCATTTTCTTATATTTTAGCTACACTTGTTAGAAGTAAGCCCTGCCATTTTAATCTGAGAGCACAAAACTTTTTTGTGCTTTTCATATTAAATATCCATAGAAGTAGTCTCAGACTAGAGAGAATATTTGGCTCATCTGACGTTTCCTTTCACACTCTTCGTGATGCGGTCCGTGTTATAGAGAGATGTTTGACGAAAAGTGATATACACCAGGTGGAATTACAATAACTTCTTGCTTTAATTTTTCATGCCATTTTGGTGAAAAACTGTGAAATTTAAATGTGTTTTAAACTTTTTTACTGACTGTTATTGTTAGCATACATTTGTGTTGTATTTAACACAATAATTTCAACACACAAAACGAAATGCCGTTGTTGTTATTTTGTTCGTTGTTTTGAACCATTGTCTCTATCTGGTATTAGTAAAGCAATTCTTTTCAACATCAAACGTATACATCACACGAGGACAAATGTCAGAAATTTGGTGAGTGAAAGATTTTCTCTACCCATATTTACTCTATGGTAGATCTACTATAAGTATTAATCTATGTAAATATCATTGACCAATACATACATAGATAATCTTATTCGCTCAATAAATTAAACGTCATAGGTACGATGGAAAGTAAACATTGGATGATGGAAAACATGGGTTCAATAATACCAGATAGAGGCAATAGTAAACAACTGCCAATAAAGGAACAACAAACGCAATTCTTGTTTTTGTGGCAAACTAGTTGTGTTAAATACAATACAAATGTATACCAACGATAAAAGTCAACAAAAAAAGTGCAAAATACATTTAAATTTCACAGTTCTACACCAAAACGATTTGAAAAAGTTAAGTGCACAAATTTTGTAACTCCACCTGGTGTAAGTTAATTTTAAATTTAATTGCTCTCATTTCCACTAACCTACGACGAAGAGTGTGAAACGTCAGATGAGAGAATAAAAGTATCTATGTATGTATTGGTCTATGTTAAATATTAGAAAAAAAGTAATCTATGATAAGGAGTTTTCAAAATTTTATGTTTTCTGTATATTCACGAATATGGGAAAATGTGTTTGAATATTGTTATTTATTTAACAAAAAGTTACATACATATCTTAAGAATAAAACAAGTCATGGATCATGAACAAAAATAGATATTTTACGTTTTGTATGAGTTTTACTGAATGCCACGAAATTGACAATTTCGAATTGAATTGTCGAACGAAACTGAAATCGTAAAAAGTAAAAATTTCGTGCCTGGACACAATAACCAACATTTAGTTAGAAAATGATTGAAAACAATAAAATAAATGAATGGTGCACTTTAACATGAAGCACTGATTTTATAAGGTTTATAGTTTCTTCTCACTAGTTTCGATCGATGAAAACTTAAAGTTTTACAGTCTGTTTTTGTAACTATCTTCAAACAGCAGGCGTGCAATTGCTAGACTAGCAATCAGGTTTCCAATTGAGTTCATTGTTGCTTTTCGCTTGGGCATAAAAACTATTTTTCTTGTTGTGTTCCTGTCAAAGAACAATATTACCTTCATGTTTTTATTGGCATTTCTTAAAGCTTTTTCATACAAATATATGCCAAACGGGGGCAACCCTAGCCACCAGCTGTAAAATCAACAACAGCTGATTGTAGGTATTAAAAAATAAATAAACAAATGAAAATAAACACAATTGTTTGCTTTTTACCAATTTAAAATGATTTCCTCCGTTGCTCTCGGTTTTCCTATTAAAACTCCGGAAAATGATGATAGAGAAAGTCGTCTAAGCCGTAGGATTTTGCGTGATTGAAATGAAAACACATCAATATAACCCACACGAACAATTTTTTACGATTGTCTATTTTGACATTTAACATTGTACGTTGTTGACTTATGTGAACCTACATTTTGACGATAACTAAAAGCTTTTGTGTTTACACTCAAAAAAAAGTTTACAAAAACCAAAAATGAAATTCGTTTGGCTCTAGACGTGCGATGAGAGAAAAAACAAGTTACAAAAACAGGCCGTTAATTTGATGATTGAGGCGGAATACATTTACATATTTATTTTGTTGTCATTTTAGTAACCATGTGTTCAGTAAACGAAGCCGACTCATAAAATTTATCGATGGCGGCAACTGAGTTTTTATACAATGCGGTTTATCGGCAGATGTTACTTTTAGGTTCAACTCGTTGGTTGTGTAAAAAATTTTAATTCCTTTTTAGTAATTCGGACCTTTAAAAGCGGCTTAACCGATAATGTCGGCAAAAATTTTAAGTCGAAACGTACCTTAATGACGGCGGCGTGAACTTCAATAAATTATCTACGACGCCGGCATAACAAAAGAGTACTAAGGGTCTTATCACATAACTCTGAGTGACTGAAACTAACTCAGACGCACACTCAGTCACCGGAGTTGAAAAATTGTATCACATAAATCACTCTGCGCTCGAGTTAGAATTTTTTCCACCGGCGTTACACAATCGGCTGGCTTTGGGATTTTCATACTTTCATAGATAAAGGAAATACGTAGATATCCCACAGGCGTTGTCAAGGACTGCCACTAGGTGCTGTGTTGTCGTTTTGTAACTTTCATTGACGTTTCTCATAACCATAGATAAAGGAAATAAGTAGATATCGCACAGGCGTTGTCAAGTACTGCTACTAGGTGCTGTGTTGTCTTTTTGTAACTTTCATTGACGTTTCTCATAACATTCACTGACGTTTATTCAACAGTGTGGGACATTTTTTCAATACAAAAATAGAATCATTTTTCAGGTTGTGCTATTCGAACAGCCAATTTAGTTTTTTTCATGTCGTTGTGTTCCCCACTTTCTAATTCAAATGCATTTTGTTTATGTACTTTTTTGGTGTACTGTTATTGTTGGTATTCGTTTGTGTTGACTTGTACAGCATCGGCCCACTAAACAAAACAAAATGCCTGTTGATGTTGCCTACCACACGTATTGTTAGCACCTGTTCTAAATACATCTCGCAAGGTATATTTTATTTGGGATCAAACGTTGTAATTATTGCATTCAACTTCATCTAGAAAATATCCCATTGAACAAGAAATTTCCCACGGCATGTGAGATATCTAGTTAATTCCTGTATCTATGCTTCATACTTTCATACATACACGTGTTGCAGTGTCGACATTTGTAAACAAAACACACATGTATGCACAAAAATACACAAAATTTTTTGTTTGAATCTTCCCTGAGGTTTCAATTGATGAGTCGTTGTTGGTATTTATACCCAAATAAAACAAATTTATAAATATTTGCCAACGGTACACTCAAAACAAATAATGTTGAGAAATGCGATAACATTTTATGCATATTTCTTTCATTATTTATTAATTTTTATAACCATCACTTGTATTTCTAATACATTCACATCAAATTTCCCAGCGTTGAATTATGACAGCAGATATGACGATTTAGTCACGGCTGCGTTAAACGTAATACAGTGATCCAACGCGAAGTTCGTTTTTCAACGCAGGTGACCACTTCTACGTTTTATGTGATTAAAAAAATGGAAAATGATGTGAAAGTGAGGTGAATCGTTTTATGTGATAAGACCCTAAGTTAATTTTGTTGAGTAAAACCAGCGTTGTATACGACAACTTCAAGTCAATTTCAACGAAATTGCCGTAAATATCTCAATTTTGTAGTTGTCAAAATGTATGTGAAATTGAGCAATTTCGAAAGACTTCAATTTAGCGGTAGCGTGAACAAGGCAATAGTGTGCTTGCTCGTTGAGTAGTAAAGCTTGGTGACGAAGCGGCTGATGCAATTGTGGTTTTGGTGATTTATACTTACGAGTTTCTATATTATATTATTATTTATTATTCATATATTATTATATTTACATTATTATTATATTTGCAATATTATTATATATATATTATTGTTTATATCTTTTTATATATTTTATATATTAGTATTTATATATTTCTTTTTCACGTTCTCAATTATAGGATTTTTTTTTCACTTTTGGTTGGTTGGTTTGGTTTGGTTTGCCAAATGACAATTTACCCCCCAAAAACTTCAAAAAATGCTGCTAAAAATTCCTTGCTTGCCATTTACTGACTGCTCCCGTCAACATTTCAAAAGTGAATAAAATTTCGAAATGCGTAAATGTTCGCGAACCACACCATCCATACACATAGGAACAACGTCGAACAAATCAAAAAAGAAATTGAAAATTTTCAAATTCTTGTGATTTGTTCGCAAACCACGCCACACACATGGAAAATGACGTCGATAACGAACGTGCTCTTAAGCGAACACAAGCGAGAAGGCATAAACATATGTATAAACTACATTTTTTTTTGTCTGGCGGTCGCGTTGGCGTTTAGCTTCGGGACTTTTACAATACTCGCCTTAGAGTGTTTGCCGCAGTCATAGACTAATACTTATAGTAGACTTAATAGTTCTCCCAACAAATTTATGACATTTGGACTGGTGTGATATTTACTTTCGATGTTGACAAGAATTACTTTACTGACACCAGATAGAGGCAATGGTTCAAAACAACGAACACAATAATAACAACGGCATTTCGTTTTGTGTGTTAAAATTAATGTGTTAAATACAACACAAATGTATGCTAACAATAACAGTCAATAAAAAAGTTTAAAACACATTTAAATTTCACAGTTTTTCACCAAAACGACATGAAAAATTAAAGCAAGAATTTATTGTAATTCCACCTGATGTATGTCACTTTTCGTCAAACATCTCTCTATCACACCGACCGCATCACGAAGAGTGTGAAACGAAACGTCAGATGAGTCAAGTCTCTCTAGTATGAGATTACTCTATGGCCGCAGTCGTAGTCATAGCCCAGCGGCGGAATTTGCGAGGTCTTCCACGAATAAGGCATGCGGAATCATTCTTTAGTAATACCTACTTTAATAATGCCTGCGAAATGCATGATTTTATAAGGCTTCCACAGGCCCATAGAATAATACATACCATAGAAGCTTTTATTCGCTCAATAAATTAAACGTCATAGGTACGATGGAAAGTAAACATTGGATGGTGGAAAATATGGGTTCAATAATACCAGATAGCGGCAATAGTATACAGCGATCAACAAAGGAACAACAACCGAATTTCGTGTTTTTGGGGCAAACTAGTTGCGCTAAATACATTACAAATGTATACCAACGATAAAAGTCAACAAAAAAATGCAAAATATATTTAAATTTTTCAGTTCTACACCAAAACGACAGGAAAAATTTAAGTGAACATATTTTGTAACTCCACCTGGTGTAAGTTAATTTTAAATTTAATTGCTCTCATTTCCACAAACCTACGATGCAGAGTGTGAAATGAAACGTCAGATGAGAGAATAAGTTTATCAACGTATGTATTATTCTATGTACAGGCCTGTTAAAAGAATGCCAGAAGACGCTGTTGTTCATGGAACCCTGTCTTTCCACATGTTCGCAATTCGTCGTTGCAAAATCATAACATCCGATAGCCCAGTAGATAAAGCATCCAATTGTAAGTTGTAAGG
This sequence comes from Phaonia tiefii, assembly GCA_963931995.1. NCBI lineage: Eukaryota > Metazoa > Arthropoda > Insecta > Diptera > Muscidae > Phaonia > Phaonia tiefii. The sequence goes on from OZ008371.1 coordinate 149,292,966, forward strand.
TCGTGTGTTCGATTCCTGTGGCCGCAGAATTAAAAAAAAAATCATTTATAAGAATTACAATTGGTTAAAGTATAAATCTGATATATGACGCTAATTTCCACATACATTTTTTTTATTTTTACGTAAGTCCTTCTAAATTTACTCTTTTGTGCAGGCCTTCATAAGGCCTTCTAGTAGAGAGGGATGGAAGGCCTTGCCTCCCAATCTCACGCAATGTTAAAAAGAAAGGAGGAGATAATGTGTAGGGAAGGCCTGGCGTATTTTTAAGAAGGCCTGTTTGGTCACGATTTCAGGCCTTCCAGGTCATGATTTCCGCCGCTGGGAGCAAACCATGGCAAAAAAAAAGTAAGGTAGAAGCAGTAGGAATTAAAGGCATTTGGTTTTTATTTCAGGAGCCGACCTTGTCAAATTCAGTCGACCGATGTATTTATTTCAGGTTATATCTGGAGGAATTTCCATCAATTTCCCTTACGGGAATTTTTATTCAGTCTGTTTTCTAAAACTTACAAATTTATTCAAGCTCAAGTCCTTTATAAATAATATAAAGCTTATTATCTTTATATTACTTTCAAAAAAGTCGAGCATAAAAATGTTCCAATGATACCAAGGCTGTCTGTATAGCTATTTCGGATCTTGCCAAGATCTTCATCAGCAGACGTTTTTGGTATGTTTTTTTTGAAAGTAATATAAAGATAATAAGCTTTATATTATTTAAAAAGGTCTTGAGCTTGAATAAATTTGTAAGTATCAGGAGGAATTGTAATTTTCGGCAACAACCACAAGGAGAACAAAAAAATTTCGTCTGCTATTTGAACGCTACCACCCGTACTAGATACATCTTGGAATTAGTATAAATAACATTTGACAAGGTCGGACCACAACGACAAGAAACAATTTAAATCAGCTGTTCTAACGCTTCCACCTGTAATAGATACATCGTGTAGCAAACGAACACATTTTGTGTGTATGTATGACGTTTCATTTCATATGGTTCAAAACGTTAATGTGGCCCGGCAGTTCCCCTGACCCAGGTGATCGACCTCCTAGCTACAAATTTGATACAGTATAGAATTTCAAAGCGAATGAGCGATAGGCGAATTGAAAAAACTGACTTTTGATTTGATATTTCCGACTTATGACTTTTAAAATAATTTTATATGCATTAAATTGGTTTTTAGTTGAAGAATACAACAATTTTCTTTAACGTCCAAAATCTGGCATATAAAAAACATATCAGAACTGCCGTTCGCATAGTGACTTTCCACACTTTTTATATATGAACGATATGTTACCCTATGGTGTAGCCACATTCATAAAGCATTTTAGATAAACATATTTTGTTACCAATTTCTAGCCCTGCTCTAAATAATTCTATCAATTTATACCTTCGCAAACATTTAAAAATTCCAAGATATTAATTAATCCATATTCTATACAAATGCTAATCGCATTTCCTTAAATTTCCGGGCAACAAGTTGTAATCTCCGAAACAATTTACAAAAACAGATTTCATTTCTAAGGCAAATGTACAGATTATTCAAATCAACAATGTGCCGGGGTTGAGAAGTTTCTTTGGGATAATTAATGAAGGACGCTCCTTGATAAAATGTAATGACGAAAATTATCATAGAAATAGACAATATATTCAGGATGCTGACTTCCTTCCATTTGAATTCATAATTAAACTTATTCATTACTTTCTGGCATTCGAGTACATCGCAAAGCCCCTAACGTCATTTGGACAAAGAATAACAAAGATGGTTAAAACAAAACACAAAAAGAAAACAGAAACAAACCAAATTATGAATTTCGAGATTTTTATTTATCTATTCTTTGTGACTATTGAGTGGATTTACCCGCCATGCGGACGGAGTTAATAAGCGTAATAAAGTGATTCGGAAGCATCTTTGATGCTTTATAAATATTAAAAAATATGTTTTGCTATGTCCCTGAAATCTGGGTGAAATAGCTCATAAAATTGCTAATTCTTCTTCTTATAATATTTCGATTTAGCATACAAGGGTAATATGGGGATAAACGAAAGAGAATGAGTAAAAGAGAAAGTGGTTGATGAGGCGAAACATTTACATAAGTTGTTTGCATTTTGTTTGTTATTTTATTATGTTAATTTCCTATTTCCTGGTTCAGACGCAGTGGGTTGAAACTCAGACAAGTTGAAAGAGGATAAAGTCTTAGCAAATCGGATGACAAATTCAATATCAGATCAAACACAGCGATTTGTAGATAGAAAACAATTTAATGACACAACCTTTAACTTGAGAGAAATCGTGTCCTTATTCTGTTTTTAATTTATACTGTCAGATAAGGATAAAGTCTTAGCAAAAACATCTGCTTGTAAAGTTGGACAAAAATAGAATAGGAAAATTATTAACAAAAATTAAGTATTTAAATAAAACGAACAAATCTAAAAATGTAACCTTAAAATTGAAAATAATTATCGAATAATTTGTTGGAAATGACATCAAAAAAAGAGAGGTTTTGTACGGAACTGGGACGCACGCAGGGGGTGATCCCGGGGGCTCGAGCTCCCTGAAATTATTTCTTTAATAGGAGATTTTCGAATGTAGTGCTATTTTTGAACCTAAATATCAAGCTGGCCCTCCCCCTAAATATACCACGATTTCGAAGCTTTTGAGATTTCGTACGAAATGGCAACGAAATGCGTGATATCCTGCATACATTTTGACGGTGCTGGAATCTCAATAAATTGTTTAGATTTCGCTCAAATGGGCGACACTCTGTGATGCCGGTGTGAAGCAACCCTGTTATTTTATATCAAAAGGATTTATAAGCTAGACAGTCAAAATTTCTCTTCACTCAAATACCAACAAACACAACGAGTGAAACCCTAGTCATTCTCTGTTCTCTCTCTTACTCTCTTCATTGAATATTTCAATACAAAAGCTGCTTTTTGATAGTGTTATTATATACAACTATACAAATTGCAACCATGTTGAAGTAAAATTACATAAACTATGCAAAAAGTATGAAATAAGCAAGATATGACGCGAGAGAGAAATGCGTTTGAGTGAAATTTTAGCACTGTTTGTTTCTTTTTTTTACCAGGGTTGCCAAATTGCGCACATCTTCTGGTCGTCTAACTCTAGATCAGTGGTCACCAAAAAGAGAATACTAATCAAATGTGAATGTATTGGTGTATTTGTACTGAATCCAGAACAAAGCGGCATGACCATTCTTCGTTGAAAGCTAATGTGCTACTGAATGAAATTTTCTTCTCTCATACGCTCTTTGATATGCTTTTTGTTGACGTTCGTGTTGTGTACGTGTAAAAAGCCGATCGTGTTCGGCCCCTGGGGGCTATGGACGGTGACCACTGCTCTAGATCGTCTTTGGTGTATTCAAACAGAAGATGTGCGCAATTTGGCAACCCTGGTGAAAGAGAACCAAAAAGTACTAGAAATTCACTCAAACGCTGTTCTCTCTCGCGTCATATCTTGATTATTTCATACTTTTTGCATAGTTTAAGTAATTTTACTTCAAAATGGATGGAATTTGTATAGTTATATACAATAACACTATCAAAAAGCTGCTCGTGGATTGAAATATTCAATGAAGAGAGTAAGAGAGAGAACAGAGAATGACTAGGGTTTCACTCGTTGTGTTTGTTGGCATTTGAGTGAAGAGAAATGTTGACTGTCTACTTGTACATAGTTTTTGTTTAATTCTCAAGGAGAGACGAAAATTTTGTCATGCCAACAGAGAAAACGAGTGACGTGCCTCGTTCTCCATATTTCAATACACGAGCAGTTTTTTGATGATGCTATTGTATCTAACTATACAAATTCCACCCATGCTTAAATAAAATTACATAAAGTATATAAAAAGTATGAAATAATCAAGTTATGACGCAAGAGAGAAATGCATTTGGGTGAATTGTGTCGATTTTTGGTTCTCTTTTACGAGGGTTGCCAAATTGCCCACTTTTATTTCTTGTCTACCTAGATTCAATCGGTTTTGTAACACTAATGGCCCGTTTTTAAGTAGGTAGTAAACTTTCGGATTACTTAATCGTAATTGAGATTTAATTAGAGGTTAACTTTGCCTTTTGGTCTTCAGTGGCGCATTAATGTAAACCATCATATTGATAACTATTATGGAAACCCTTGAATTCTTTTTTGAAAAACCATCTGTTATGGGCTAAATACCAAATCAATAAATAGGAAAATGCAAAATGGAATTATGTAAAATAGGAAATAAATACATTAATTAAAGTAATTTTAATAAAAAACTATGTAAAAACTATTAAAAAACCATAATCAAACGATCTAGACTCAAAGTATGTGTACAAATAGTCAACACAGAAACATGTATTTTATATACTCTTACATTTCAAATTTTGTCAATCAGTAATGTGATTGTTAAAAACATATGTTTCTAATTACGGGTTAACCAACCAACTTTGGGTGGTTATATCATTGCTAACCATTGACTGAAAATACAATTCACTGTTTAACCACAATTTAACTACGAAACGAATATGACGAGTTTCTGAAAAACTCGTTGCAGACGACGAAATGTTTTTACATAGTTCTTTTTCGGCAGTGAATCCTTTTTGAGCAAAATGAAAAAATTAGAGAAATTTAACAGATCTGTCAAACTTTTGTCTGCAAATCGGTCTCCTCAAATTTACACTATTCCATCTTCTGTCCCTAAATGGACGTGAATCCAACGTTTTCTCTAACAGTCTAATACGGCCTTATAAACGTCCAACTCACTGATTGTGACAACCTCTCGCCTGTCACGTCATGAGATGTAATGGGAATTTCCATTGCGGAAATTAAATGAAAAAATTATGACAAGTCGATGTTGAAGTTTTTAACAAAATATAGGGTTTTCCGAAAGTCGGCTCACCCGACTGAAATTTATGTACTGGTTAAACGCACCCTTTATATCGATAAATGCAAAAGGAATATATTCCTTTAGATTTCTCTATGAAGCTCACTAGAGCGTGCACAGTGGTTTCCGTACATTTGGCACTGTTGTAAGCTTGCTGACATTTGCTGAGAAGTACCTAAGGTCCTTCGCAGATATGTATGAGTCAATCATCCTGTCTAATGCCTTCACAAGAAAAACTGAGAGACTGATTAGAGTAAAGCCATTTGGACTTATAGGCGTTGATTTCCCCGCTGTCGAAATGAGTAACAGTTTGGATTCTCTCCATCTAACGAGAATATAGGATAGCTTGAAGCAGTTCGTATAAAGTATCAGAAGCCAAGGTGCAAAATATGTAGTCCACTTTGTAACTCCACTGGTTTCTAGGCAGAGTTCGCATTTATCCCCATGTGTAACCCATACACATTGCCGTGGGGAATGGGTAATGAAAGTTTACCCAATACCCACAGGGTATGGGAAAGATAATGGGTAGCTATCCACAACGATGGGAAATTACCCATTACCCACAGGGTATGTCAAAGATAATGGGTAGCTACCCACGACGATGGGGAATTACTCATCAGAATTACCCATTACCCACAGGGTAATGGGGAAAATAATGGGTAGTTACCCAAGACGATGGGAAATTACCTATGACGATTACCCATTACCCAGAGGGTAATTACCCACAGGGTAATGGGGAAAATAATGGGTAGATACACACGACGATGGGAAATTACCCATCAGTATTACACATTGCCCGCAGGATAATGGGGAAAATAATGGGTTGTAACCCACGACGGTGTGGACTTACCCATCATGATTATCCATTACACATGGGGAACGGGTAGGTGGCCTTTACACATTACCCACGGCAATGGGTTGCCAAGGATAACCCATCCCATTTTTGTTCGATAATATGAAAAAATTAGAAAACATGTTTATATCTCGGAAATGGAGCGTCGAATCACAAAAATAACTAATTTTTGATATTTCTAAAGGTTTTTCATAAAGCCGTCTAATTCGTTAGAATTTTTTTCTTTAAAAAAATCGCCAAAATAAGAAAATCGCTAAAATAAAAAATGGTTAAACTCGGAAACGGTGCCTCCAATAATAATAAATTTTTTACCTTCGTTGAAAGCTTTAACCAACGGATGTCTTGAAAAAGGCATCACATTTTTTTATTGAACAAAATTTTAGTTTTAGCGATTTTTTGTTTGAAATTTTTTTTTTCTAAAAATAAGAATTGACATATTGAAGACATCCATTGGTCAGAGCCTCTTATAGAGGTATTTTTTTTTATTATTTTTGCGATTCGACGCACCGTTTCCACTTATAACCACTTTTTTATTTAAGCGATTTTTTGAAAAAGGTTCGTCGTCCATACAAATTGGACCACTTTATGAAAAACCCTTAGAAACACGCAAAAAATGGTTATTTTTTCGATTGGACGCTCCGTTTCGGAGGTATTGCAAGTTTTTCTAATTTTTTCATATTTTCGATCAAAATTGGGGATGGGTTAGCCTGCGTAACCCATTACCCCATTATTTTCCCCATTTCCCTGAGGCTAATTGGTAATCGTGATGAGTAATTCTCCATTGTCGTGGGTAGCTACCCATTATTATTCCCATACCCTGTGGGTAATGGGTAAACGATTGCTTCCCATTCGCCACGGCAATAAAAAAACGAAAATACGAACATTGGACAGAACGGAGTTTTATCGATTTTTAATTCGAAAAATTTTAGTTTTATAAATAAATAATTTCCTATTACATCCCATGAAGCGATAGGGGAGAGCTTCTCCCAATCAGTGAGCTGTGCGCTTTATAGCTTTACACTCACTGATTGGGACCTACAGTTTTACACCGGTTCCGAAGGGGATTCATGGCTAACTACTCGATATGTCGCCGTATCTATGCGAGGTGACCGCTGTCGAACGAAATGTAAGGGTGTCGGAGCAGGGATGGAAGCCACGTTCTCTTGTACAAGAGTCACGCACACTAACCATTGCACCACATACGGCCAGTTTAGTTTTATCTACTTTTTTTTTTTAAAGTGGTGCCGCATTAAAGACATCCACTGGTTAAAGCCTCCCAACGAGATAAAACCATTATTTCCCAGGGTAACCTAATACCCATGAAATACGAACACTGTTTATAGGGTTTTACAACTTCATATTGCCCAGTGTAGTGTTTCTTCTGTCAAGATATTTCCTGCAACGTGCGAGATTACGTGGTTGTTTGGTGAGCCCGACCTTATGTATGCGTGCGAGTTTCCTGTAAAGGTTGTGCTGATCTGGAGATCTAACGATTCATCACTCGATGTCGTCCATCACCCGTTTTGGTCTTTCAGGCATCCCAGTAACACAGTAGTAGTCGAGAGGACTTTGCGCAGTCTGGATGTCTCAGACGCAGACCGTTCAAATGTATTAGTACCCAAAACCGAAAAAACCGGCTATGCAATTTTATTGCTCTTAACCGTGTGACAGTTTTTTTAAAATATAATTTTCGAACAAATATAAGTAAAAAGAAAAATATTAAAATCTTTTTTTTTTAATCGTTAACTTTTTTAAAAGTTAATATTGGGCTAATTTTTTAAAATATACACAATTCTCAAATTTGCAATGTTGGTATTTCAAAGTAATCCCTGCTTCCTTACCTACAATCTAGATTGTTGAAAACTCAATAATGTTCACTTCATCAAACGTTATTGCATTTTAACCGATGATAATCTATACTGAACCACTGTGCGACATTTATACACGATTCTTTAAAAATTATTGCGCGTTTTATGTTGTTTTTTTTTTTGGAATTCACTGTTGGAGTTTTCAGTTTGATACTGATTTCAAAGGATTATAATTTAAAAAGACCTCGTGGCTGTTAATTACTAGAGACAGCCACGGCCACTAAGCCTTTTCCCTGCTGATGGGTACCACAAAAATGTGGTGGGTTTATTACTCGCGTCTTCAGCTTCACACTTGCACACACACAAGATAATTTCGAGTGATATATTTAATTTTCGTTGAAAATTTCTGAGTCAATTTTTAATTAAATTTCTTAGCTAGCGCACTTTGCAGTCGATTTCGAATTGGTGGAGAGCGATTGAAATATCAATATAATTCAATTTCAAATTGTTGTGTTGAGTTTCATATTTGTTTGCCACATTATTCAATTGAAACATTTTAACCAAAATATTAATGCAAATGTTTTAAATGTGTTGTGTGTTTGTTTTTTAAATTGTTTAAATATGCGCAAGCATAATTTGGAAAAACAGATTTGTTTTTAACTTGAACAAACTAAGTGAGACATTTGCATATTTGTACATGTTGCCCCCTCCGCATCAGGATGGTGGTATTTTGGTGTCTTCATCTTCTGGAAGCTGACGTCGTTGTCTCATTTGCCATTAAATAATTTACTGAATTCATATTCATATTCAAAACTTTGCTTTATATTGTTATTTTTCTTTTTTGCACGACGATGTGAAGGCTCCTTCTCATTCGTATTCGAACAATGAACTTTTCAGGCTAGATGATATATTTTGCCATTACGCAGCGTTGCCTTCTGACTGATGTTACAAAAGACAGTGCCGAGAGGGACCACATAATAATGAATGCATTAAAAAGAATATCATATGTATTTTTCCTTCATCGAACAAGATTGATATCTCAATTTGATGACTTTGGCGGAGAGGCAACAGTACTGATTAATCGAATACATTATAGATGTGATACAGATGGTCTTTCATACTGTCGTTTCACTTAAAGCCCGGTATTCACTTTTTATGAAATTTTCGTTGCCATAAGAACTACGTGTATACAAAATAACGAAAATTTCATGAGCCGAAAATTTTCGCAGGCAAAATCAATTACAGGGTTGTTACGCCAAAGTTATTTCTAACGAAAGCAATTGTTTGATAACTGTTTGGGAGCGGAATTTTGGCATTTCGATACCTAAAAGTAACACCACTTACCAACGTTACTTACCAACCAAAAGTAACACCACATTAGACCTTTACGTCGCCGAACCACGCCGCCACCGATTTTTGCCGCTCCGTTCACAACAATACAGCAATATTGACTGACATATACATTTTATTTACTTTCTTTTTTTGATGTGTCATCTATAGGCACGGGTAGGGCATTCTATCAAAGTGAACACATGCAAACAACACACAGCGTTAGCTTCACATACGTCGTTGTTGTACCACAATAGTCTCTCTGCATGAAAATAAATACGATGGTATTGATGTAGCGGAAGCGAACAAACAAGCAGGTCGTGCTCGTCAAAGAGTATTGAATAGTATAGAGAACTCATGGAATGAATTGTATGACTCAAAAGCACTTGCGACATCTGGCGAATGATTTAAAACGTATTACTCTCTTTTTGTCATAACTTGGTACATTCATAATTTTGATGTGAAACATTGATGCCTTTTGAAACATTTATGATTTTTGTATTTTTTTATGTAATAATATTGTCGAATTGCATTTATATTGAAATACTCTGTACAGAGTATAAGAATCGTTTATGCGCTTTTACTCAGACTCTCTATATGAGAGCCGAAAAAGAGTGCAATAAGTTCTCTATACTATTCAATACTTTTTGCCGTCGCTCTGTTTATGGCAAAACAAAAACAATTATTTCAGTGAGCTAAATATTGCTTTATTTATTTTAACAATATTACATCTATTGTTGAAGCAGATGTAAGAAAAAAGAAAGTGCAATAGCAAAAGAGCCTTCAGCACAAAAGGTATTAATTTTTTTATTTTCCAATGTAACATTTACTAATATGTTCATAGAAATCGAACAGGTACCGTGTAACAAAAAGGTGTTAACACATCGCCCGTGAGTTCGAACACTCATTGATTGTTTTTTCACTTCCAAGAAAACAAAAATATTGTTTATTTTCAGTTAATGTATGAGAAACTCATACTACAAGCTTACTACATACTACAAGGTTAATTCATACTACAAGGTTGGTTTTTGTTGGAATAGACAATTGGGTTAAGTACACTCACTGGCACGACTAGTTTCGAACTCCGTGAAAAGTTCATCATCAGATGCCTAAATGCTGTGCCTGAATTGATACCATCGGTTGGTCATCAATCGAATATATACAAACTGAACTATGCAATTCACATCTGCGAATTAGTATCGATCGAAGATCCCTAAGTATCTGCACACACTGAACAGTCTATAAACCAACACAAGTCAGACGGCTTTTTTCCACCATGTTCTTCTTTTCTTCTTCGCATAGTTGCAGTGCTTTGAGGTGAGTGTTCTACTGTATCACAGAGTTGCATTTTCCTGTGGTATAGGTTTTTAGTTTGAATTTTGAAATTAGTGACTGATTTTGTTAGTTTTAGTTAATGTATGAGAAATTCATACTAACGGGTTTTTCAATAAGAGCGCTACAAAAGTTTTTTTAAATAAAACAAAACCGGTTTTAGATACCAATGAAATTCGTTATTCCTGTGAAAGTACGTTCGATGCCATTATGTATGGAACTCGATTTCTTTTGCATGGCCACCACGGGCACGCTTGCAGAAGTCCAGACGCTGAACCCAATTTTCGACGGTTTTCAAGCATAAATCGGCCGATACTGCTGCAATTTCACGTTCGATATTCGTACGAAGTTCATCAATCGTCGATGACTTGTTGGCATAGACCATAGACTTGACGTAGCCCCACAGGAAATAATCTAACGGCGTCAAATCGCACGACCGAGGCAGCCAATCGACTGGGCTATTTCGTGAGATAACACGTTCACCAAACTTGGTTTCCAATAAATTGATTGTGGTATTCGCTGTGTGGCTTGTGGCGCCGTCCTGCTGGAGCCACATGTCCTCCAACTCCATATTATCCAATTGGGGCCAAAAAATATTCGGTTATCATTGAACAGTAGCGATTCGCATTCACAGTAATGTGCCGGCCCATAAACCGCACCAAACCGTAATATTTTCGGGATGCAATGATGACTCCTGGATTACGTGTGGATTGCTGTCTGACCAATAACGCATATTTTGCTTATTGACGAAGCCATTCAGCCAGAAATGAGCCTCAACGCTGAAGACCATAAATTGGACGTAGCGCTCTTAAAGTTGAGGCCACTGACTCCAAATTTCGGTAGTAAATTTTAATAATTTCGACTCGTTGTTGGCTCGTATATCTTTCCATGATGAAATGGCAAACCTTACTGAAGAGAAATGTTAAAAGAGCGGGAAAAAATATGGCGTCGTTTGATGTCCCTATCGATTTATTTTTGTAGCGTCTCTGTTGAAAAACCCTTTACAAGCTTATTTTCTTTTTATGTTTTTTTTTTTACATTTTTTCATATAATTGTTCATAATGCGCAAAAAACTGAAATTTTTTCATATTACAGATATTCGGTTTTTCCGAATTTTTAAAATCGAAAAATTTTGATTTCTTTTTTCAAATTTCTTGATCTGCATCTAGAGTGTCCAAAAATCCGAAATTTTTTTTGGAAACCGGTTTTCGGTTTGTTCGAAAAATCAATTTTTCATGAAACCGGTTTCCGTTTTTTATTTTGGCAAAAACCGGTAGGACCGGTTTTTTTCGGTTTTTTGCTTTAGATTAAATTACACTTGTAAATAGAACTTATAATAAAATAAAAAAAAATAAATGGTTTCCCATTACATCCCATGAGAGAGACTTCTCACAATCACTGAGCTGTGCGCTTTCCAGTTTTCACTCACTGATTGGGACCTACAGTTTTACACCGATTCCGAACGGTAATTTGAGAAGCGTTTTCATGGCTAGATACTCGATAGTGTCGCCGTCACTAAGCGAGGTGACCGCCGCCGAAAGAAAAAAAAATTTTTTTTTGAAGGTGGTCAGAGCCGGGTTCGAACCCAGGATCTCATGTACAAGAGCCGCGCACACTAACCATTGCACCACCGACTTATAATACATTTGTTTAACGACCATTTCCATTCTTATTCATGGTGTAAACTAAAAATTTCACAAATGTAATTAATTACGTTTTAATTTTAAATAAAAACTATATATTTAAAATTGGGTAGCATAGTCGGGAATATAAACACAATTATTAATTAAAAATTAAATGAAAAAACTAATGAAATTTATATTTTTAATTAATAATTGTACTTATTTTCCTGACGATGCTACCCAATGGGTAGTGAAATATTGAAGAATAAAATAATTTAAAATACACCTAACGCTCGAACATTTTAATTTTAAATACCTACTTATATAATACGAAAGGTCGAATAAATCATCACATTTTAAAAAATGTATATCATTCCAATTTGGAATTTGTCGAGTGTACAATGAATTAAATGAACAGACACATTCGAAAGTTGGTCATCTTGGGACACATAAAAAGTGAGGCGCCGAAATCAAGTCTTACAATATAGAATGAGGTGAAAAACTGTCGAACAAGTTCTGACTTACCATTCAAGTGGAGAACATATAAAAGGGATATTAGTTTTTTTTTTGGAATTTATCTGAAAAGGAAGAGAAAATAAAGAAGTTATTATTGTTGCTATAAATATGGTCAGAGCGCGTCTAGAAGCGGAAAACATTTCAAAAGAAATTATCTCAGAAATTCTTCCTCCGCTTAAAAATTACTTATAACTACAAAAGTCTTATAGCTCATTCGCACTGGAAAATATTTTCCTGATTTCATATCAAATGTCGTAACAAATTCAGCACAAATGCATTCCAGGAATAAAAGTAAACAACAAATATAAAAAGTATATAATATATAAGAAACAATAAATACCTAAGAAAGGAGAAAAATAAATAAGACGGCTATTCTAGTGGTACCACCACATGAATGCGCCGTGATTGGAATGGTTGTAAACAAATGTACTATTCGTTCGTAGTGTGAGATCTTTGGTGAGATAAAACAGCGTTGCATAAAGCAAACAAAGACGATTTACAATTAGACCAGGAGATGTGCGCAACTTGGCAACCCTGGTAAAAGAGAACCAAAAAGTGCTAGGAGTTCACTCAAACGCATTTCTCTCTCGCGTCATATCTTGGTTATTTCATACTTTTTGCATAGTTTATGTAATTTTACTTCAACATGGTTGGAATTTGTGTAGATATATACAATAACACTAGTAAAAAGCTGCTCGTGTATTGAAATATTCAATGAAGAGGGTAAGAGAGAGAGTAGAGAAGTACTAGGGTTTCACTCGTTTTGTTTGTTGGCATTTAAGTGAAGAGAAATTTTGACTGTCTACTTGTACATCGTTTTTGAAGCAAATCAAGCATTTTTTTCCTGATTCCCAACACAAATAAGAAAAAATACCCGATTTTTCGTCTGTCAAAATGTATGGGAAATTAAGCAAATTTTCTTGATTTGTGCTTAAAATCAACAAAAGTGTCAAAATCAAGAAAATCGATGCCAGTGCGAATGCTGTATTCTAAATATTTATATTTATTATTTCAAAATGTTAAAAAATCTGAATTTAAAAATCGTAACCTAACCGGCTAGTTCCATCAAAAAGTTTCTAACGTACAAAATTCCTTGCTCCAACATAAATATTCATTGCAGCAATGATCAGTTTAGTACATCCAATGCTTTTGTCGTTAATGCAATGTCAGAATTGCCTCGCCCATTGTGCTGGTGCGTAAGAAAAGGGGTGAGTTAAGAATGTGTGTGGACTTCAGAAACTTAAATAAAGTTACCGCAAAACACAATTACCCAATTCCTTTAATAGATGACTTGATAGAAAGGTTGGCCGGCAGAAATCTCTTCACGAAATTAGGTGTGAAAAATGGATTTTTCCACGTTCACATGAATTAAGAGTCCATAAAGTATACGTCCTTCATCACACCCCTAGGACAATATGAATTTTTAAGAATGCCTTTTGGGTTGAAGAATGCACCGTCGATATTTCAGATGTTTATCAATAAAATTTTCGCAGACTTGGTCAGACAAAGAAAGGTGATAATATATTTAGACGATATACTGATAGCTACAGACAGTATTACAGAACACTTTAACATTTTAGAAGAGGTTATGAAAAGGATAGTGAGGAACAAATTGGAGTTACGTTTAGACAAATGCGAGTTTTTACAAAACAGTGTCAAATATTTGGGTTACAAGATAGATCATTTAGGAATAAGTGCAGATGACAAGGGCATAGAGGCTATTAAGAACTTTCCCTTGCCAGACAAGGTTCATTCGCTACGTAGTTTCTTAGGGCTATGCTCGTACTTTAGGCGTTTCATCAAAGATTTTTCCACAATAGCCAAACCTTTGCATGATTTGACCAAGAAGGACAGAAAGTTTGGGTTAGGTATTAGAGAACTCGAGGCCTTCGATACATTAAAAAAGAAACTTATTGAATCGTCAGTATTGGCATTGCGGATACACGGATACAGAGCTTCATTGTGATGCTAGTGCGCTAGGTTTTGGAGCAATTTTAGATCAGAAACATGTTGATGGGAAATGGCACCCAGTGTTTAATTTTTCTAAGAGATCTACGGAAGCCGAATCGAAGTTTCATAGCTATCAATTGGAGACGTTGGCTATAATATACGCGTTGAGGAGATTTCGAGTCTATTTACACGGTAGACCTTTTAAGATAATTACTGATTGCAACTCACTCACTATGACGCTAAATAGGAAGGAACTGGGCCAGATGGGCCCTAGAGATGTAAAATTTTGATTACGTTGTAGAACACCGCTCGCGCAAACGTATGCAGCATGTAGATGCTTTAAGCAGATGCCAGGAAATAATGGTAATCGAAACAAATACTTTCGAGGAAAATTTAGTGATATGCCAAAATAGAGCTTCCAAGATAGCTAAGTTAAAAGAACAGTTACAAAATGAAGAGCACAAATATTATGAAATGAGAAATGGTGTGATCTATAAAAAAGAAATCAATGAGTGTTCGAACTCACGGATGATGTGTTAACACCTTTTTGCTACTACACGGTACCTGTTCGATTTCTGTGAACACATTAGTAAATGTTAGATTGGAAAATAAAAAATAATAGTTTATTGAAAATAATAGTTTAGTGCCATATAGGCACTAAATCAACCTCTGAAAATATAGCATTTTTCAATACATTTTAAAGTAATGTACATACAACATCACACATACTATGTACGAAGTAGCTGACGTATTAGTGTGTCACCATAACGTCGTCTCTGGCTTGCAAATGAAATTTTGCGTGGCTATGCTTTATATCTCCGTTCAACAACAGCAACAGACACATGTACATACATACATTATTATGTTAATACATACGCTATAGACACAATTTCGTTTGCCTCACCCCTGCCACACCACTCTTTCATTGCTCTCTTGCTCGCTCATTTTTGTTTAACACGTCATTATTCTCTTTCGCAGTCGCAGAAAATCTGGTTTTAGCAGCAGCATAAAATCTGGTTTTAGCAGCAGCATAAAATCTGACTTTGATAGATTTAGTCCCTATACGCCGCTATAGATGTTAACACATCAAAAAGGATAAGAAAACGTTATTATTCTACGTACCTATGGCAATGGAATCTCATGTTTTGTACCACTATCACGACGACATGGGACACGTTGGTATTAGCAAAGTTACCGAATTGATAGAGAAAAGTTACTGGTTCCCACATCTTAGAAAAAAAAGTAACAGATCACGTTAGGAACTGTTTAAAGTGTATAGCGTTCTCAGGCAAAAGTGGAAAAGTAGAAGGTTACTTACATAATATCCGTAAACCTGACAAACCTTTCGAAATGTTACATATAGACCATTATGGTCCTATAAATGGCAATTGTTCTAAAAAACATTTACTTGTTGTCGTAGGCGCTTGTTCAAAATTTTGTAAAATTATACCCTACCAAAACTACAGCGACTAGCGAAGTAATTAAGGCGTTACAGGAATATTTCAGATACTATAGTAGACCTACATACACAATTTTGGATAGAGGTTCTAGTTTTACATCCAAAGATTTTGCTCAGTTTTTGGAGGAAAATAATGTTCAGCATATTTTGATTGCGACTGGTTCGCCACAGGCCAATGACCAAGTAGAAAGGGTCAATAGGGGAACCAAGTAGAAAGGGTCAATAGGGGAACAAAATTTCTTGGGATAAAGTTCTAAAATCAGTAGAATTCACTTTAAACAATACTAAACATAGAATGATAGACGAACACCCAAGTGTTGTGCTATTTGGTGTTAACCAAAAAGGGAAAATTATAGACAAAATTAGAGAAAATATTATGGAAGAAAATGACAGAAACATTGACGAAATAAGAAGCAAAGCTCAAGAAAAGGAAAGACAAGCACAAGCGTACAATGAAAGATTTTATAATTCAAGACGGAGAAATCCAGTAACTTACTCAAAAGGTGATTATGTGGTAATAAAATATTTTGATGTTAGCACGGGAGTAGCGAGAAAGTTGATACCCAATTACAAAGGACAGTACAAAATAACGAAAATTTTAGGGAACGATCGGTATATATTGGAAGATGTAGATGGTTTCCAACAGACACAAATACCATATAGAGGTACATGGGTGGCACATAATATTAAACACTGGTTCCAAGGTGAAAATATACCTGATCTAAGGTAACGTAATATTCTATATGAAAGGATCGCGTGATCCATTTTGTCAGGACGGCCGAATTATAGTATGTAAACTAGAGCATAAGCATTAACATTTAAGAAAGTAACATGTAATTGGATCAACAGTAGAATGTAAGAGTAACATTGTATGTGCGAAGAATGAGAGTGCTCGATTATGTTTTATTGTCGCTAGAAGGCAAGGCAGTCGTCATCGAGAGTCTGTATCGGAAAGACATAGCACACGCACTATCGTTCTCGTTAGTAATTTAAATAAACTCACAAATAAACTTAATCCGCCTGCAAGTGTTTGTTCACTACAATACCAATGTTATTGATCATAGGATCAATTGTATTCAACCTAGCATTGAGTTCATTGAAACCCGAGTAGTTTTGTTTATGGATTATCCAGAGCACAAGGTCATAGAAAACGATTACATACGCCAACGATAATTTTATTACCCACACCCTGATTTGTGATCATTGAAAACACAATGAGATTTATTCGTTGACCCAGAGGTCAGATCCTTTCTTTCGCCAAGCTCATTGAGCTGATGCGAATAAAGTGGTTTGACACCAGGATTAATTGTCATGGGTATGGGCTACTAATAGTTCAAGGACATTCATTACAAAATTGAGGTTATTTAATATACAAGCGAGGTTATTGAAATCAGAATACTTTTTGTTATATGACCTCGTGATCAACGCCATTGTGTCACAGTCAAGCTCATTGAACTGTATTTGAAGGTGATTACCATCAGGGTTAGGGCCATTCAAATCGAAAGAAGTTTTATTAGCTGGTCTTGCTTTCAAAGGTAATGACTCAAAATCAAGGTCACTGGACAACGGGTTAAGGTCATTGACAAACATTTTGTGGTTAATTGGTAATTATCAATGTCAACCTCATTGATCACATGATCAATTATATTTATGCTTACATCGCGTTTATTGCAACCAGAATAGGTTTGTTTTTACTTGATCCCGACCACAAGGTCATAAAACTGCATGCAAAGGTAATTGACATTAATACTATTAGCCAGACGAAGATGTCAATGTCATAAATTAATTATATTTAACCTAACATCGTGATCATTACAACCAAAACTTGAATTTTTCGCTGCCACTAACGTCAAGGTCGGCCAAATCCATTTATTACACGTTGTACATCCTGGGTTAGTTAATCCATCATCGAGGTCACTAATACCAGAGGTAGGTTTTTGCATCCAATTCAAGGTCAAGGTAAATAAATCAGGGTCAAGGACTTGGTTTCTTGACAAATGCCATTTACATGAGATCAATGCCAGTGACTCAAGACGAAGACTATTGACTCAAGGAAAAGGTAAATGAAAGGCCAATGTTATTGACTAAAGGTCAAGGTCATGGCCTCATAATTAAGATTCACAGTGGTGACCATTAGTTTTACCTTTGCTCTTTGACCTTTGGTCATTGACTCCAGCTAATCGGGTCTCCATCTTTCCGTCAGTGTCAATTCATGCAACACAATTTGGCGAAGGACCAATATAAATGATAGAAGGGTGTACGTTTTGTCCACTAACCTACGATTGTAACAAGGGCGTTGAGCTCAACTTTATCAAGTTGACCAATGGATGAAAAGTGTCGAGTAAGCATAAGTTAGAAAATCATCGTTACATAGAATTTACACTGTCATAGAATATCTCCACTTTGTCGGTTCCAGGACACGTACGTAAAATATACTGAACCAAGTACTAACAAAGTTTGAACTGTATTATGGAAACCATTCCACTCTCTGAAGGTTGACGCATCGGTAAGATACTGTCAACTCAGCTCTTGACAGATCACATGATTCTACGTGGTTGAACAATGATCTGCAAATTCTGAAAAACTTTTGTAGAATATGGCTAATGTCGCATTTACACCGCAGTTGATCGCGGCCGGGTTAGCGAAATCCTTGTTCTCTAATCTTTGCCATTTACCTACAGTTTTATACCGGTTCCGATCGGTAGGTTGAGAAGCTTTTTCATGACTAAGTACTCGATAGTGTCGCCATCACTAAGCGAGGTGACCGTCGTCGAACGAAATTTTAAGGTGGTCGGAGCAGGGATCGAACCCAGGATCTCCTGTATAAGAGGCGCGCACACTAACCATTGCACCACCGACGGCCACATCATTCTATCTTTGCCGTTTACCTACAGTTTTATACCGGTTCCAGTACTAAGCGAAGTCAGCGTCGTCGAAAGAAATATAAGGTGTTCAGAGCAGAGACCGAACCCACGTCTCATGTACAATAGCCGTGCATACTAACCATTACAGCACCGACGGCCACACATTGAAGTTGACAGATGCACTAAAATACAAACAAAATATTTGCATTCATATTTCGAGAATACCAGTAAATGCAACGAAACGATTCGTATGATTCCTGTGAAAAATGCTAATGGATGACGTTGGTGTGGGAATACACTACTAATCTTGTTTCAATAGTTTGGTTATAATCCGCATTTTGGGAATTCAGAATTCTACGAAAAAAATACGTGGACTTAGACAAACTTTTAGGAAATCTCTGTACATCAATACGATAGTTTCGTGTTTTTCAGAAACTAATTGAAATAATCAGAATTTGGCCTATAACAATTTGGAATTGATACGAGTATTCCATGGAATTCACTTAAACATTTTTGTTCACGAATATTTAAACCTTTAATGTTATTGGAATTTAAATCGAAAAGAGAACTACATCAAAACAGAAAAAGGATATATTGGGTTGTTTGATGTAATGAAAGGACACGAGGAATAGGATATTTTTTTTTTTTTTTATCATACTTACATATGTTTTCATAAAAAGTTGAGTGTGAATTTCAATAATTGATTTCATATAGGTGTCGTTTGGTTGAAAACTATCTGTCCGTATATATTCAACACATAAAAATGAATTTCTGACTAAATGTCAAAAGGGACAATCTCACTTTTTGCTCTGTAGTCAGAGAATAAGCAAAAAGTCAATAGGACTGCAGAACAAAAAAGGGAATAAAGAAATAAAAAAAGATTTTTAATTTGATTTCATCTTGAAACTAATGCATTATTGTCACCATTACACGCGGAGAAAAATCGTTTGCCCCAAATATATTTTTCCTTGTATTACATACATACATATATACTATGTTATGTTAGGGGTTGGGAGCAGTCGACGCACGGCTCCCTTGTGTCTGGTTTTTCAGTCAGTGCTCATCTTCGTTTCTTAGTTAAAGCCCGGTATTCAGTTTTAATGAAATGTTCCTTGTCATAAGAAGTTTGGTTTGGTTGGTTTCCTTTCCCATTACATCCCATGAAGGGACTGGGGAGAACTTCTCACAATCACTGAGCTGTGCGCTTTCCAGTTTTCACTCACTGATTGGGACCTACAGTTTTACACCGATTCCGAACGGTAATTTGAGAAGCTTTTTCATGGCTAGATACTCGATAGTGTCGCCGTCACTATGCGAGGTGACCGCCGCCGAAAGAAAATTTGAAGGTGGTCAGAGCCGGGTTCGAACCCAGGATCTCATGTACAAGAGCCGCGCACACCATTGCACCACCGACGGCCATAAGAAGTACGTGTATAAAAAACAACGAACATTTCATGAATCGAAAATTTCGCGCACTTTTCATTTGCTTGGTACTCAGCTCTTTGCGAAAATTTCGTAGGCAAAATCTAGTACAGGGTTGTTACGACGAAGTTATTTCATACGAAAATAATTGTTTCTGACCGGAATTTTGTCATTTGGATTATTTTAGTAAACAAAAGTAATACCACATGCGTTAAAAATAGCATGGAGTGAAAAAAATTATAAAAGAAATATTTGCAAGGTAAATCAAAGATAGGTGGTAACTCCCTGCAAACAAATTTTCCGTTTAGCGATAAATTATAAAATTCCTTACGAAAATTTCGCAAGAACTTTTCAGATTTCAGATTTTATGAAATTTTCGTTGCATACTCGTAGGTGTGTAAAAAATAACATAAATTTCGCTCACTTTTCATTTGCTTGGTACTCAGCTCTTTGCGAAGATTTCGTTGGCAAAATAAATGACAGGGTGGTTACGCCAAAGTTTTTTCATACGAAAACAATTGTTTGTCACTGGAAGTTTGGCATTTCGGTAATTTCAACAACCAAAAGTAAGACGACTCGCTTTAAAATTAAAGTGGAGTGCGTAGTGAAATTATAAATGAAATATTTACAAGGTAAATAAAAGATAGGTGGTAACTCTCCGCAGCAAAATTTTCCGTTTAGAGATAAATTACAAAATGTCTTACGAAAATTTCACAAGAACTGAATACGGAGCTTAAATTGTGGTTAAATATCGAGCTGTTTTTTCAGTCAATGGTTGAAAATTATTTATTCACCCAATGTTGGTTATTTAACTTGCAGTCAGAACCATATGATTTTGACAACCACATTACTGATTGTCAAAATGAGGAATGTTAGATTGTATAAATTAGATGTTTTTGTTCTGAGTATTTGTACACAATTGAATTGAATTGGTGCTCCTACATAGTTTATTTTTTATAAATTTTTTTAAAATTTCTTCGAATTAATGTATCATTTCATATTTTACATAATTTCATTTGGTTGTTCATCTTTGTTGTTTTTGTTATTTGGCCCAAAACAGATGGGTTTTCCGATCAGCATCAAAAAACGATGTACAAGTAGACAGTCAAAATTTCTCTTAATTCGAAGGTCAACAAACAAAACGAGTGAAACCTTAACCATTCTCTGCTTTCTCTCTCTTACTCTCTTCATTGAATATTTCAATCTACTAGCGGCCTTTTGATAGTGTTATTGAATATAACTATACAAAAAAAAATTACATAAAATTACATAAACTAAGCAAAAAGTTTGAAATAATCAAGATATGACGCGAAGGAGAAATGAGTTTGAGTGACCCTCTTTTATGAGGGTTACCAAATTGCGCACATCTTCTGGTCGTTTCAAAGACGATTTAGAATTAGACGACCAGAAGATGTGCGCAATTTGGCAACCCTGGTAAAAGAGAACCAAAAAGTGCTGGAAATGCACTCAAAGGCATTTCTCTCACCCATCATATCTTGATTATTTCATACTTCTTGCATAGTTTATGTAATTTTACTTCAATATGGTTGGACTTTGTATAGTTATATACAATAATACTATCAAAAAGCTGCTCGTGTATTGAAATATTCAATGAAGAGAGTAAGAGAGAGAACAGAGATTGACTAGGGTTTCACTCGTTGTGTTGGTATTTTGAAATTTTGACTGTATACTTGTACATCGTTTTTGGTCGTCTAATTCTTGATCGTTTTATAAGCATGCAAGGGTTGCCATAATAGGTAACAATATTACGGGATACATTAACTCGCCACTGAAAAAGATAATACAAACTTAACCTCTAATTAACTTTCATTTGCGATTAAGGAACCCACTTAAAACTGGCCATTAGACTTATAATTTCGTTGTGATACCACGAGATTTTGCTCTAAACACACCCGAGAAGCATTAGTTTGCTTCAAGAAGATCTTGCCTAATTCTATCTGAGATAATTCTCCCAGATCGCTTAATAGGTAGTACCCCATAGTAGACATTCTCCTGCCGGCTAGTGGTGTTCACGTGAATAGGAGATTTTCAGAGGACACTTCCTCTTCCGCATGGTGACAATTTCTACAGAATTCAGACAGTTTCCCTTTAAAATTGAAACAAGCATTGATACCTCGGGTCTGGCTAGATACAGAAGATTCTTGGATCTCGTGCTATCCACCATCGGGCAGATTTGTCTTTCGCGTACATAATCTGTGGTGTCAGTGGTGTAATGGTAGTGTGCGAGGCTCTTATACAAGAGAACGTGGGTTCGATCCTTGATCTGAGCACCCAACACACTTCCTTCACTTCGTTTAGTGACAGCGGCACTATTGAGTATTTATCCATGAAAAAGTTTCTCAAAAATACCTTTCGGAACCGGTGTAAAACTATAGGACCCAATCAGTGAGTGTAAAACTAGAAAGCACACATAACACAGGTTGTGAGAAGCTTTCCCCAATCGCTTCATGGGATGTAATGGGAAACCATTTTTTTTACATAATCTGTGCCTCTCGTGCTCGTCTATTACATTATCATATAGGAACGTTCTTGCAGGATATGCTTACAAGTCGCTACGGGCATGTCAACACGTTCCAATTCCTGTAATGTAAGCTATTCCTCAGTCCGACCAGTTGAACCGCTCTGTTGTTCTCCGGAATGCCCCTGTGTCCATGTACCAACATTAGGTAAATACCGTGCTGCTGCGGGCAGATATTGAATTCAGGTGTAGAGATATCAGGGACTTCATAACCGCCTGACTGTCAGAAAAGACATTGACCCCAATGACTGCTGGACTATTACCCCTCAGCCAGACGGTCACTTCACTAATAACCAAAATTTCCGGCTGATAGACACTACACTGCTCAAATAATCTACGAGAAAGGGACAGCCATAGATCCCACGAATAGACCCCGTACCATACCTGTTTCGTTAATTTTCTACCCATCCGTGTAGAAATTCGCTCATCCCTCTACCCGCAACTCATTTGTTGCAGGAATCCCTTTCCGGTATGAGAGTGTGTTCTTTATTATTTATTTATTATCGAATACTGGCTTCCTTTCGAGTAATTGACAAATGGAGGAATGTTGGGAGTAGCTTTCACTAATATTCCATGAACGACTCCGTCCATGATCTACTGGGAGAGTTGCCTTCGCCTGACGTATAAGCAATCTGCCTGCCACTGGCAACAAATATAACATATTCAGTGCATCATTGGGAATGGTGTGCAGATCACTTGTGATACACATCATCGCCATTCTTTGAACAATAGTCTTTGAAACATCTACCACCACACGGTAATCCCATAGAGTATAATCGGTCTCACCACCGCTGTGTAGATCCAGTAAACAATCAAAGAAAGTATCCATTTACAACCCATAGCCTTCATGCGTATGTTTATTAATATCCTCTTCTTTTTCGGCCTTGCCAGTATGCTGGGTCTGAAACAAATCTTGTGACCGAAAATATCACAGAGGTATTTGCCACCCTCTGCAAGCTTAATTTCAGAACCATTCAATGGGATAGGTACCGCGATAGGTATTTTATAGCTTCGGCTGTGCGATCACCTGCACGCTGAAAAAATTACTCTTTGTTGTTTGGATGCAAATACAACGTGCTTATAGTTTACTTGTGTCCAAACACATTGTGTTTGCTATTCAATATTACATGCTGGAGACACAATGATTAATAAGTTATAATATAAATAAGTAATTTTGTTTGTTGAAAACTGCTGAACATAAAAACGTGGCAGACAAAAAAAGATTCAAGAAGGCAGCAGATCTTCAATTCATGAAAATAATGTTTGCAAACATATACAAGGTTCCTGCAATGTTGAAGGGCCCGTTTTTTCAGCGTATGCCTAATGCCCATAAGCTACCCCGAAGAATGCACCTTAGGGTACTGCACTGAAAGAAAACATTTTCATTAAATCGATGATAAATGTTCATCAATTGTTATTCATTGAATTGATGACAAAATTCATGGAAAGGTTCTTCAGATTGAAAACTGTGCGTTTATTCACCTTTTTCAGCTTCATTGAATCGACGATGTTTTTTAAATCATTGTTCATCATTGGACTTTAGAAATAATTAGTGGGATCGATTCAAAATATGGACGTAGTATTGAAAAAATAAAGAGAAAAAGAAAAATCTAGTAAAAATTTGTTAATAAATAAATATTAGAAAATAGGCAATGGACAGAAAACAATAACCACGCTATGAGCATTTTTTCTAACATGTTATTTTGATTTTTTTACAATTAAAAATAGTTCAAAGAGTGTGGCTACACATTAACAAACAATGTACATCAAGATGACGACCAATTTACATCAAATTGGCAACAAACTTACATCAAATTGATGAAAACCTTACATTTAATTGACGAAAATGTACAGAAAATGGATGAAGAATTTACTTGAAAATGGTGAAAAATTTACTTCAACCTGATGACAAACTTACATTAAATTGATGAAAAATTGACATCAACTTGATGTAACGTTGTCGTTGAATCATCATAAACTATTGATGAAATATGGATGAAAGATTGATGAAATGTTCTTCAACAATTCAATGAAATGTGCCGAAAGTTGAAAATTTTTTTTATTTATTTATTTATTTAAATTTAATTGTCTATGGAAATTATCCTTACAGACTATTTACAAAAATTTTGGTAGCCTAGAACTACACAGCAAATCCCAAACAAATAATTAAGAATTTAAAAAAACTATTATGTTACTTTTAATTACATTAATGCTCATACAGAAATCAATAAGGCTATATAATTCATTAAATTCCTTACACATTCTCGTGAAAGGATCGGCATTCGCATAGTTTGCTCTACAAAATGGAACAGATATTGGTGAAAAGTATCGGGTTGGTCGTTGAGGGATGTTGAATGATATGTTACTGATCAAGAATCCAGAGCAGACATCGCCATTGATAACATTCAGAAGAAACGATATGTTTAGCATGGATCTGCGGCTTTTTAAAGTTGGCAGCTTAATAAGAGCAAGTCTACTAGTATAAGACGGGAGACTTAATGGGTGGAAGTTCAGACTACGAAGACAGAATAAAAGGAACTGCTTTTGTACTGACTCAATACTAGCGACGTGAGTTTGGTAAATAGGGTCCCAAATTATCGATGCATATTCCAAGATAGGTCTTACAAGTGATGTGTATAAATTTTTCGTTAAATATGGATCATTAAACTCTTTAGCCCAACGTTTTATAAAACCAAGTACACCTTTGGCTTTGTTAACCGTGATTGTGATGTGAGAAATGAAGTCCAGCTTGGAGTCCAATAAAACACCAAGATCAATGAATGTATCAACCATTTCCAACTGATGGCCACCCAGCACATAATTGGCAGACATTGGTTTCGTTCTAAAGAAACGCATATATTTGCATTTCCCAAAATTCAGCTCAATCAGATTTAATTTGCACCATGTATGGAACGAATCCAAATCGCTTTGAAGATACTTTTGTTCCCATAATTGGTCGTAACTCAGAAAAACTTTCATATCATCAGCATACATTAAGATATTCGAGAATTTTATAGCTTGAGGTAAATCATTAATGAATAGTGAAAATAGAAGAGGTCCAAGATGGCTACCTTGCGGAACACCCGATAGTACATGAATAGTTTTTGATGACACATTATTAAAACGTACATTTTGTTTACGGTTTGCCAAATAAGAGTGTATCCATTTTAAGCTTAGGTTAGTAAAACCCATCCAATGTAATTTCTTTAAAAGAAGCTTATGGTTAACCTTGTCAAACGCCTTACTGAAATCTGTAAAAACCGCATCAGTTTGTTTTCCTTGAAGAAAGCCACGATTTACTAAAGTTGTAAGTTGCAGAAGATTTGTTGAAGTCGAGCATCTTTTTTGGAAGCCATGTTGGAAAGGAGATATTAAAGTATTTACGTGATAGTATAGCTGATCAGTTACAAGTTTTTCAAAAAGTTTAGGTATAGCACTTAATTTTGCAATACCCCGATAATTGGTAATGTCCGATTTATTTCCAGATTTAAAAAGGGGAACAATGTAAGAATCCTTCCAGATTTTCGGAAACTGTCCATATTTAATTAAAGTATTAAAGAGGAGAGTTAATGGAATAGCTAGAGCATCAGCACATTGAACTAAGATACTGCTGGGAATTTTATCAGGTCCACTGTTATACGAAAATTTAAGCTTTTTTAAACCATTAGATACCATTGAAATATCAAAAAATGCAATAGGTATTGCTTGATTGGATATCAGTGAAAATGGGTAAGCGTTAGAATCATCAAAACTTGCATCCGAATAAGTAGAAGAAAAAAATCTGCAAACAAGTTACTAATAACATCATCATCCCCAGATTCATTATGGTGAAATTTCAGAGCCGCCGGAAAGCCAGTAGTTTTTTTTTTACTGTTAACAAATTTGTAAAACGATTTTGGATTGCGTTTAAAATTATTTTTCATTTTGACCAGGTAACTTGAGTAACATGAGTTATTCAACGAGTTATATTTTGCGCGACTAATCATGTATCTCCCATGTTCGATAAGAGAACCAGTTTGTTTGTATTTTCTGTAATGTTTATTCTTTTTATTTTTAACTCTAGCCAGTTGCTTAGTATTCAATGGAGGTCCAGACAGTTCTTTAATAATTAGTTTAGGGATACAAATGTCCATGAACGAATACATTTTGTTGTAGAAAATCTCGGTATTACGATCAATGTCAGCCATTGTACTAGTTGGGAGCGACAATAGAATATTCCAGTTTGTATTGTTTAAAAGTTCATTTAACAAAATGTAATTAGATTGTTTGAAACAGAATGTTTTATCCTTTTTCGATGAAGGGGCAGCTACAAGCTCAGGCGGAACATATATATTTATTTCAATTGTAGGGTGATATCGATCTTTAGGAGTTGTTATTGGGTTCGAACGTTTGATGTAGCATTCTGCAGTTTCATTGACGAATATTAAATCCAACAGTTTAAAATAATCGTTAAGTACGCCATTCAATTGGAAAAGGCTTAAGTCGTATAATATGTTGAACAGCTCTACGGAGTTATTGTTTGATTTTGACGGAACAAAATATTTATCATCCGGTAACAACTTCCAGGATATTGAAGGCAAAATGAAATCCCCTGTTATAATAATCAAGTCTTCCGGATTAGCAGTAGAAACAACAGATTTAATAGCTTCGCCATGTTTATCATATAAAGATTGTGGGGAATTTGGAGGAATGTATGAACATGTGATAAATAAGTTCTTGTGTTTTAGTTTGATTAAAACTGCAATAAATTCAATGCCGGGGAAGGAATCTATTAATCCCTCAGATGGTAAAGAGCAAGATACAGCAATAAGAACACCACCGCCATTTTTCGTGGTGACACGGTCGTTTCTAAAAATAATATATTTGTTCGACAGTATTTCCGAATTCAAAATAGTATTATTGAGCCAGGTTTCAGTGAATGCGAGGACAGCCAAAGCTATCCATATATAAAGTTGACAGTTTAGTTCTTAAGCCACGGACATTTTGGTAAATTATTGAAATGTTATCACCAGTAAAAGCTTTTAGTTTTTTAAAGCATTCATATCGTGTTGTGGGAGATGACCAATATTTGATCTGGGTTTTTCCCTATATGTATATTCCCGAACCAAGGTATGTTCCGGCCAAAATTGTGGATCAAGAATACATTCGAAAAGATCAGCAGAGACAGTAATTTTAAAAGATGTGATAGATCTTTGTTGCGAAAAATTAAACTTATACGTTGAAATGTCTGCATTCGGACCAACCTTAGAGTTTATATAGGAAAGAACAGCTTCAGAAGTGGTTTCAATTGCCAAACGGGAAACAAAAATGTTTTTTCTGTGTGGAACAGCTCTAAGTGTATTCTGGGCAGTTTCATCAAATTAATGAAGGAATTCATAAATATTATGAAGCTTTTTCTTTCAGTGTGGGATAGTTGCCCTTTATAGTTATTACGCCCTCGTCCGCATAAGTAACAATTTTCCCACCCGGATTTTCGAGAGTAACCAGTATTGCATTCAGCGTAAACTTCCTCAGAAGTGGACACAAAACTTCTGTTAACACACCTGGTAGAAGCCGATGTGCCCAAGTCGGCTGTGACATGTCTGCTGGTGAGCATTTGGTATACAATCCTCGAAAAATCCACGCTCACCGTAAAGGTCGATAGCGCAATTTCTATGGCATTAGGAGTGAAACAATACATGTAACAATCATACATGCACATCCACCATTCGTTCCAAATGTTTGGCGAAATTGTACAAATATTTTATGATTACAAATTGTGATCATATTACTTATGTTTCACGCGAATTTAAATATAAAAATTATACACGTTTGATGTGAATTATAATTTATTTAGTTGGTGATTATTTTTCTTTGAATTTGTTTGTTTATTTAAAATGTATGAACATGCACAATTTTGCGGACTGCCGATTGAGGGCTCACAAACATGAAAATCTTATCGCTGCACATATGAATATGTAAACCTTGTACACTTTTGCACTTTTTCACATCGAAAATGTTTTCCTGCCAAAAATATATTCAAGAACTTTTGAATTCTGATTTTTTAAAATGGTATTAGCTGGCGAGAATAAGACGATTTTTATACGATGACTTACAACCCTGGGAGATTGTGTTCATTATCTTTTGGTAACGCTTCGTAAATTCATGTGTGTTCAGACGACGACTCTCTGTATACAACTATGCGTGACTCTTTGCGACGTATTGTCGGTTAATCTTCTTTTTTCCCATTCTTAATAATCTCAAATTCAACATTTTAAAAAAATTAATGAACAATGGCTGGTAAAATTGCAATTGATTTGTTTTAATTGATTAAAAAATTGAGTCAAAACAATTTTTCACCACTTTTGTATACTGTTCCTTTACCGCCATTTCAAAACGCGCTCTGAATTTCCAATTCGTGGCTCTTATGTTACCATCTTTCTTCTCTCCCCCCCTCACCTTGAAGCATCGTAAGGCATGACTCGTGTCCCAGGGTCGTAAGTCATCGTATATAAGGCGAATAAGTGCGAAAGGGACAACAGGGTTGACGTGGTGGCTGACCAATACACAAACTGATGGTCAATTGCGGTAAAATTAAAAATGCAGCTATATTATGTTTGGGCAAAACACAATCAAATATACTCAAGCATTACAATATTTTCCGGGAACATATATATAATAATAATGCAATAGCAACCATATTTACAATATATATATGCAACGGAGCTTGTAAAAATATTATAATTATTTAGTAAACATATTCAACAATTTATTTATTCAGCGTGTAGTATTTTAAAAAAATAAAATAAATGGTTTCCCATTACATCCCATGAAGGGACCGGGGAGAACTTCTCACAATCACTGAGCTGTGCGCTTTCCAGTTTTCACTCTCTGATTGGGACCTACAGTTTTACACCGATTCCGAACGGTATTTTGAGAAGCTTTTTCATGGCTATATACTCGATAGTGTCGCCGTCACTAAGCGAGGTGACCGTCGTCGAAAGAAATTTTAAGGTGGTTGGAGCAGGGATCGAACCCAGGATCTCCTGTACAAGAGGCGCGCACACTACCCATTGCACCACGGGACGGTATTTTACTGGTGTTAATAAACTGCACATAACTGTCTTATCCACTTTCACAGCAAAAATGTTATATGATATCAAACTACTGCTCTGCATCATTTGGTTTGAAACAAATTTCCCTATTTCATGTTGATATTAGAACAAGGATCTTACATTACATAGCAGAGTATGTGTGTGTGTGTTTTGTATTACATACTAGCAAAAGCTATATCTTTTTTACCCAAATACTATTAAATATTAAAAATAATGTGTCCTAAAAAAATATTGTGCTGTTAATATAGTTGAGATTTTCAATATGACTAGCTGATATGTTATGAAGTTATAATCCAATATTCAAACATCATACGTCCTAGGCAGGCATCACTAAAGTAATTTAACAATTTACTAGATATAAATATTAAATTAAATTAATGTACAGTTTTAACGTAGACCCCCCGGACAGGGGCACCGCAAACATTTGAAAATTTAAGAATATTTTTTTGCAAAAATAATAGCTAAATATTCAATATTCAAATATTCTTATTTATTTTACTATGAAATTTATATTCGTCCGAGTTTATATTATTCGATCTTTTATTTGTTACGTTCTTAATAATTGTTCGGTTCAAGATCAATTACTATTAAAAAGTACCTTTTCTATGAAATATTAAAAAAGAGAAATTGTGAAATTGATCATTATGGTGGATGGTTGGGAATATAGCTATTTCAATGCACTCCCAGGCATATCATTAGCTCCCTTCTCCACAAGTAGTTAGGTATATCATCATACATTAAAGAGATAAACAAATCTCAAGTAAGCGAGAATTGTCTAAACTCCTATTGTGGGAAAACATCTACAACAATACTTTGCCATAACCATCCATATTCACAACAATTCTTTCCTACGCATGCTTTCATCGAAAGCCATTGCATAGATGTTGTTGTTTCAAAAAAAGGAAAATGAAATATTGAAGTCATATTTCTTTTAGTGTATATTTGAATTAAACTTTCTACTTACATTACCTAGGGCGAGATTCACAATCGCCACTTAAATGTTCCATTTAAAAGCTGACTGAAAATTTAATGAAATTTAAATGACAGAAATCGAGCATTTAAAGTTTTAACTTAATATCATTTTAAATTTACTTTCCACTGTTTTCATCATAGACGCATTTATTCTCTCATCTGACGTTTCATTTCACACTCTTCGTCGTAGGTTTGTGGAAATTTAAAATTAACTTACACCAGGTGGAGTTACAAAATAGGTTCACTTAACTTTTTCATGTCGTTTTGTGGTAGAAGTGAAAAATTTGAATGTATTTTTCACTTTTTTGTTGACTTATATTGTTGGTATATATTTGTATTGTATTTAACACAACTAGTTTACCACAAAAACACGAAATGCGGTTATTGTTCATTTGTTGGACGTTGT
The DNA here is from genome assembly GCA_963931995.1 of Phaonia tiefii. Classification (NCBI taxonomy): domain Eukaryota; kingdom Metazoa; phylum Arthropoda; class Insecta; order Diptera; family Muscidae; genus Phaonia; species Phaonia tiefii. The sequence goes on from OZ008371.1 coordinate 149,324,010, forward strand.
TTACTATCTGGTATTATTGAACCCATGTTTTCCACCATCCAATGTTTACTTGCAACCATACCTATGACGTTTAATTTATTGAGAGCATAAATGTGTCTATACTATATTCGTCTATGGTTTTCATATACGTAGCCTACAGCAAAGAATAATATACATAGAGTCTACAACAGCTGTATTTCTTGGACAGGAAACCAAGAAAAGTCACTGGAAAAGTTTGAGCAAGAGTTATACAGACTTGGCAATTCATGCAGAATGAGAAAAATCTTAATTTAAATAAATATGTGTTTTAATTGTAATCTCTATAAATAATTTTACTCTAACACTTCATTACATTTTGCTTTATTTCACTTGTTAACCCATTTTTCCAAGATTTAATTATGACAAAAACACACTCAGTTGATGAGTTTTGAACTTTTGGTTCAATGCACAAAAGCAAATGTGTGAAAAACGCATTGAACAACCCTACATACTTCCAGGCATTTCTCTTTCTTACACTATTCTTCATGTTTTCCCAACTCTAAGGTTGATTAGCTGTGGCATAGAACCCCCTGGCATACAGTGTTGCAATAAGACACTTAACCAGTGGGTATCCATTTGTGATGCCTAGAATCGAGTGATGCACAATAAGCGGTTCTTTTCACGAACTGACCGGACCGGGACTTACAAGAACCGAAAGACGGGTCCAAAAAGATCGAAAAACGATTCTACAGGAACTGAAAAATGGGTTGAGAAGAATCGTTAAACGGTTCCTGATTAAGGAGACTCGTTCCCAAGGGAACCAACCTTTTGGTGAGAAAATGTGTATTTTTTCTTAAATTTTCTATTCTTATAATTAGATATTTCACTTAAGCCTCTTTGGGACAAAAATTTGCTGAGAACCGGAACTGGTCCAAATACCCGGTTCTTCTCGGAACCGGAGTCGACAGTACCGGGATCTTAAAAATACGGGAGGGAACCCGCACTTCCCTAGTATCCATACCACAGCTGGTCGAAATGGTAGATGGTACATGATAGAGAACAGTATGGTTGGGAGAATGAGCGATAAGCAAACTACACAAGTCTCAGTACTGTTTGATCGATACTATTGACAGCTAAGTTATGTTTGATGCTGGATGTATCATGTTGCATTTTATTTCTGTCCGTTTTATACCCAACCACAGACCAACTCTAACTCTATCAAATTTCCAATTACATCCGACTTGTGGTCTGACCGACTTTTGATATTGAGCATTATTTTGCGAGTTTCTGGCCGACTTTAGTTTATTGCCGTTAGGTGACACGAAATTAACGAGTTTGCAGCAATTGGAATTGCAATTTTATTGAAAAGTTGAAAAACGAAACATAACGACGTCGCACCGTGGTCAAAAATTCGAAAACCCCGCTCATGAGGCCAAAAATTTATTTTGATTGAAACAATTTTTGTTGTTGTTGTTGTTGTAACAGATTGTCTGTTTCCAATAAATAAAAAAAAATCAAGTGTAATTCCCCTATGTGTCACTGGAGGTAGCGGCACAGAATAGAACTCCAACCAGATCTAAGCTGGGCCAGAATAGTTCAGATATGCCTGGGCATAAGCCTCTCATTATTGGAAATCGCGGGTGGGTGTTCATTAAGGACCCTCTTTATGGCCTCTGACACCGCCGTGGTATGCAACAATTTCTGAGCTACTCCTATCGACAGTCTGTTGACGTCAGATGGAATGACGTCTTGGATGTCCGCACAGTAGCGCCTGATGTCCTTCCGGGTGTGACGAGGAGGTGGATCCTGCATCAACATATGATGGTTGGGGTGATTGGGCAGATGACAAGCCAGAAGAAACTGTCTAGCCAACAACACATTATGTTGTTGCACTGAAAGTATCTTGGTCTCCTCATGTAAATGATCCACGTTCGTCATTTGTGTGCATCCAGTTGCGATTCGAAGTGCACTATTTTGGACCTTTCCATTGGGTATCGCTTAGGAAAGAGGACCACACCGGGGCGGCATAGTTGAAGACCGAGCGACTTATAGCTTTATAAGACACTACAATTGTCTCCTTCTTCTTGCCCCAAGTTGTCCCTGCAAGGGCCTTTGGGACTTTGTTGCGGGTGTGGACTTTTCTTCTAATGTAGTCCACATGCTTGGAGAAAGTAAGGAGATTATTGACAGAGACGTTGAGCTCTCTCCCTACTTCTTTGGTCCAAGAATGGTAGTGTGTTAACGCTCTTGTTCATGATAACGTGGGTTCGATCCTTGCTCTGACCACACTATCGAGTATTTAGCCATGAAAAAGCTTCTCAAAATACCGTTCGGAACCGGTGTAAAACTATAGGACCCAATCAGAGAGTGTAACACTAGAACGCGCACAGCTCACTGGTTTGTGAGAAGCTCTCCCTAATCCCTTCATGGGATGTAATGGGAAACGCAAATGAAGACAAGCGGTTTCGATTGGTAGTTGGAAGAAAGTGAAGCAGATAAGCATCCGGGTTGGAGATCGTGTTGCACACGGCTCGTGTGCTATGAAATATTTTGGTGTCGTGATATACCACCGTCGACACTGGAAATTCCAAGTGCGTTACGCGCGCGATTAAGAGGCAGGGATCCAGGCTTCTCTGACAAAGATCATGCACAAATATTGAAGTCCCTACAGTGCAAGGAAGCCACTGATATTAACAGTGGTGATGCCTGCCATATATGGGTATACGATGTAGAAGTAAAGATGTCATATAAACAATCGGCGCCAACATATCGCCTGAGGCTAATATGTTGGATGTTGGCGTTATGCCAATCGATATTAAACCTAATAAGATGGGGCGTGTACATAATAGACACCTATTCCTACTACGGGTCAATTTCCCGAAGTCCGACTCGTAAACTCCACCTTCGACTCCACACCCTTGGGACTTTAGATCTGGGAAATCCATAACCCACCACATATTTATATTACTCCTATTCCTACTACGGGTCAATTTCCTGAATTCCGACTTCTAAGCTCCAATTTCGACTCCACACCCTTGGGACTTTAGATCTGGAAAATCCACAATTGACCAGATATTTATATTACGCCAACTCTGACAAAGTCGGTATGAAAAAATAGGCTCCAACTCCGACTCTACAGCCCTGGAATTTAAATCTGCAAAACCCACAACCGACCAGATATTTATACTTACTTACTTACTTATCCGGTCTCGGACAACCCCGGGGGGTCAGGGACCTTACAAAATGAAGGTAACGTATTTCGCCAACCAGTTCGATCTTTTGCCTTATCTCTCCAGTTGGCAATACCAAGTGTACGCAGGGATTCGTCAACCTGATCCCTCCAGCGGAGTCTTGGTCTTCCTATTTTTCGTCTTCCTTCGAGTTCGGTTTCGAAAACCCTTCGCGCTGGTTCATCTTAATCCATTCTACTGACATGGCCTAGCCAGCGCAATCGCGTTATCTTGATCCGCTTAACTATGTCAATGTCAGGATAAAGCTCATACAGCTCATGATTCATTCGTCGCCGATACTCGCCGTTGTGCACTATAGGGCCATAAATTTTTCGGAGTATTTTTCTCTCGAAGACTCCTACAGATGTTTCGTCTGCTTACGATAGGACCCAGGATTCTGCGCCATGAAGCAAGACAGGTTGAATGAGAGTCTGGTACAGCTGGACTTTTGTTACTCGAGAGAGGGCTTTATCTCTAAAGTGTTTGCTTAGCCCAAAATAACATCTATTCGCAAGTACAATTCTCCGCTTGATCTCAAGGCTGACGTTGTTGTTTTTGTTCACGGCAGATCCGAGGTATATAAATTCGTCCACTACCTCGAAGTTATAACGGTTATCAACGTTCACGCTTTGGTCTAATCGCGTGGAGGCCCTGTTCGTTGAAACCATTAATTTTGTCTTGTCCTCATTTACCGTCAGACCCACTTTTGCTGACTCCTTCTCAATTCTCGAAAAAACCGCAGTAACTTCTCTAATTGTGCGCCCAATGATATCTATATCATCAGCATACGCGAGCAGCATGTGACTTTTGCTGCTGATGGTTTTATTCATGTTGACTGCAGCTTTTCTCATAATGATCTCCATTAAGATGTTAAAGAGATCGCACGATAGGGTGTCGCCTTGCCTGAGGCCTCGCTTAGTTTCGAAAGGTTCGGTAAGATCCTTACCAACTTTCACTGCGGATTTGGTGTTCGTCAAGGTCATCCTGCAAAGGCGTATGAGTTTTGCAGGAATACCAAGCTCAGACATTGCTTCATAGAGTTTCTCCCGTATCGGACTATCGAAGGCTGCTTTATAATCGATAAATAGATGATAGGTGTCGATTTGTTTTTCGTGTGTCTCTCCAGGATTTGGCGTAGCGTGAAAATCTGGTCAGTTGTCGATTTTCCAGGCCTAAGGCCACACTGGTATGGTCCAATCAGGTCAGCGATAATTGGTTTTAGTCTTTCGCACATTATACTTGATAGAACCTTATATGCTATGGATAAAAGGCTTATTCCACGGTAGTTGGCACAGATACTCGGGTCACCTTTTTTAAATATGGGACATAGTACACTGAGACTCCAATCGCCGGGCATGCATTCATCTAACCAAATTTTGCTAATGAGCTGATGCATGCACCTTATCAGCTCATCGCCGCCAGCCTTAAACAGCTCCGCCGGTAATCCATCGGCTCCTGCGGCTTTGTTGTTCTTAAGCCGGGCAATAGCTGTTCTGACCTCGTCTTGGTTAGGAGGGGGCAATCGACGTCGTCGTTCATATTGTGATCGATTGTCCCATCGTCATCGGATATCCCAGGTACTAGTAGCGCGGAGAAATGCTCTCTCCATATTCCCAACATGCTCTGCAAATCTGCGACGAGATTTCCGTCCTTGTCCTTACAGAAGGGGGGCCCTGAACCATGTCCATTAGTTCCGTTTTCAACTTTTCGGAAATTATATTACCTGAAATTCTGGAAATCCACACGAGCCTGGTGTTATCATCTGGAGAGAAAACAGAATATAGAGCCAGTCGGAGAATTATTTGAAAAAGTAGCAATCGTAAATTCGACTGTTGCCACCGAATTACGGATATCATAACCGGATGCCACAAAGATGATGAAGATGTTATCACAACGAATATTCGGTTGATACAACCTCGTTTTATATTCGATTCTCTTGTGACAACTAAATTGTGTATGATATCGCTCGCAAAACAAGGATTTGTAGTCAATTCGGTTGCAGTCACTGCATGTGGCATCAATTCGTTTGGAAGAACCAAATCTGGCATCACGTCGATTGCAACCGTCGCAATTAATTTCTCACGAATTAGTTTTAATTTCGGTTACTATAATTCAACTTGAAGTTTCAAATTCTAAAAATAATTATTATATTAAACAATAAAAATAACATAGAATTGTTGCTGTCGCTGTTTTAACAAGAATTTGTTTGTGCTTATTACGAAAGGTAAGTAAACATTTTGTTGATAGCAATCTTTGGTTAAAGCGTCTTATTTTTCAAAACAATTTCCATATTATTCGGTTGTGACAACCTCTAAATTCTTTTGTGACAACCCCTATTTCGACTGTTGCAACCTCTAATTCGTGTGCGACAACATCTATCATGGGTACGATAAGCTCCAAATTCAGTTGTGGCAACCTTTAAACACGCGGACGGCTAATTCCCTTGATATCAACAAGTGTTTTTTCAACATAAATGAGTTGTTTATTTGCCATTAGAGGCTTCCTTGTTATTAAAAATATTATTATTATTCCGCTGCGATTCTTGGATACGGATTCTCATGCACATGTGTGGAAAAAATTATCGCTGAAAAATAAATCATAACACGAGGTAGGATTCAGTAAGTACAGACGGGTAGGAAACCGACTTCCACCTAAACGCTGTGTAAACGATTGAAACAATTTTCCATAAAAATATAAGACTGGTGTGGTAAATAACAACTGGAATATTTTTGCCACCAGACAGTAGAAATGGTAACTTATTATATTATACAAGTCGTTACTTTTCGTCCTTTTCTATATCTATTCAAGGAAGAGAACAATTTTGCGTAATGTATTTTAAACGTTAATAGATATGGAGGGTTTTTTTTTCAAATATGTTTACCGTTTGCATCAGGATAATTTCAAACCGCTTCGAATATCCTACAAAATCTTCTCTGTGAAATTGTTCAAGTTTATGGAAAATAATTTGCGATAAAAATTGAGAAAATTAAAGATACACTTTTCAAAATATTTATGGATACATGACATATTATATATACTGGTAGCCTGGCTCCAAAAGGATATTGGTTTCTAATATTTAAGTAAACAATTAATGTGCCATGAAGACAGGCGAAATATGTTTTCTTGTTTACGAGCCACTGGTGTGTAATCTTCATAGATACTAATGACCCAGTCCATTAATATTCTCGATTTATCATTCATCCGGCTTGGTTGGTTGGTTGGAAAGGCTGCAAGACAGCACGCTGTCTAGCACACTTAGGCTAAAGAAGCCCATTGTGATACCTGCAGTTTCCTCTATAGCAACTATTGACTTGTCGTCTAGCCAATTTGCCCTTTCAATGAATTTGTGTATAAGACCTACAGGAATATCCTTTAGGGCTACGGTGCTAAGTAAATGTGTTCCGAATATCCTACTTCTAAGTCGTACCAGAGCAGGGTAATCCAAGAGAAGGTGTTTCGTCGTTTCCTCGTCCTATTCCATGCAGCATCTACAGAGAGTGGAGTTTCTATGTCCCAATCTTAGGGCGTGTTTTCCTACAAGACAATGCCTTGTAAGTGTTCCTATCATTGTGGATAACCTGCCTTTCGGCAAGTTAAGTAGTTGCCTAGTCCTTTTCCTGTCCACCTGTGGCCAGAGGACCCTGGCTCGTTTTCAAGTTGAAGTAAGTCTCCACTCGTTCTTGAACATATTATCGGCCCACTGCCTGGTCTGCATATGGCATGTAGACATTGGCATACTAACACCTTATTTAGCAGGAAGAACCTGTGCCGTAGTACCCTGTCTGGCTAATGCATCCGCTACGCAATTGCCTGGAATGTCGCTGTGTCCCGGTACCCAGATGAGCCTGATGTCAAAATACTCTGCCATCACCCTAAGTGATGAGTGGCATTCTTTCACCGTCAGGGATGTAGCAAACATGGCTTCCAGGGATTTTATGGCAGCCTGGCTATCTGTGTACATACATACACTACACTACTTTTCAGTAGTTCAGCAACCTCCAGTATGGCGGTAATTTCCGCCTGAAATACACTACAGTGATCAGACAGCTTGAAGGACATATTTACATTTAGGTCCGGTGAATGGACCCCATAGCCTACTTGCTCGTCCAACTTTGATCCATTCGTGAAAAATCTGATACTACTGGTATCCCCTTCCAGTGACTATTCCCAGGTATTCCTGTTCGGAATAGAAGTCCTTAGATTTGTCGCTGGTAGAAGGTAGGAGATACAGTAGTCCGTGTTTACGAGAATAGAGTTGATCCGGTGTAGTAATTCAGCGTGTCCGGAATGCCCCGATATCAAAACGCCACAATCTCTGATTCTCACCAGGGATGTAGCGGCTGCCGATTCGGCCATGATATCAGGACTACAGATATTCAGGATAGCACTAAGTGCAGTACCTGACGTCGTGTCCATTGCCCCACTAAGGCTAATCAGTGCTGATCTTTGAATTTTCATCAAGGAATTCAGAATATATTTCTTTTGAAGGGACCTCCACCAAACTACGATGCCATAGAGAAGTATTGGTCTGACTATTACCGTATAAATGCACATGGTAATCCTAGGAGACAGTCCCCAGCGCTTTCCTATCGCCCCTTTACAGCAGTAAAGAGCAACAGACGCCTTTTTCACCCTCTCCTCCACATTCGGTTTCCAAAACAGTAAATTGAGGTTTCTACCCGTACATATCATAGCAATATCATCGGCATAGGCAAAGACCTGGCATTCGGCCCTGTTCAATTCAAGAGGCAGTTCATTGACAGAAGTTAACCATAATAGTGGAGAAAGAAAGTGCTAAACCACTTGACATATGCTCTTCAATCAAGCTTCCCCGTGTAGCTACCGTTAAGCATAACTTCGCGGAGGACGGTATGAATTTATGAATTTACCTCATATGATGCCTCCAGGATATCACGGTCATTACCTTGCGCTCTTTCCCTCCCATTCGACAAAGTTCCATCAGGACGATCGTGGCAAACTTTTCAATGTCGATCCATTCATCTGTACTCCCCAAAATATGTTAATCCACTGTTCGATATCCTGTACCAGGTCGGTTACATTCACCATTTAAACACAACATGTTATACATCTTCCTCCTGACCCACACAGGGCGGGCATGTTGTTAGCTGAGCTGTTATACATGAACCTGTGCAGATATATTCTAAAGCACTCGTGTCCAACTAAAAATTGGCGGGACGGTAGCAACTTATGCGATCACTTCATAGGATGCCTCCGGGCCCCTCTGATTTGTTCAGGATGAGATAGAACGCTCTTCTACCATCCATTGCACTCTCCCAACAGTATTGCATATGCTCATGGAATTCATGCGGTCTTTAATTTTCACTTCATTTCGTAGCGCTGGATTTTCGTGGTGTCTATTATGTACACAACCCATCGACAAGTGCCGCTTCCTTCGAGACGGTCGAACAAGCAACATATTAGCCTCAGGCCAATTGTTTATATCATACCTTTACTGCTACAACGTAGACCCATATAGGGCTGGCATACACCACAACCGAAATCAGCACTGTTAATATCAGTGCCGTCCTTGCACTGTAGGAGCTTCCAATATTTGGCATGATCCTTGCCAGAGAAGCCTGGATTCCTGCCGCTTTATCGTGCGCGTAACACACGTAAAACGTGTCATTTCCAATATCGACGGTGGTCCATCACAACACCAAGATATTTGATAGTGGACGAGCTTATCTGCTTCACTTTCTTCCGACTACCAATCAAAACCACTTTCGACTTGTGTCCTTCTACTTCCAGTCCCACATCATCTAGCCATGTCTTTATTTGTGCTACCACATCATTCGCGATCCTCTCCACTTGAGTGACATTTTTCGCCATCATTACCATTGTTCTATTGTCCGCAAAACCAACAAGCGTAGCCGCACTTGGCATTCGCAGCCTTAGAACAAGAACGTACGTAATGTTCCAAAGACAGGGTCAATAAGGACCGATCCTTGTGGAACCCTTGTAGTTACGTCATACAATATTGCACCGATATCGCTATTATAATTCAGAACACGGTAACAGAAGTAGCTAGAAATAAGATCCACTTTTCACTTGCCGCCAATCTCCCAAGTTGAAGGCATTCTTCACATCGAGAGTGAACACCACGTAGTATTACTTGGATACACCCTTCCAACAAGTTCCCGATATGACCCCTGATGCTATATTTACCACGTGTGTATTGGATAGATCGTAGAACGTGACTTCCTGAATCCGAAGTGGCCAGCAGAGAGGGCACCTCCGTACTCCGTAATTTGCATCAATCTGTCATAATAGATTATTTCTCTCTTCCTACTGTGGCCATATCGCACGGTACCTGTCAGGTGGATTGGTTCCCTTTTTGAGACGAACGTCAACCGCTGCAGCTTCGACGTATCTAGGGAAACTCTTTCCTCGAGGCAGGTTTGAAACGTTTTGAAAATGATGTTCGGCCTCTTGATGGCGGCAGCCTTCAACGGTATTCCATCCGTCGGCCTCTCCGTCGCCGATTTCCCTGCATGCTGACATTAGCTCTACCGTATTTATTGCCGGCATAATTTCTTATTTTCTAGAGTTTCTTATTTTCTAGTATTTTCAATAGTGTACGACGTCGGAAATAGGGATGATACGAGGTACGAGTACCAATCGCTGCAGCATCAACGTATCTGGGAAGACTCTTTCCACGAGACAGTGTTAAACGCTAAATTCGGTATCCCATCCGGGACCGGAAGTCTTCCGTAGCCGATTTTTCGGCAGGCCGACCGACATTGACATTATCACATTGACGGCCGGGATAATTTCTCCTTCTCTGGGGCGTTCGTCGTCAATAGGATACTGCGACGGAAAGAGGGATGACACGATGTACGAAGACAGCTCGTCCGGTGATTTGTTTGCCTTTTGGATATGTACCAATCGCTGCAGCTTCAACTGTTCTGGGGAAACTCTTTCCTCGAGGCAGGTTTGAAATGTCTTGAGGAATATGTCCGGTATCCTGATGATGGCAGCTTTCAACGTTTTGTTCGTTATCCCATCCAGGTGTTCGTCATCAATAGGGTACGATGACGGAAATAGCGATGACACGAGGTACAAAGAAAGCTCCTAAGGTGAACTAAATCCCTTTTTTGGACCAGCACCAACCTTTGTAGCTTTAACGTATCTGGGAAGATGTGCGGTCTCTTGATAATGGCAGCCTTCAATTCTTTATTCGGTATCCCATCCGTGCCCGGAACTTTTCCGTCGCCAATTTTTCTGCAGGCTGACACTGACATTATCATATTGATTGCCGGGATAATTTCTCCTTCACTAGGGCGTTCGTAGTCAATGGATACAATGACGTTAATAGGGACGACACGATATACGAAGACGGTTCATCAGGTGGTTTATTTCCCTTTGGAGTTAGTACCAACCGCTGCAGCGTTCATGTATCTAGGAAAACGTTTTCCTCAGTGTGGATTTGTAATGTCTTGTTTGGTATCGCATCAGAGCCTTGAGCTATTCCGCTGTCGATTTAACTTCAGGTTGATATTAACTTTTCTGTATTGATGTCCGGGATAATTAGTTTCTTCTTCTCTGGGGTGAACACCATCAACAGGGTACGACGACGGAAATAGGGATGCCACGATGTACGAGGAAGGTTGGGCAGGTGATTTGTTTACCTTTGGGACGAGTTCCAATCGGTGCAGGTTCAACGAATATGGGGAAACTCTTTCCTCGAGGCAGGTTTGAAATGTCTTGAGGAAGATGTCCGGCATCCTGATGATGACAGTCTCTGATGCAATGTTCAGCATCCCATTTGGGTCCGGAGCTTTTCCGTATTTCCGGCAGGCTGACATTAACTCTTCTTATTTTGATGGCCGGGATACCATATTTCTTCTTCGTCATTAATGGCATACGATGAGGAAGACAGGTGGTTTGTTTCCATTTTTGGGACGAGTACCAACCACTGCAGCTTCAACACATCTTGGAAGACTCTTCCCTCGAGGAAGGTTTGAAATGTCTTGAGGAAGATGTCCGGGATCCTGATGATGCAGCCGTCAACACCTTGCTTGGTATCTCATCCGAGTCAGTACCTTTCCCGTCGCCGATTTTCCTACAGGCTGACATTAACTCTACCATTTTTATGGACGCGATAATTTTTTCTTCACTAGGGTGTTCGTAGTCAATAGGGTACGATGACGGAAAAAGGTATATTAAGTAGCATTTCCGAATGGGTGATCTGTGATCCTTAGAACTAACCTGTGTGCATATTCTCAGGGATTAATGTCCGCCTCCTGTCATATGCGTTTTAAGCACGCCTTCTTTCTTATCTTAAGCGAACCATAGACTTGTCATTCATGAGCATGAGCTTGGTCGATAACTTTTTACTTGGCTGATGAATTTCAAAAACTATTTCCAAAAAATATTGTAAACTTGATAGTGATGGGAACAACTTCAATTACATTCTTATTTGGTATCAAGAAAGGCGGTAAACCGACAATAAACATCAACGATAGCCGATGTGGTTCTTCAGCTTCTCGTGTAGATCTTTGTATCAAGCTTGCAGATTGTTTAAATTTGTAATTCCCCGGGGCTGTCGGAACATTTGTTCTCGCTTTAAGACAGTCCTTCCACAACAAGCATATTGCATTAGTAGCTTGTGCCGTCTTGGCATTGCAAGCCTCAAACAACAGTTCGTCCAAGCTGGTTTGCTGGCCCGTCTCTCAGTTGAGAGGAGGAGTTCATAACTTTAAGACAGTTCTCGTCGTAGGCTGTGATCTTCCACTTGGGACAAGTAGGAGTTGCCCCGTCATTTCCCTTTCCTTCTCTCTTGGTGAGACGGTAATGGAAGAAGTGAATGTAGATATGGTCGGCTTACAAGTGAAATATACTACGTCAATTTTGGATGTTTTTCGTTAAGTCCACAAACCTCTTGTCATGTCACTCATGGTCTCTACGTGCTGGTGACCAGACTTCCAAATTCATAGTTCATTAAATGACTGTGTAGGAAAAGTAACAGCAGAATAAACCTTTTAATAACTCTTTCTCACATTGACTTAAGTGCTTTCACTTGTAAGACGACGATGTGTATGTTGAAATTATTGTTATGTGTATGTTGAAATTATTGCCGTCGGTGGTGCAATGGTAGTGTGCGCGCCTCTTGTACATGAGATCCGGGGTTCGATCCCTGCTTAGACCACCTTAAAATTTCTTTCGGCGGCCACCTCGCATAGTGACGGCAACACTATCGAGTATTTAGCCATGAAAAAGCTTCTCAAAATACCGCTCGGAATCGTTGTAAAACTGTAGGTCCCAATCAGTGAGTATAAAACTAGAAAGCGCACAGCTCAGTGATTGTGAGAAGCTCTCTCCTGTCCCTTCATGGGATGTAATGAGAAACCATTTTTTTTTATATCGCTTTCCAGTCCGATGACTGTCAATACATATCATGCGTTTAAATATGTGTGTACGTTTGTTTTGACAGCTTCGTAGATGAGTGTTTATTTTATCTTGGTGTATACGTGTGGCTGGCTATATTTAAGTTCGTTTGGCTCTGTGTGTTTAATGTTTACTTTGACTTTGATACATATCATGTATCATAACAGAACTGTCAACAATTCTACACCGAAAAACCAAACAGCATTAATACCACCCGATACAAATACGAAACTAATTTTGTGAGTGTTCCTCATCGCAGATATAAAAGATATCATAGGTTTTCCTTCGTGTACAGCTATGTCCTGTCCATCGGATTTTCTGGACGGCGGTATTATCAGCCGTATAGTTTTGATGGATATATGCCAGTTGGAAAATTACGCCATGCATCTTTCAATTCCAGGTACAGTAGAATCCCGATTATCCGCACATCGATTATCCGAATTTCCGGATTCATTCGTCTTGGCTCTAATTGTCAATTTAAAAATGTTTTGACGACGCAACGAGACATATTGCGACAAGTTTATCCCCGCTTCCGACAGTGTGCTCCCGCTGGGGATGTTATATGTCAAGTACCATCTCACGCAGAAGCTTTTGAAGCTCTAGATGTTGCTTTTAAGTGGTTTGAAGGACAGAGGGAATCGGATTCCATACAGTTGTTACAACTGAAGCGCATCAGGGACTTGGCTGCAATAAAAAGATGTGATTCATTACGTCAAAAATCAATAACAAGATATTTCCAACCAAAATTTTAAATTACATAGGTATTATGTAATTCATTATCTATCGTTATAGCTCGTTTTTTATATATCGTATGATCTATACGACGCATGTAAAACCCATTACATACATAATAAAAATTTATTAAAATTTAAATATTGTTTGACTTGCTTTGAAATCGATTATCCGGATTTTCGATTATACGGAATACCCCTGCTTTTATTTTATCAAATAGCAAAGAGGATGAAGAAATCTAGAGAAGATAACGTACTCACGGAGTGGAATGCCAACAAAGAAAACGAGTGAAGCACGTCGTTTCTCTGCTATCTGCCTCTCTTCGTTGAATATTTCAATTATTTGATGATGTTGTAGTATCTAACTATAGAAATTCTAACCATGTTTAAATAAATCCAATACGATCAAGTAGTAGACTACCTGATGATGTGCGCAATTTGGCAACCCTCGTAAAAGAGAACCAAAAAGTGGTCACAATTCACCCAAACGCATTTCTCTCTCGCGTCATATTTTGATAATTTAGTATATGCAGTTTTACCAAAGACGATTTAGAATTAGACGACCAGAAGATGTGCGCAATTTGGCAACCCTGGTAAAAGAGAACCAAAAAGTGGTAGGAGTTCACTCAAACGCATTTCTCTCTCGCGTCATACCTTGCTTATTTCATACTTTTGGCATAGTTTATGTAATTTTACTTCAACATGGTTGGAATTTGTATAGTTATATACAATAACACTATCAAAAAGCTGCTCGTGTTTTGAAATATTCAATGAAGAGAGTAAGAGAGAGAGAGTAGAGAAGTACTAGGGTTTCACTCGTTTTGTTTGTTGGCATTTGAATGAAGAAAAATTTTGACTGTCTACTTGTACATCGTTTTTGGTTTTACTTCAACATGGTTGGAATTTGTATAGTTATATACAATAACACTATCAAAACGCTCCTCGTGTATTGAAATATTCAATGAAGGGAGTAAGAGAGAGAGCAGAGAATGATTAAGGCTTCACTCGTTTTATTTGTCGTCATTGTTTGATGACTTTAGTATGTAAAAAGTATGAAATAATCAAGTTATGACGCGAGAGAGAATTGCGATTGAGTGAATCGCATCGCCTTTTTGCTCGTCTTCTACGACAGTTGCTAAATTGCAATTAGAGGGTTCGATATTTTCTTTTTCTTTTTATTATATATGATTCGATCTGAAATTATTTCTTACAAGAATATTTTTCCATTTACTATGAGCTACACAGATCAGGGGTTTATTACCGCAATTAGAAAAAATTTAAACAGTTGGCGCCAGGATTTGAACTCACGTTGGCGGACGATCGTTTCGAAGTTTGTGACTCTTCTCATCAGCTCCTTAGCGTTCTAGGCCAATCAACGTCTTGTTCACATTGTCACTAAAACGATTCGCATAAATTGACTTACACCAGGTAGAATTACAAAAATTGTTGACTTAAAATTTTTATACCGTTTTGATGAAAAACTGTGAAATTTAAACGTATTTTGGACTTTTTTGTTATATTTTATTGTCACTATATATTTGTGGTGTATTTACACAAAAATTTTAAAGCACAAATCGAAATGCCGTTGCTGATTTATTGTTGAATTGTTTGAGCCATTGCCTCTATCTGGTATTATTAAAACAATACTTGCCAACATCGAACCGCCTACCTGCAACACACCAAATATCATCATTTTACTGAGAGAGTTGGCGTCTCTATACGTCATTACTCTATGGTGTCACTCTTTGTGACGTATTGTCGGTTAATCTGATTTTTTACTATTCGGAATAATCTCAAATTCATCATTTTAAAAAATTAACCACAATGATCAATTTCACACATTTCTTTTTAATATTACTATTATATATTACTCAAATGGAAATGAATTTCTATGCAATGGCTTTCGATGAAATCATGCATAGGAAAGAAATGTTGTAAATGTTGATGGTTACGGCAAAGTATTGTTGTGGATGTTTTTGCACAATTAGGAGTTTAGGCAATTCTCGCTTAGTTGAGATTTGTTTATCCCTATAATGTGTGATGATATACCTAAATACTTGTGGAGAAGGGAGCTGATGATATGCCTTAGTGGGCATTGAAATAACTATATTCCAAACCATCCACCATAATGATCAATTTCACAAATTTTTTTTTAAATATTACTATTAAAATTTACTTTTTCATAGAAAAGTACTTTCATAGAAAAAGTACTTTTTAATAGATATTGATCTTGAACCGAACAGTTATTAAAAAAATAACAACTCAAAAGATCGAATAATATAAACTCAAACCGAAAAAAATTAATGCACAATGACTGATAAAATTCAAATTGTATTGTTTTAATTTATTATGAAATTGCTTCAAAACAATTATTCATCACTTTTTGTATAATGTAGCTTTACCACCATGTCAGAACACGAAACAGTTGAAAGAGAAATATCAAAATGCCCCCTGAGTCACCAATTCGTGACTCCTATGCTACCCCTCTTTGTTCTCTACCCCCTCACCAAGCATCATCATAAGTCGTGACTCGTGTCCCAGGGTCGTAAGTCATCGTATAAAAGACGAATACTTGTAGTTATCGCAGGGGGTTTCTATGACACAACTGATCGAAAAGGGACTAAGGAAATGATGTAGAATGAGAGACCATAGAAGACATAGTGAATATAGACCATGCATAGAGCAAATCGTACTAGAGAAAATATTTGGCTCATTTGACGTTTCCTTTCACACTCTTCGTGATGCGGTCGGTGTGATAGAGAGATGTTTGACGAAAAGTGACATACACCAGGTGGAATTACAATAAATTCTTGCTTTAATTTTTCATGTCGTTTTGGTGAAAAACTGTGAATTTTAAATGTGTTTTAAACTTTTTTATTGATTGTTATTGTTAGCATACATTTGTGTTGTATTTAACACAATAATTTTAACACACAAAACGAAATGCCGTTGTTGTTATTTCGTTGTTTTGAACCATTGCCTCTATCTGGTATTAGTAAAGCAATTCTTTTCAACATCGAACGTAAATATCACACCAGACCAAATGTCATAAATTTGGTGAGAGAACTATTAGGTTTACTATAAATATTAGTCTATGAAACCATGCAGCAAACTAAGTTTAAATAGTGTTTGATTGATACTAATGACAGCTAAATTAGGTTTTATATTGTTTGCATCCAACAAAAATACGCATTCCCTTTTATTTCTGTCCGTATTATGTCCAACCAAAGAGTAAATTACAAAAGCAACTCGAACTCGATGAAGTGGCCTGAACGTGAAGAGGAGGATGGCGGCTCTGGTCTATTTCTCTATAAGTTGTCGTCGTCTTTCTGTATTTTTTGTCTTTTGCGTTTCTGTATTTTCATTCCCATTGATAACGGTTGGCAACACCGGTTCACCTGGGGTTGGCATTTTGCCTACCGTCAGTATTAATATTGCAGCCTCCTAAAAGTATGTTTGAACTGGAGTTTTTGATGTGTTAACATCTATAGGCACGGTTAGGACAATCTATCAAAGCGAACACATGCAAACAACACACAGCGTTAGCATTACATACGAGGTTGTAGTACAACAATAGTCTCTGCCTGAAAATAAGTATGATGGTATTGATGTAGCGGCAGCGAGCAAAAAAGCAGGTCATCGTCGGCAAAGAGTATTGACAAAGAGTATAACATCTGGCGAATGATTTAAGACGTATTACTCTCTTTTTGTCATAACTTGGTCCATTCATAATTTTGATGTGAAACATTGATGCCTTTTGAAACAGTTATGCGTTTTGTATTGTTTTATGTAATGAGATTGTCGAAATGGTGCATTTATATTGAAATATTCTATAAAGAGAATAAGACTCGTTTATGCTCTTCTACTCAGATTCTCTACATGAGAGCGGAAAAAGAGTGCAATAAGTTCTCTATAATATTCAATATTTTTGTCGTCGCTCTGTTTATGACAAAACAAAAACAATTAAGCTAAATATTGCTTTATTTATTTTAACAATATTACATCTAATGTTAAAGCAGCTGTTAGAAAAATGAATGTGCAATAGCAAAAGAGCCTTCAGCACAAAAACTATTCTTTTTTATTTTCCAATGTATTTAGCATTTACTAATGTGTTCGTAGAAATCGAACAGATACCGTGTAACAATCAATGAGTATTCGAACTGACGGGCGAGTTTGATTTCATTGATTTTTGTCTTTCTTTTTGGTTTTATCCGCCATTGACCAGTAGTGTTCATTCATCCCCCTCTATGAGTAAAAGAAAACATATCCTTTTAGTTCGATGAGCTTCAGCGACTATTGTCACTTAATAACCTGAGACACACCAGTATTAGCATGGCAGGCACGTATGTAAAGAGGGGGGCGGGGGCTCGGGCCCCCCCAATTATTTCCTTAAGAGGTGATTTTTGAATGCAGTGTAATTTTTGAACCTATCAATGCAGTGGGCCGATAATATGTTCAAGGACAAGTGGAGGCTTACTACAACTTGCAAACAAGCCAGGGTCCTCTGGCCACAGGTGGACAGGAAGAGGACTAGGCAACTACTTAACTTGCCGAGAGGCAGGTTATCCACAATGATAGGAACACTAGCGGGACATTGTATTGTAGGAAAACACGCCATACGATTGGGACATAGAAACTTCACTCTCTG
This sequence comes from Phaonia tiefii, assembly GCA_963931995.1. Lineage (NCBI taxonomy): Eukaryota > Metazoa > Arthropoda > Insecta > Diptera > Muscidae > Phaonia > Phaonia tiefii. The sequence continues at coordinate 149,341,985 of OZ008371.1, forward strand.
TAGATGCTGCATGGAAGAGGACGAGAAAACGACGAAACACCTGCTCTTGGATTGCCCTGCTCAGGCAGGACTGAGAAGTAGGATATTCGGAACACATTTAGTTAGCACTGTATCCCTGCAGGATATTCCTGTAGGTCTTATAGGCAAATTCATTCAAAGGGTGAATTAGCTAGACGACTAGTCAATAGTTGCTATAGAGGAAACTGCAAGTATCACAATGGGCTTTTTTAGGCTAAGTGCGCTAGACAGCGTGCTGTTCCTTTCAATCAAGCAGCCTTTCAATCAACCAACCAACCAAGTTGACCCCCCCGAAATAAAATCATGCGTACGATACTGTAGCATGGTATTCAGATTGTTCATCTCATCGCATGGGAGTTTGAAAATGGCATTAACAGGAAGCACTTGAAAGTAGTGGGAAATGTTGCGGCTACTGTGGTTTTTTGTGAAGTCAAATATGACGCTGTATCTCTTGGATCTTTTCCAAAAGCAAGCACCGAGTAGGTGTTTTGGGAGAAAGGATAGAACTAAGTATGTACATACATATTTTTAAAAATACTGAACTTGTACTTTTTCCTAAAATTCAATGGTATTGTTATTGCTAGGGTTGTTGAAGTTCTCTTGGAAAATTCTTTGTTTTCATCCGTTCATATGACTTCTGTCATAAGAGATTTTAAACGTTAATATATGCTGTTGGTTACCTTTTGTTTTAAGCATACTTGTGTTCCAATTTTCCACTACATGTCAGAATATTTCTTGCAGAAGCATTTAATTTCAATTCTCAATATTTAAAGGGTATGTATGGTTGTATGTCTGATTGTGAAAAGCTCTCCCCTATCCCTTCATGGGATGTAATGGGAAACTATGTATGTATGTTTGTTTAGAGGCAGAGAACTTTAAATTGTAATACAATACAGAAAATTAATATTAATATCCATTAAATTGGATTTAGTTAAAAGATAATTTGATCGCAGTAATGAATTAATATAATTGCTGCTGGCGTCGCGTACGTTGCAAAATTTGGAGGTCCAATTTCCAAACACTTTGCGCCGTAAATCAGGCTGTATTTCGGCAATAACGCATTGAATGTTGGCTTCCCACTGCTCAATTGTTTGCGGATTACCGACGTAGACATGTGACTTTCTAAAAACTTAGAGAAACTACTAAAATTGCGTCAAGTTGAGAGAACTTCGTGAAATTAATCGTTTCAATAAATAAATTAATTGTTTCGTCCGCTGTATGGCATGTGGCGCCGTTCTGCTGAAACCGAACAAGTTAGACATCTTAACTCTGAACCGTTCACCGTTGACTGTAACGCTCTGACCATTATCGCCTTTGAAAACATATGGACCAATTATTCCGCACCAAACAGTGACTTTGTCTGGATGCAATGGTATGTCGGTAATGGCTTTGGATTTCTATCGATAAACGTATTGCGAAATCGATTGCGAAATGAAGCGAGGAGATACTTAACCTAATGTTGGGAGTTGTAGTCGGCTGGAAATTTCTCAAAGGTAATCCTACAAATAGTTTGGACACAATGACGCCATCACTTGCGATCTTGGTTGGTACAGATACTATTTAGCATCAATTAGTGTCTTAACACTCCGGACAGTCTAATGTTCAACCTGTTAATCGGAAATACCTCATTTGATTCCCTACATCTATCTCGTGTATCTCAGTGGAGTTATACAGGAATGTACGACCTATAGTCTTTAGAGGTCTATTCATTAGAACCGGACAACTGCAGAGGAGATGTTCCACCATCTCCTCCTCTTCTGCGTCTTCGCAGGAACGACAGTAGTCATTATATGGAAGATTCAGCCTTCATTCAGTATTGCGTGATTGCCGATTAGCCATTTCCCAGTCAGCACGGCAATTAGCCTTGATATGTTCCCCCGATTTTGGCTAATCAGGGAGTTAGTCCGGTGAATGATATATTCTGGCCATGTATTTCTGAATATGCGGCACGTTTCCGTTCTATCCCATCTGGCCTTAGCTCGTTCAAGGTAATGCACGAAAATACCTCTTATGCCCGACGCTATCGGCGTTGCGACTGACACCATATGGAGTTCGGTGGAAGAGGATCGTGCCCTGGCTAGTTCGTCTGCCCTTTCGTTCTCAAGGAGACTGGTATCCAAGTAAGAACCACATTGGCCAGTCGACCTAGCTCGACAAATTTTTCCCTACATTCACTAACGAGTTTAGATGCAGTCTTATGAGATTAGAAGTGATAGGAGAGCCGCCTGGCTATCAACAAATATTCAAATGCTCTCTGTTCTCCGTTATAGTATAAGTTCGGCGCAACCTTTCTTGGTGGCGAGTACCTCCGCTTGGAAAATGCTACACTTGTCTGGGAGTTTGAATGATAAATTGAGGGTTGCCTCTTCGGAGAAGACACCCGAGCCGGTTACACATGCCATTTTGGATATGTCCGTAAATACTTTGGTGTATAAACCTGTCAGTGGTTCCCCTTTATCCCACTCTATTCTTCTGACAAATCTGACATCGAATAGGTTACACTGTGTGTAATTTTTTAAGTCATGGAAATATAACCATATACGGACACCACTACGTGATAAAAGACAACAAAAAAAAGACCCGTGTCTCCCAGTTTTACCCAAAGTCATGGACTTTTTTTTATTGGCCCCCAACTATTTGGGGCCTCGGTATCATTCTTGCAAAAACGTGATATTTTTTTTTACTCTGTGAGGGAAAGTTGTAGCGCTTGTCGTAAAGAACAAAAATTGTGAACATATAAAATCAGAAACACTTCATCTTTAAGGTCAAAATCGCAAAAAACTTTAAAATTACAAACAGTGAAATTAAAAAAATTTCGGGAATTTTTCACTTTTGCGGCTACAGAAACGCTACCTATGCGCTACCTAAAAGGTGTTAACAATCATTCCTAGGAAGTTCATATGTTCTAGAAAGTTGTTTACTGAGATCTTGATTGTTTCCTTGAATTTTGAACGGTTTGCTACCATGGACCTGAACAGGGGAAAAAAGGTAAAAAAAATCGAATTTTTTAAAGTTGTTTGCGAGTTGTTTGATTTCATATGTTCACAGTTTTTGTTCTTTATAACAAGAGCTACAAGTTTCCCTCAGAGAGCAAATCAAATTTCCAAACGGTTTGCAAGATATGAGCCTGACAAAATTATCACTTTTTTGCAAGAATGATACCGAAGCCCCAAATCTTTTGGGGGCCCATAAAAAAAAGTCCATGACTTTGCGCAAAACTGGGAGACACGGGTCTTTTTTTTTTGGTATTTTATCACGTAGTGGTGTCCCGTATATGGTTATTTTTTTCCTGTTGCACATTGTTATCGAACGTCAGTGCGTGGGTATAGTAATTGGTGATTATATTGAGTTCTCTTGGAATTGTCTGTAGTATTCTCGCATGTCATTGCACTTGCGTTGCCCTTTCAGATTCCAAGAGCATTGAGTTGGGTGGCGCTCCAGGCCTCACTAACTGTTAGGTGAAGATCAATTGGTATAATATGAAGCATTGGATTGAGGGCGTCAGCTGGACACGTCTTCATTGCTCCTCCCTTGAGATATACAGAAGAAAGCAATTGCAATTTATATGACAACAATTTAAATTTTAAATTATTGTGGTTTAAATTTTTTAAACACTTTTAAAATTGCAGTTGATAAGTTTCGAATCTAAATTATTGAAGTTTGAATTTAATATGGAAATGTTGTAGAATACTTAGTTGCTAATGAATAGAAGGTTATTTCAACTCGAGCATTGATACCATAGAGTAATGACGTATAGAGCTGCCATTGTACTCATCTGACATTTCCTTTCACACTATTCGTGGTGCGGTGGGTGTGATCATAGATAAATAAAAATCATAGATGATTCATTTGCTTAATCACCATTTTCATCAGAGGGCAATTGCTGTTTCCATGCGACCATTTTTCACTGGGATGCGACGAAAAATCACTCAAAAATAATTGTTATTTCTTTCCTGTTGTTTAAATTTTACAATAGAATATAAATAATAGAAAAGCATATCGCTGTTGATATTTGTTGACAATACAAAAGGCAAAAAAGCATGGTTATATAGTTTTTATTTGCAGGGAAATTTGCCCATATCCATCACTCCGGCGCCATCTAGAAAATTTCTCTTTAATTTCAAATCCACAACTTATCTTTCACAATCTATGGCTTTTTATTTATCTATGGTGTGATAGAGAGATATTTGACGTAAATTGACTTTTACCAGGTGGAATTACAAAAATTGTTAACTTAAAAATTTCATGTCGTTTTGATGAAAAATCTTTGAAATTTAAACGTATTTTGTACTTTTTTGTTATATTTTATTGTACGCATATATTTGTGGTGTATTTACACAAAAATGTTAACGTACGAAAAAAAATGCCGCTGCTGATTTATTGTTGGATGGTTTGAGCGATTGCCTCTATCTGGTGTTTATAAAGCAATATTTTCCAACATCCAACCGCCCATCTGCAACACACCAAATGTCATCAATTTACTGAGAGAGTTGGCTATAGCATTACTCTATGATTGATACTTTTCAGCCCCTCATAATTTTGATTTACCTTGGGTATTTTTCATAAATCTATAAACTTTTGTGCTGCTTTTTTATTTTTTCTTTGCTGGATGAATTGCATCCAATATTGGTTAATTGCTTGGTGGTAAACACTTTGTGCACTTGTGTAAAATTATTCTTTCGTTTTGTTTAAAATTTATTGGTTTTGATTTCTTTTCAATTTACATTTAAATTTTAAATCGTTTCCAGTTGAAAATTCGTAATAATTTCATAAATTCCACACATTCAAAATATTACAGCCCACGACAACGGCAGAGTTGATTCTTTACAGTTGAATTGTTTACACACATTTTGGCTTAATATTATTCTATACCCGCTTATATTTAAGTAAACAATTGGCCACAATAGCAAAGACTTTTCTTAAGAAAATCAACAATGTGGTAAAGCAGTTCCACTGAATTCCACTTTATGCGTAGTTTACGGATTTTGTTGAACTTCATTGTATTGAATGGAAAACTTGTTTTCTCTTTATTGTAATTCGTTGTTTCTTCCTATTATGAAAATGTTATTGTTTATTGTAAGCAGTTTTATACCCTCCATCAGAGGTACGGAGTATACTCGGTTTATCATTCCGTCTGCAATACCGTGATGTAATCACCGAGGACCAAATAAAGTAGTAGTATATAAATACTATTGAATTTTATAAATTTCTTTTTAGCACTTTATTTCCCGTTCTTTTAAATTGCGATAAGTACACAAGTTTCAGTTTCCCGTTCTTTTAAATTACGATAAGTACACAAGTTTCAGTTTTTCCCCATACAGAACAAACTAAGCACTTTACAATAAATCTTTTCTTAATGACACAATTGCCGATGATTTGTACCTATACCCGATTGAAATGACATTGACTTCAACTATTCCGCACTCCCGTTCCCTGATATCAGTAGCTTCGCGAACCATCTCCTGGTAACACTATCTGTTCTCGAAAAATCGAAATTGACTTAATTCTTGGTGGTGAGATACCATCTGTTCTCGATTGCCCCAATCTGTTATTGAGTATCATCAAAAATTTGTGGTGAGTTCGTATGAGGTTCTATGAGCGTTCAGATGCCTTGACCATGATGCCTTGACCGTGATGTCATGATTGTCCTAGGCGATTTTAATGCTAATGTCGGCAGTAAAAAAGTCTTTAAGCCAAACATCAGTATGTTCACTTCTGACAACGGAATATGACTAATACGATAGATTTTGTCGCGGTAAAAATCATGGTTGTCAATAGCATGAGATTCCAGAATACTCGTAGATACATCCGCAAGGATACTTGGGTATTCCCTGATCAACAAACACAAACACCAGATTGATCAGCTGGTAATTGATGGGAGGCTCTCTAACAGCGACGTTAAATAGAGCGGAAATACCACGCAATCAAAGACATAGCAAGCTGTACATCGGAAAAATAGCTGCAAACACTGTGATTACTTTAAAACCGCCCACTTAGAGATAATTAACTGAACGACCAAGAGTACCGCAGGGCAGGATAAGTAGAAGTGGCTGTCACAATTGACACACTTAGTCCAGTGAGGACAGTTGTGATTCAACACACCTTCTACAGTAACCATGACCTGAGGTTCCAAGTCTAAACGCGTGTCTGCCTATTAAATAGCGTCCAGCGATCACAGATACTAGCAAAGAGATATCTTAGCAAGGAGTGGATATCAGGTTTATCGTACGATTTTGGTCATAATATGGCCAAGACTCCATCAATCACTCGCATGTCTGAGAGCTTCGGTTTTAAGCATACAGAGAAGAGAATATCCTCCATATCCAGTGGAACAGATATGGTAGGTCTTAATATTGCCAGCGTATGTGCTCTATGGTTCCCTGGAATCTTTCTGTGCCCGGGTACCCATATAGGGTGAATATCGAACTGCTTGGTCATCTCTTTTTGATAAGTACAGCAGTTGTAGACAATTGATGAAGTTAGGAATACAGCAGCCCGACTATTAGAGTAGATGCCGTTTAGATGACGTTTCCTCTCAGCCAAACGGCAACTTTTGTTGAAAGGCACTACATGGTCTAGATCCAGCTTTTTATAATAAATCTTGTACTCTCCTCTGAATGGTGGATCGCATCCAAAGATGATAGAAAACCCAAGGTGGTGAAATCTATGAGGTGGATTTGAAAGTTAAGGAATATTTTCTAGATGACGCAGCTGTGGTGGAAATTGTCATATTTCACTGAAACATGGATAAATAAAAAAACGACAGATGGTGAGAGATAATTGCTGGATATGGGCAAATTTCCCTGGAAAGAAAAACAATTGAAAAAACTATATAACCATTCTTTCTTGCCTTTTGTATTAACAACAAATATCGAAAGCGATATGCTTTTCTATTATTTATATTCAAATTTAAACAACAGAATCAAATAAATATTAGTTTTGACTGCTTTTTCGTCACATCCGAGTGAAAAATGGTCGTATGGAAACAGCAGGAGCCCTCTGCTGAAAGTGGTGAATAGGCGAATAACTCATCTATGGTATGTATTTCCATCACCTTTGTCGCATCCCTTAATTGCGGGCAAAGATGATAGAAATACCATAGATGATTCATTTGCTTAATCACCATATCCACTAGAGGGCACATGCTGTTTCCATGCTACCATTTTCCACTCTACCATTTTCCACTCTACCATTTTCCACTCAGAAAACCACTGAAACATCAATTTTATTTCGATTCTGTTGTTTAAATTTGAAAATAGAATATAGATAATATAAAATCATATCGCTTTTGATACTTGTTGACAATACAATAGGCAAAAAAGAATGGCTATATAGTTTTTTCAATAGTTTTTGTTTCCAGGAAAATTTGTCTATAACCACCACTCCGGCGCCATCTAGAAATGTCCTTTAACTTTCAAATCCACCACTTCTTTTTCACCATCTATGGTGTTTTATTTATCTATGTTGCGGGTCACAGCTGACAATGGTTTTCTACTTGTCTGGGTACAAATTGTTGCTCCAAGATAGGAATATACACAAAAGGTGACGCAAGGCAAGTGATGAAAATATCCCTAAACTCATGTCAATGCTTCAGTCAGCAGCGGTATATGGAGAAAATAAGATAATGAACCCGTAAACCAGCTGTGGAGAAAGCGGAATAATGAGAAAAGTTTACTACACAGAAGGAGAAAGGACGCATGTAAATTCCTCCGTGAAGGGAAAAGTCAACTACCCCCCTTTGTAGAAATAAACAAAGTAAACTAGTTGCAGATGTGGGGAGTTTGTTAGGGATATGGAGAGATAATTTCTCAGCTGCACTTCTTCCAGAAGACAACAATACAGGTGAGAGAGTTGTACAGAGATGAGTTGAGCAAATACAAGGCGATTGGGTCGATAGCCTCGCTCCCAACTACGACGAGGTTAGAACTGCAATTTTCCGACCTAAAATCAAAACAACATTTGCCATTTGGTGAACATGGTCAATAATAGAAGTGGTGGATAATCGTTTGCTATTGCCTTTGCTGATGATTAAATTGTTTAGACAGATGATAGAAATATGATGGTGAAATCTATGAGGTGGATTTGAAAGTCAAGGGAAATTTTGTAGATGGCGCAGCAATGGTGAAAACGGGAAAATTTTCCTAGAAACAAAAACTTTTGAAAAAACTATTTACCCATGATTTTTTGCCTTCTGTATTGCCAAAAAATATCAAAGGAAATATGATTCTCTATTACATTTTATTTTCAAATTCAAACAACAGAATCGTATTAAAAATGATTTTTGAGTGATTTTTCGTCACATCCGAGTGAGGAATGGTGGTACGGAAACAGCATGTTCCCTCTGGTATAACTGACGCGTGACTAAAAAGTACTTAATCACTGTCTCTGACATTATAAGCAAAAAGTCGTGCGGCGCATGAAGTACTCGTATTGCGTAAGGTTGTCGAATGCGACCAAAGCTAATTAATTGGTATTATAGAAAGTTATAGTTGCTACAAGGATTTTGTAAGCTCGGCAAGGTTTCAAGTGGTTTAAAAGGGTTTTTATTTTTATAAGGATAATATATTCTCAAACGTCACGGTCCAAAAATTACATTACAAAATTTAAGAACGACCTAATAATAACGACCGAAACTATGAGGTCATAACTATGAAGACTGTGGGTTGGAGGTCAAAGTTTTGATAATTTTTATTCTAAACATATTACGGACACAAGATGGGGTAGGTTATTATATAGTCGGCTATGGCTAAATATAACATTGGTAATTTGCAACTCAGTCTATCTATTTTTCGCTCTGCCCACTTGTTTCATTTTACTACAAACAAACTTGTTACGGGAAAATAAAAGCAAAGAAAATATTTTTCAAATTTAATTGGTGATTTAATAGAGAACTCAGCGGAATTTAGCTGAGTTATTGATTATTATACAAACTCAAAATTGCGTAGATGAGGTGGAAATAAATTGCAGATGCTATATTCTGCCCTTTAGTCAGACAAACAGATATAAAATCTATAAGAATGTATAAAGTAGCATCAACATAAAAAATGAAAAACAATTTTTAATTTGATTTCATGTTTATTTCAATGCGTAAACATCAGCATTCAAGTATATAGTATTTTACTGGTGTTGATAACAAATTGTCTGTAGAGAAATAAATATTCTAGGTTATATTGCCTATAATTATTGTCTGATTTTACGTCAGTGCTAAGGCAACACGCGGCTTGCGAAGATTTATGATGATGTCATAAACAAATTTATGTATTCTTAAGTATGTTCGATATAGCACCTATAATTTTGGGAATTTTACCCATGTAATTTTTGGAATTTTTCCCATAAGCATTAAGGTTATTTTGTATATATTGCAACGATAAAAATGGTTACGATTTTAGCTTAACTACCATTTAAGTCTAGTAACATTAGAATGTCAACAAGCAGCTTGTGGTGTTTATTACACCTTGATTGTTCCAACAGTTTGACAGATTAGTGAAGATTGATGCCGATAAGTATGTATGAATACTGTAAGTTGAAAGCCACCACAAAGATAAAGTAAAAGCCACTGATGGTTTATTCGATTATTCACCATATTCACCAGATGGGTAAGGCTGTTTGCGTACATAGATAAAAAAAAAACCATAGATGATTCATTCACTTATTCACCATCTTCACCAAGAGGGCACATGCTGTGTCCGTACGAGCATTTTACACTCGGATGCAACGAAAAAGTACTCCAACATGCTTTTTATTTCGATTCTGTTGTTTAAATTTGGAAATAGAATATAAATAATAGAAAAGCATATCGCTTTTAATAATTGTTCATAATACAAAAGGCAAAAATGCATGGTTATATGGTTTTTTTATTAGTTTTTGTTTCCAAGGAAATTTGCCCTTATCCACCACTCCGGCGGAATCTAGAAAATTAACCTTTACTTTCAAATCCACCACTTATCTTTCACCATCTATGTTTTTTTATTTATCTATGCCATAGATAAATTAAAATCATACATGACTCAATTGCTTAATCACCATTTCCACCAGAGTGCACATGCTGTTTCCGTACGACCATTTTTAACTCGGATGCGTCGAAAACGCACCCAAACATAATTTTTATTTCGATTCTGATTTGTGTAAATTTGAAAATATAATATAAATAATAGAAAAGCATACCGCTTTTGATATTTGTTGTCAATACAAAATTCCAAAGAAATTTGCCCATATCCACCACCACCATCTAGAAAATTTCCTTTTACTTTCAAATTCACCACTTATCTTTCGTTTATCTATGATCTAGCTCAAAGATGATAGAAAAAGCCCAGTTGGTGAATTCTATATGTTGGATTTGAAAATCAAGGGAAATTTTCTAGCTGTCGCAGCAATGGTGGAAGTATGAAAATTTCTCCGGACACGACAACTACTGAAAAAACTATTTAACCAAGCTTATTTGCCTTTTGTGTTGTTAAAAAATATAAAAGGCGATAGGCTTTTCTATTTTCTATTATCTATATTTTATATTCAAATTCAAACAATGGAATCGAAATAAGTCTGAAAATAGTGACTAAGCGAATGAATCATCTATGGTATTTCCAAAGACGCCTAAGAAGTTGGCGACCAGAAGATGTGCGGAATTTGGCAACCCTCGTAAATGGAACCAAAAAGTGGTCACAATTCACTCAAACGCATTTCTCTCTTTCGTCATATCTTGATTCTTTCGTACTTTTTGCATAGTTAATGTAATTTTACTTCAACATGGTTGGAATTTTTATAGTTATATACAATAACACTATCAAAAGACTGCTTGTGTATTGAAATATTCAATTAAGAGAGTAAGAGAGAGAGAGAGAGAGCAGAGAATGGTTAAGGCTTCACTCGTATTGTTTGTTGGCAGAGTGTGAAGAGTAAAGAGAAATTTTGAGAGAATTTTGAATTGGGGAAATAAATGGCGCTATCTTTGAGATGGTTCATACGGCTGCTGATGACACATTTTGAGACTTGGACTGCGTGTAAATAGTCGATTGGGGCTTAAGCCTTTTTGTCAGTCTTATTACCGAAAGTGTTGTCTCTGTTATTACTTCTTATTGAATATGGAACAATTGCGAGTGTTAAGTTTGTGTGAATAAAAAGAACTGCTGTACTTATCTTAGTTTAAAAGAACTTTGCATTATTAACGGGGCAAAAAACAAAGCTAAAAGGGCTAACTTAGTAGTACAAAAAGCGCAGAAGAAAAGTCCCCTAGGACCACGTCCGAAAATGCAAGGGTGCGAAATGGCAGCGGGTTCAAAAATTTCGGACTGGTAGCCATACCTCGTACCTTTCCAAAATTACCTACACGAAACCCAGAGGTCTTACCATTCCAAAGTTATGACCGGCGATTTGACTTTTTTCTACTCCTGAAAGGCCTCTTAAAGACCTTTCCAACAAGCCCAAAAACTAAAAAAATCCGACCACTGGCTCAGAAGTTAGCAAGTTGTTGTTGTTGGAAGTTGGAGTGCTGCTAGATCCCTCTAGTTGATTACATGCATTCCTTATACGTTTCATATTTGTAGCAGCCAGAAAGTATGCAAAGGTATTGCTTCGTATTGTTGGTATATTTGCATCAACGAAATTGCCATTTATTCTCGTGGTGAGTTTCGTAATATTGTAGTGGAATCCATGCACACGCAACTGACTGCTGACATTCGAGTGTCAATGTAACATTATACATATACATACTCCAATTTGGATGTCGCCACAATAAAATGCGTGGTAGGTCGCCAAGAATTGGATTAGTCGTTTTAATATTCCTTTGAAATTAAAGGGTGCCCCAAAATTGTAGCAAAATTCGAGTTTCGCGTCATCTGTTGTGTTAACCTTGCGTTTACAGGAGACAAGACAAGTGATAATATGTATTAGCCGCCGAATTTCCTGACTTCACAATATTAGAGACAGTGACGATAACAATGAGAGAAGACAATGGGAGTGTATTAGTAAAAAAAAATGTGTATGTATTTCTATTGTCTCCGCAAAACTGTTTCGTGTAAACGCCAAGAAAAGTGTTATCAGTGTGACAGCTGACAGTTCAGGGTTATTTAAAATGAAGCACACACGGATGAACAAACCCTTTTCGTTGTTGAGCAACGTTTGAAAAATAGTGCTGCTTTCATCTCATTTTCATCTTGATATTTTCGTTAACTATTAAAATTGTCGCCTTATGAGTTTGTCAAATCCACGTGTGATTGTTGAGGAATAAATTCATCTGCCACCTGTTACAGCTGCGTGAGCATTCTGAGCTGATGCATAGATAAATAAAAACCATAGATAACTCATTTGCTTAATCACCAATTTCACCAGAGGGCACATGATGTCTCCGTAGAAAATTTCTCTTTGCTTTCAAATCCACCACTTATCTTTCACCATCAATGGTTTTTTATTTATCTATGGTTTATGGTTTTTTATTTATCTATGGCTGGTGGCAACATCAACCATAGAAATAAATAAATAAAAAACATAGATGGGGAAAGATAAGTGGTGGATTTGAAAGTAAAGGGAAATTTTCTCGATGGCGCCTGAGTGGTAGGTATCATAGATAAAGTAGACTAATAAATGAAGCACAAGTCTTGGCAAAATTTTAGTGTAATGGGCAATTTTCTAGATGTCGTTGAAAGCAATAAATGGGATTTTTACTTTTGCAAAAAAATATCACATTAAAATTCTAAAATTTCATCTCAAAAGAAAAAATAATTTTCAACAAAAATATCAAGTATACAAGAATACAACACGTTGCTTAAAGTAGAATATCTGATGGTCATCGAATTGTAACGCCATGTCACCACCGTCTATGTCCTAATAAATTGGTTCTTCCTCCGGTTCAGCTACCATTCCTTGTGGAAAGTCCTCAGATACTCTAACGGTTTTGGCATCTACGACCACAGAAGTTGCTACAGTTTTTGAGCGGGAAAGTATTTAGATTAAAAAGGCATTCCGGCATGTTCATCTTTGGGCGGTGTTATGGGTTTTCGCTTATAGATATACCAACTCCGGCCTCATCGCTTTGAAATAGATTTTTTTATAAGAAACAAATGCTATTATATAAAATCATTTAAATGTTGTCACATTTTCCATTGTTTAATTTACGTTCACAAAAATTTCCCACAATTTTGAATAAACGTCATGAGAATTATGGGAAACTTCTGTGAAAGTGACAGTAGTAGAGGACAGCACCTAGTGAACAAAGTTGACAATGGTCGCGCTATATCTATAATTTCCTTTATATATGGTAGATATGGGCAAATTTCCCTGGAAACAAAAACTATTGAAAAAACTAAATAACCATGCTTTTTTGCCTTCTGTTGTATTAAAAAATATCAAAAGCGATATGCTTTTCTATTATTTATATTTTATTTTCAAACTTGAACAACAGAATCGAAATAAAAATTATGTTTGAGTGGTTTTTCGTCGCATCCGAGTGAAAAGTGGTCGTGTGGAAACAGCATGTGCATGTGAAACAGCAAATGAATCATCCAGGGTTTTTATTTATCTATGGGGGCGATGAACATGTACATTCCCGCTACGAAGCTTTTTCCCTCAGTGTGTTATAAATCTACTTTACTCCTCATTGTTATTTATTTTCAAGGAATGATTATGTTTTTGGCTTTTTGTTTATAAAAATCAAAGCATATCCAAGAACCTATGCGACATAATAATAATATTATTAATAACAAACAAACCATTAATGACAAATAAACAACGCATTTATGTGGAAAAAAAGACTTGGTTAATATTAATGGCATCATAAGTACATGAATACCAATGAGAAAGGATTCTGCAGATGCTGTTTCCCGTAAACTGGGACAACACGTAGTGATGTTCCTTCATATTATTCAATATATTATTCAAAATTATATAGACGACGAGTAGGTGGTTTGTAGGAAAACCTAGTGCGTTTTTACGTTTTGCCACAATTCAATAGAATTGTTATTGCTAGTGACGGTAACGTTGGCAGTTAGCCTGTTTTCAGCTGTCTACATGTAACGCCAACCTAACATGTTTTTAATCCCCGTGGCATTTTATTACAGTCCTTTTCGTTTATATGACTACTGTGAAAGGAGATTTTTAGGCGTTTATATCCCATTTGCACCTGCGAAATGATCATTGTATATAATCTGGTTTGCTAATTATCCGTTTTCTGTTGTCAATGAATTTATTTCCATATAATCTCAACATGCTCTAGACACTGTCACCAACAGCCCCTAACACACACTATGATGTCTATGGTCACCAATGTATTCGGACGTGCTCATGTTATTTGCTCATTTTAATACGAGATGTTTTTGTTTGGAAAAAATACAACATTTTTCAAAACAAATTAAAACAAATTTCATTTGAAATTTAGGAATTAAGAGGAAATCAAACCCTCCTCTATACAGAAACCATTCCCATATTCTTTGACGGGGGCGTCTAGGGCGCTTGGAATAACGTTCAACTAGACACAGTGTAGATGACTGAATGTAATCGAGTATAAAACAGAAATGTGTTTATTTTCGACGGAGGTGGCACCAAACTTCCTTAGAAAGTCTACACAGTTTTCAAAGGCTACTCCCAAGCCTGATTCGGAAACAACTTTGGAGAGGCCACAGAGTGGAGAAGGCTCACAGATGTTGGTCTATTCGGCTCAAAATAGAGCCTCACTCGCCTCTACGATGAAACACTGGCTCTACACTGACAACACTGATTTTCACTTAAGCGAACCACAGACTTGTCATTCATGTGCATGAGCTTGGTCGATAACTTTTTATCTGACTGATGAATTTGAAAAAATATTACCAAAAATTTTTTTGAACTTGATAGTGATGCAAACAACTTCGATTACATCAGGGGATATCTATGGCACAGCTGATCGAAAAGGTACTAGGCCGATGATAGAGAATGAGAGAGCAAAAAAGAGAGGAACTAATTTTAAATAGTGTTTATTGATGTTAATGACAGCTAAATTATATTTTATGTTGTTTGCATTGAACGAAAATACGAATTCCCTTTGATTTCTATCCGTTTTATGTCCAACGAAAGTGTAAAAAATACCGCAGCAAATAAAACTCTATGAAATGGCCTACTACCAGTGTTGCCAGAGGCCGACTAAAAAATTATGCAAAATTTCCTTATAAATTGTGCTGTTTGCGACATCATTATGCTAAAATTGGCATTTTAGTGTTTTTTGTAATTCTGCGTCCATATCATACACAGTCACTCCCGCATTTCAAAATTGAAATAGCTATACCTTAACTCTTCAACTTAAAAAGAAGAACTGTTATGGTTTTAATTTGTTATACAGGGTGATTCAGGTAGTTCCGGAGTTCCGGATTCAGGAAGTTCATGAAGAAAAGTCCACTAGGACCATGTCCGAAAATCCAAGGGTGCGAAATGGCAGCGGGTTCAACATTTTCGGATTGCCGGTCGGAGGGTAGTAGGGTAAAGTTGCTAACTTCTGAGGCAGTGGTCGGATTTTTTTGGGCTTGTTGGAAAGGTCTTTAAGAGGCCTTTCAGAATCAATAAAAAAAGTAGAAAAAAGTCAAATCGCCGAGATACAGAGCTTTCGGAACAAAATCGAAAAAAAAATTCACATAACCTCAATTTACTCAGCCAGATGGCAGGTAACTTGTTTTTTTCCACTGGCTCAGAAGTTAGCAACTTTACCCTACTACCCTCCGACCACCAATCCGAAAATTTTGAACCCTGACATTTTCGGACATGGTCCTAGTGAACTTTACTTCATGAAATGAGCCAAGGAATACGCTTAAAAGTCAAATCGCCGAGATACAGAGCTTTCGGAAAAAATGGAAAAAAATGCACATAACCTCAATTTACTCAGCCAGATGGCAGGTAACTTGTTTTTTTCCACTGGCTCAGAAGTTAGCAACTTTACCCTACTACCCTCCGACCACCAATCTGAAAATTTTGAACCCTGACATTTTCGGACATGGTCCTAGTGGACTTTTCTCCATGAAATGAGCCAAGGAATACGTTGGAGAAATTTGTCCGGAACTTCCTGAATCACCCTGCAGTATGGCCAACCCATGAAAAATTTGGAATTTAATTTCGGCTTAAAAACAATTTAATTTAAATTTTTTTCGAAATTATGATTTTATTGGTATGACCCATGATCAACATCTATCACTGAAAAATAAGTGTTTATATGTCTTACATGACTTGCTTTAGAGTAACTCACTCTATATACCCAATTTTTCAGTTCATTTCTGATTGTTTGGGAGTGTACTTCGTGAACGACAGCGTCGATTTCGTGCTTTAAGTCCTCAATGGACTCGGAATTGTTTGCGTAGCAATTATCTTTCAGGGCAACCCAGAGATAATAAACTAACTGGGTCAAAACGCAACTGCGAGCCGGCTAATAGACTTCCGAGTTTCAGCTGATTTTGCGGTTTCCTAACACAGTGTGCTAAAAATCGATTGAACGTTGGTTGTGTGGCACGTAGCGCCGTCCTGTTGAAACTATACGGCAAACTATGCAAAGGGCTCCTTGCTCATTTTCGAAACAAAATGGGCCGCCGCCATGCCACAAACCGCAGCAAACAGTCACTGGTTGTAGATGCATCGGCTTCTCGTCTACGACATGTGGATTTTCCGAGCCCCAAATGCGGCAAATTTGTTTGTTAACGTGGCCCCCGCGGTGGAAATGAGCTTCATCGAAAAATATGATTTTTTTGGTAAACATTTTCATCTTCAGCCCTTTCAGCGAAGCGACAACGCATCGGATGGTCACGAGGCTTCAGTTCTTAGACTAATTTGACTATAAGCCTCCATAACGAGGTCTTTATGCAAAGAAGTGCGAGAAATGTTCAATTGCTGCGAACGGTGGCGAGCTGATGTTGATGACTGTTCGACCAGACTATCAGCTACAGCGAAAATATTTCTTCCTGAACGCACTGGGCGAACACGTATACAAGTTCTTTTGTCCAATATGGACTCGGATTGACGAACTCGCTTCATAAATTGGTCTACAAACTACGTTGATGGCTTTTCATTTCTATCGAATTTAATTCGTAGATTTCTTATAGTCTGCGTTGACGACTCAGAAGTTTGGAAGAAAGATATTTCCCAATTTTCTTCAAGCGTAAATACCAAATTGGCCATCTGTTTCGAAATAACGGGGGTTCAAACTCCAAATTGTAATTTCATACAAAAAAAAATATTTTGAAAATTTCTGCAGCATTAATACTAATCTTAAATATAAAATTATTACTTTGTTTGAGATCCATTCCTTTTAACAATTTTTGCCCATCTTTTTGTAATAGAATCCGTTCCACTTACCCTAGAGAACAGAGAACAAATCGTCTCTACTTCGAAATTCGAAAACGCCGCACATTTATCTCATAAGGAACCAGGAGGAATTGTAGTTGTATTGTGCTATTTTGATGCAAACACGTTGACGCAACAAATATTAGACGTTTTGATGTGAGTTAGTGTATAAGAAAAAGTTTGCCCTATATTGTAAAGCCGACGCTTCGTCAAAAATACTATTACATAGGTGTGTACGAATCTTAAAATGTGGTATTATACCACAAGATTCATGCTGTAAAAATTATATTTTCAGACAAATTAAAGCGAGAAATTTTCAACACCAAAAATTGTGCCATTTGCAAAACAATTATGCTAAAAAATTATACCAAATTAGAAACCCCGGATAATTTTTGGGTAAATTGTGCTAAACAGCATTTGGCATAATTTTTCAAAAAACAAGTGTCAAAACCAAAAAAATTATGCCAAAACTGCACAAATTATGCCAACATGGTAATACTGCCTACTACCTCGTCGTCATGAAGAGGCAACGAAGAGAGTAATGGAAACTCTTAAGTATTTCTCTATGATTACATTCTTGTTTGGTATCACGTATGGAGGTAAACCGACAATAAAGGCTCGTTCACAATGATAGCAACAAATTCAACAGGCGTTCACAATGCAAGCAACAAATTTGTTCGAATAAGTTCGAAAAAACAGCTGACTGGCAACATTGTTTACATTATACAGCAGTATACATACACTCCGTAAACATAGGATAGCCTCACATAAAATTTTAAAGAAAAGTAAAAATTTTGGTGTGTCCTTAATGAGTAGCAAATATGTATTAATGTCGTTGGCAAGAGGGTACTCTGTTGTTATATTGACAAAAATTCCAAGTGGGTCATTAAAAGTGAACGGTACTTTCATAATTGTTTTCGTAAGAAGCAGCAATAATTTGATTATTTCAGTGTTAACTTAGATTAGCCTCAGGGCAGAACTTTAAATTATTCTTTGATTGTTACGCGACTTTGAATTAAATTAAGTTTAATTGCGGCAGACAAAAGTGCTCTTGTTAAAAAAATAAAGTATGGGGAAAAAACCGTCGCTTAGTTCCACGGAAATCGCAAAAATTGACGCGTATCACAATCAAGGGCTTTCTAACCGCGCTATTGCTAGAGAAATTGGTCGAAGCCCAAAAGTTGTAAACAACTATTTCAAAAATCCATCAGAATATGGAACACGGTACAAAGGCAAGACATTCAAAAAGGTTTCACCTCGAGATAGACGCAAAATTCTCCAAATGGCTTCGAATTCAGCTATGAGTTTAAGTAAAATTGGATCTGCTGCCGGAGTCACGGTCAGTCAAACAACGATTCACAATATAATAAAATCCTCGGAGTACCTAAAGCGTCGAAAACTTCAAAAAAAACCGCCTTTGAAAGCCGCACATAAGCAGCAGAGATTTCAATTTGCAAAAGACCATATGACGTGGATAGTTCAAGAAGGTGTTCAAACGAACGATTGGAAACGAGTAATTTTTTCCGACGAGAAACGTTTTTGTATCGATGGACCCGATGGGTACAATTACTATTTCCACGATATCAGGAAGGAGGAACAATTTTTAGTCGCCACCATAGCAGAGAGGGTGGCGTAATGGTATGGGGCGCTATAACGTATTACGGTGCAACCAGTTTAGTTTTCGTAAATGAGCGAATGACGGGAACGAATTACAAAAACTTACTCCAAACTGCGTTTGTGGAGTTTGTGGACACTTTTGGTCCCCTTCCTTTTATTTTCCAACACGATAACGCCCCCATCCATACCGCTCGTGTAGTAAAGAGCTGGATTCAGGATTAAGGCGTTGAAATATTATCGTGGCCACCATATTCTCCGGACCTGAACATTATCAAAAACGTTTGCGGATGGCTAACACGCAAAGTATATGAAGGGGGAAGGCAGTTCTCTACAAAGGAGGAGCTAATGGATGCAATAAATTCGGCCTGGTATGAAATTTCGTTAAATTACATAAAGTCTCTCTACGATTCTATGAAAACCCGAATTTACGACGTTATTTTAAACAAAGGGGGGAATACAAAATATTAAATACTGTGAAACAATACTAGAATTTAAATAAAAACGAAATTAGTTAAAACAACAAATCAAATTTGTGTTTTATTTGTTTTAAATGGTGTGAGGCTAATCTAAGTTAACGTTAAAAACCACTCTTTTTGATACCGTTTGCGCAAACACTTGTAAAAGTGCTATTAAATTAAACTTATGGAATTGGTATTTTCGTCAATTAATAAATACAGTACAGACTTGATGGCATCGTTTTTATATTTTGAAAAAAACTCGTGGTATGCTGAAAATTTCTACAATTATATCCAATATGTATATGAGGCTATCCTATGTTAACGGAGTGTATTTGGGGATTGAAAACCATGGAGAATTGCAATACAAACGAAAAAGCAAACAGTAAAAAATAGAAAAATTAAATGTGAGACACGCACCTCTGATTTGTACCACTACCCGGAGCAAAATGTATTGTGTTTTTCTTTAGAAAACTTTTCAAAATTTTTCTATAGAAAAGTTGTCAAATTTTTCTATAGAAATGATTTAAAATTTTTCTTTAGAAAAGTTTTAAAATTTTTCTATAGAAATGTTTTAAAATTTTCTATAGAAAAATTGTAAAATTTTATAGAAATCTTTTAAAATTTTTCTATAGAATTGTTTTAAAATTATTCTATAGAAATGTTCTTAAATTTTTCTATAGAAAAGTTTTAAAATTTTTCTATAAAAATGTTTTAAAATGTTTCTTTAGAAAAGTTTTAAAATTGTTCTATAGAAATGTTTTCAAATTTTTCTATAGAAATCTTCTCAAATTTTTCTATAGAAATATACTCAAATTTTTCTATAGAAAAGTTTTAAAATTTTTCTATAGAAAAGTTTTAAAATTTTTCTATAGAAATATTTTAAGGCTTGAATTACAAATTCGTTGCTGCCATTGTGAACGCTACTTAAACATCAAAGATTGCTGATGTTCATGCTCATGAGTGTCAATTCTGTGGTTCGCTTTAAGTAGCGTTCACAATTTGTAATTCAAGCCTTCTCGTTCCCACTCACAGTATTGCATTTAATGCCCTCTCATGTTTTTCGTGAAATTGGAATTCAAATTTGTCATAGAAGTAGGTTCTACTTCTACTTCAAATTGGAATTTGTTAGAATCAGTTTATTCTACTGACCGCTAGGGGCGCTCTACTTCGAATTTTGTTTTAAAATTTGAAAGTATGAATGAAAATGTAAACATTTTGTATCAAAACAAACATTTTAATAAATAATATTATCTGTAGAATCTGCCAATAACAATAATTTCACATATAATTATAATTTTTTATTACCAAGAATACAACACTGTCGCTGGCTTTCGAACATATCAGCTGATGCAAATGTGAAATGTGTAGTTGTTTGTAGTAAGTGTAGATCGCGCCAATTTTATTAATAAACAAAACAAAAAAGTTTAAAAAAAGCTGACCCTTTCAGGTTTATCGAAACCGTCCAAGGCCATGACAGATTATGGAACATAAGTTTCTAAACATTTCTATAGAAAAATTTGAAAACATTTCTAAAGAAAAATTTTAAAATATTTCTATAGAAAAATTTTAAAATATTTCTATAGAAAAATTTTAGAACTTTTCGATAGAAAAATTTTAAAACTTTTCTATAGAAAAATTTGGGAATATTTCTATAGAAAAATTTGAGAAGATTTCTATAGAAAAAATCGAAAGCATTTCTATAGAACAATTTTAAAACTTGTCGAAAGAAAAATTTTAAAACTTTTCTATAGAAAAATTTTAAAACATTTCTATAGAAAAATTTTAAAACTTTTCGAAAGAAAAATTTTAAAACATTTCTATAGAAAAATTTGACAACTTTTCTATAGAAAAATTTTAAAACTCTTCTAAGAAAAATTTGAAAAGTTTTCTAAAGAAAAACACTTAATACTTTTTGCTCCGGGAAGTGGTACAAATCTGAGGTCCGTGTCTCACATTTAAGTTTTCTATTTTTTACTGCTGTATAATGTAAACAATGTTGCCACTCAGCTGTTTTTCGAACTTATTCGAACAAATTTGTTGCTTGCATTGTGAACGCCTGTTGAATTTGTTGCTATCAAATTTGAGAAGATTTCTATAGGAAAATTTGGAAACATTTCTATAGAACAATTTTAAAACTTTTCTAAAGAAACATTTTAAAACATTTCTATAGAAAAATTTTAAAACTTTTCTATAGAAAAATTTGAGAACATTTCTATAGAAAAATTTCTACAGAATAATTTTAAAACAATTCTATAAAAAAATTTTAAAAGATTTCTATAAAATTTTACAATTTTTCTATAGAAAAATTTTAAAACATTTCTATAGAAAAATTTTAAAACTTTTCTAAAGAAAAATTTTAAAACATATCTATAGAAAAATTTGACAACGTTTCTATAGAAAAATTTGAAAAGTTTTCTAAAGAAAAACACAATACTTTTTGCTCCAGGTAGTGGTACAAATCTGAGGTCCGTGTCTCACATTTAATTTTTCTATTTTTTACTGTTTGCTTTTTCGTTTGTATTGCAATTTTCCATGGGTTTCAATCCCCAAATATGTATACTGCTGTATAATGTAAACAATGTTGCCAGTCAGCTGTTTTTTCGAACTTATTCGAACAAATTTGTTGCTTGCATTGTGAACGCCTGTTGAATTTGTTGCTATCATTGTGAACGAGCCTTAATAGTTTGATCGTTTTGATCTTACAAACTAAGAAAATCGGGTTTATTGACCGTGTTTTAAATAAAATTCAAAAAACGTCCGGAATACCCGATTTTTGGGGGAAATTCGACTTGTGCGACTTCTAAACTTCTTCCGAAAAATCTGAAAAAAATCTCAAAAATACTTTACCCCATAAGCTTTCCAATCAAGCTTGAGCAACCACGAAAATCGAAAAAGATAAATTTTTGGGACACCCTAGTGTATATACTCTCTGTATAACTATGATATTTTCAATAAATAAATGAATTGAATAAAAGAAATACCTTATTTATAATCTTTTAATTTTCATTAATACTTATTACAGTGCTCCTCCCCCCTCCTCACACCAATCTATCTCATCATAGCTCTCGTCTCTCTAGCAGTTGGTTATATTATCCCACCTTATATGAATAAGTAACCCGCAACTTCATGAGAATTGTTTCAACGCCTACTAGTGCGGGCACATCCAAAACAATAATTTACCTAAACATCAGTATTTAAAGTTCCGCAATCGCAAGTATTAGAAAAATGAAACATTTCATTTCAGATATTGACCTTCAGATTCACAACGATTTCAAATGGATCATTAAGATTTGGTAAAAATTAAAGTTATGAAATTTTGAGTGTTTTTTCGTTTATTATTCTAACATGCTAAAATGTCAAGGAAACCAACAAAGTTTAAGACTTTTTATGACACTTATTTAGTTTTTATGGACGCATTTGGTTACTTTTTTATTTGCCAATAAATTATAAAATACATTTGCTCACTTTCTCTTTATTTAGCATGTGGAATGTTGAAACCTAATATCCCGCTGTGGTTTCTTAATATCCGCCACTCTTCAAACTGTGCTGCTAATATTCACAGAACTTTTCATTTAAATGTCTGAAACGTGTCAATTGTTTGAACAGCAACAATATTTTCAACACTACACAATTTTCAATTAAAATTGAAAAAAATAAACATAATTTAAATTCAGAGCTTTGCAGTAGAAATTGAAAGATTTTATTTGAAATTTAAAAATTTTTTGTGAAATTTAAAATACTCCAAAGGTCATTATCACAATATCTAGTTAGAGTTAAGTAACAGCTGAAATTTTTAAATTCAATGCAATACTGAGAGATTAAACTTTTAGTTATCCTTAACTGTATGATAACTGGACATGGTGATAATGGGGGTTGGAGGATATTTAAAATAATTTAAATGAAATTTAAAATACTTCCACAAAGATTTAAAATAGTTTAAATGCATTTTAAAATACTTTAAATGAAATTTTCTTTGATATTAAAAAATGCATCAATCGGTTGATACTCGTACAGCAGACAACCACAAGAACTGGAATTCTATTATCATAAAATGGAACTCTAGACACATTCACAGAAATATAGAAGAAACTGAGTTGAAATTTGGAACTATTCGGATGAAATTTAATCCCTTTTGAAAGAAATTCAAGACACAACTTGCTACACCATTGTCAACTTAAAATCCTTATGGCCTTAGTCATAAAAATGTATGAGAGGTTTGAGTGACTAAAACCATACAAAAAAACGTCTGTCAAATCTGTCAACTGTTATCAATAAGTCGTTTAATATAACGGGTCCGCAAAATAACTTTTTTTTTGAAAATGCTATAAAAAAAACTACTGAATATTTTCTCAAATTTCTTTTTTTATATGAAAGTACAATCCTTCAGGTTAATAATGGAAAATTATTTCATTCAAATGGCTGCCTCGGCTGGCCATGCAGTAGCCTACACGATCGGTCCAATTTTTAAGCACAACAAATGTTCAATTGTTGAGAACGACGGTGAATTGATGTTGATGGCGGTTCACGCACACTTTCTGCCACAGCAGCAATATTCTCGGTTTTCTTTTCACGCTTTGGTTTATCGATGAGGATGCCAGTTTCTTTCACTTTTTTCACAAGATAACGAACATACGTAGCTGACGGTGCTTCTCTTCTTCCAAAATCCGTACGCAATTTTCGCACACATTCTGCAACATTACCATGATTTTCAAAGTAATGTCGCAATGTTTCCCAGTGTTGTTCAAGCGTATACACAACCATATTCGTTCAGCGGAAGGATAAAACTAATTATCTGCCAAATCAGGCATGAGCTAAGTGTTACCGTTCACGAAATAAGCACTAGTTGAAAAAAAAAAAAACGTTAGATGGCGGACCCCTTATAATATAAGTTCAAATTGATGAAATTTGGTGGAAAGTAAGCCTATGCCAAGAAAAGCTCAACCCCAAAATTGGAGCTTGTTTTGTGGGTTTTATAAGCTTTCAAAATAATCAGTATCGTTTTGAAAAAATTGTAAACAACTTTTTTTAACTGTATTATACAACAACCCAGTATTATTGCATACTTTTAGGATTTCGTGATATAGTGTTTGAAAGTTGTACCAATTCGTTTTGTTATTTAATTTTATTGCATACCTTTAGACATAATTGGTAATTATTACTAGATTTGTACAGTCAGGGACGTATATGAGGGTTGTTTTCTTTCATGTTGGCTTAGTGATAGTCATTCCCATGTGAAGTGTGACATTATGACATAATTACCGCTAAGGAAAGTGGGCTTCGCTGCTCATATTGGAAGTATATTTAGCTATTTAAGGAGGCCAAGAATGGATTTCAAAATTTAAATTCTTATTTTTTTCTCTATTATTTCGAAGCTTAAATAGATGGAAGATATGTTTGATACTTTTAAATGGCTCGAGGATATCTCTTCCTCCGCAAGACAGAATAAAAGCTTGTAGTGATCGTAATTTAATTGTACCAGTAACTCCTAACTTGGATAATTTGGACAGTATTTTCTTATCTCCGAAACAGTCGTCGTATGTTGCTCCTTCATCCACAGAAGTCAGGGACCATAATCATTATGAGTTTTATTATAAAAATTATACACTAATGATTATATTATTAGTTTTAAGGATTTTTTTAATTGTAATGATTTAATTTGAGTAATATTAAAAAAAATCTGCCTATAATCATTATTTGTAGCAAAATTTTGAATATTCATAGAAACAAATAGTTTTTGCAATTCTGCTCGTATTGAATTTTTATTGCCGGCCGGATAGTACGCACATCTAATAACTAAAAAGTTGTTGCAGTCAACGGGTATCTTTATGGCGCATGGCTCTAAAGCATCAAGCGAGTGTATACTTTTTTTTTATCGTAACTGTATATTGTATGTTATTCTTGATTAATAAAGCAATTCCTTATACGTGTTGGAACTAACTAGTACATAATATATAGCGAAAGGAACTTCGTTCTAACCGGGTGGGTGTCCCATGACACCTCATGTAATTTTTTTTTTATTTTCAAATAACTCGAAAACGGTAAAAGCTAGATTTTTGAAATTTTCCACGAATGTTCACAAATAAATTGTTTTTAAAAAAAAGATTTATGAAAAATAAAATTTAAATTTTTTCAAAGAACTTCGTACACGTACTATATTCTATTCATTGCTGCCGTTACAATAACGTATATTTTTGGTTGAAATTAGTTCTTTGAATTAGTGAATTGAATTAGTTCTTTTTTCAGGAATAGGTACATTTTTAAGAGTAGGTACTTATCTCAAGAAAAGTTATATTCTTTCACAAAAAATTTCTGAAAAGTTATGAAACGAATATTATTCCAACAACAAGAACATACAGAATTTTTCCACCATGTATTTCTTTTCCTAATGCATTCTCGCATTGTTGCAGTGGCTTTGATACGTAGGGATCTTCGATCGATACTAATGTGATCGATAATGTGAATTGCAGAATTGAGTTTGTATATACATATACGATTGATGATCAACCGATGGTATCAATTCAGACACAGTAGTTAGGCATATGATGATGAACTTGTCACGGAGTTCGAAAGTAGTCATGCCAGTGAGTGTGTTTTGAACTAAAGTGTCTATTATTTCCAACAAAAACCAACCATTTTTCAATCAGAAAAATGTTCATGACTTGTAAGCTTGTAGTAGGAATTTTTCATACATTAACCAAAAACTATTTTATTTTACTTTATTTCATATTAGTTTATTTTACTTTGTTTTATTTTATTTTACTTTATTTTATTTTGTTTTATTTTATTTTACTTTATTTTATTTTTTGTTTTATTTTATTATACATATTTTATTTTATTTTATTTTATTATACATATTTTATTTTATTTTATTTTATTTTATTTTATTTTATTTTATTTTATTTTATTTTATTTTATTTTATTTTATTTTATTTTATTTTATTTTATTTTATTTTATTTTATTTTATTTTATTTTATTTTATTTTATTTTATTTTATTTTATTTTATTTTATTTTATTTTATTTTATTTTATTTTATTTTATTTTATTTTATTTTATTTTATTTTATTTTATTTTATTTTATTTTATTTTATTTTATTTTATTTTATTTTATTTTATTTTATTTTATTTTATTTTATTTTATTTTATTTTATTTCATTTCATTTCATTTCATTTCATTTCATTTCATTTCATTTCATTTCATTTCATTTCATTTCATTTCATTTCATTTCATTTCATTTCATTTCATTTCATTTCATTTCATTTCATTTCATTTCATTTCATTTCATTTCATTTCATTTCATTTCATTTCATTTCATTTCATTTCATTTCATTTCATTTCATTTCATTTCATTTCATTTCATTTCATTTCATTTCATTTCATTTCATTTCATTTCATTTCATTTCATTTCATTTCATTTCATTTCATTTCATTTCATTTCATTTCATTTCATTTTATTTTATTTTATTTTATTTTATTTTATTTTATTTTATTTTATTTTATTTTATTTATATTTTTTTATTTCATTTTATTTTAGTTTTTTTTCTATTTTATTGGAACGAAGTTCCATATCGCACGTTGCGGGATGGGGCTAAATGAAGAAAAAAAATTAAACATCTGTTGTTTTAACACTATTATGCTACATCCCACTTGTATCAACAATATTGTTTACTTTTGCTTTGGTTTGTGTCTAGACTAACTAGATGTCACACATTGGTCGGGAAATTTCTTGTTTCATGGGAAGTTTTATATGTGGAGCCTGTAACCAATATTTAGTATATATTGTAGTTTTGAACCCAATAAAAGGTAAATTTAGAAAAGCCAAAGTGAAAGAAGTTTAAAAAAAGAAAATATTCTTAAATAATTGTATTTTCTTAAAAAAGTAAATTTTCTCAAAAAAAAAATACATATTCTTATTTCTAAACAAACTTTTCTTAAAGAAGTACCTTTGCTTAAAAAAGTACATTTTCATACAACAAGTAAATTTTCTTAAAAAAAATAATTTTGTTAATAAGTATCTTTTATTAAAAAAGTAAATTTTCTTAGAAAAAATTGCATTTTCTTAAAAAACTACATTTTCTTTAAAGAGCACCTTTTTTGGTGAAACAAAATAACTTTTCTTGAGATGAGTACCTACTATTAAAAATGTACATACCTATTCTTGGACGGTTTGCTATCTATGGACCTGAACAGGGGAAAAAGGTAAACGAAATCAAATTTTTTAAAGATTTTTGCGATTTTGACCTTGAAGATGAAGTTCTTTTGATTTTATATGTTGGCAGTTTTCATTCATTGTGACAAGAGCTACAACTTTCCCTCGGAGAGTAAATCAAAATTCCGAACGAATTGCAAGATATGACCCTGACAAAATGATAATTTTTCGCAAAAATGACACCGAGGCCCCAAATCTTTGGGGGCCCATAAAAAAAGTGCATGACTTTGGGCAAAACTGGGAGATACGGGTATTTTTTTTGGTCTTACACATATTATTAAATTACACACAGTGTAATCAATTGAAATTAGAGTTGTGTAGTTCACGAACGAACTAGTTCCAATTGAACGATTCACTCTTGTGAACTAGATGCACTAGTTCATACTGTTCCGCTCTTTTGTTTCAGTAGTTCACTTGTTTCAGCATTTTGTTTTGTATTTCAGTTGTGCAGTTCTCTCCGCCATTTTCAAGCTCATGCTCTCCTTGTCTGACTCTATTTGCACAGAGGTACCTAATGTTGCAATCTTTGTGGAATGGACATGTAACCGGCTTCTATATAATAATCCTTACTTTTGTTCCAAAATATAGAAAGATTATGGGAACATCAATATTTCAGAAACGGATTAGCTCAAGCGTTAAGCCGATCTTCAATAGGGCGGATTAGCATAAACAAATATCACAGTATCCAAAACACTTTAGAAATCTGCAAAAATCAGCCCATTTTCTCGATAATTCGCTCGGATTGAATTACAACTACAAGTTGAACTGAAATTACCTCTTTAAGCCCCGTATTTAGTTCTTGCGAAATTTTCGAAAGAAATTTTGTGATTTATCTTTAAACGGAAAATTTTATTACAAAGAGTTACCACATATCTCGGATTTACCTTGTAAATATTTCATTAATAATTCATTAATAATCAAAAAATTTGAAATACATCAATTGAAGTTTAAAAATTCTATTTGAAATTTGAAATAATCAATTCAGATTAAAAAAACATCAATTGAAATTTGAAAGACATCAATTGAAATTTAAAATTAGTCACTTGAACTAAAATTTGGTGTTGGTGTATTTTAATTTGAATTGGTGTATTTTAAATTTCAATTGATGTCTTTTAAATATCAATTGATGTGTTTCAAACTTCAATTGATGAATTTTAAATTTCAATTGATGTTTTTCAAATTTCAATTGATGTATTTCAAATTTCAAATAGAATTTTCAAATTTCAATTGATGTATTTCAAATTCCAAATAGAATTTTTAAATTTCAATTGATTTTTTCAAACTAGTTCATTCTGTTGAGCTGAACTAAACTGAGAGCTCTAATTAAAATTCTAAAAAATTTGCATTTTAAATTTTAAGACATTTTTTCAAATTCCAATTCCCATTTTTTCACTACAGATTCGTTTTTATTTCGTTTACAACTGAAATTGGAAATGATGTAGACTTCTTACATGCTAATGAATGTTTGGTTATTTTATCTCTAGCATTTGCTACTTTACAGCCACTTATAATTTTGTTTTACCTTGGATATTATTCATAAATCTCCAGAGATTTTGTGGTGCTGCATTGAAATTTCCTTTTGTTTCTTCGCTCAATGAAAATTATATCCAATATTGGCTAATTGCCTGGTGGTCAACACTTTGAGCACTTGTTTAAACTAATTTCTTTGGTTTTGTTTAAAATTTATTTGTTTTGATTTCTTTTCAATTTATATTTAAATTGAAATTGTTTCCATTTCAATATTTTCAAAAATTTCACATATTCCACACATTCAAAATTGTACTCGTTCGTACAAGCAAACACAACAACAGCAGAGCAGCGTTCATTCTTTACAATTCAATTGTTTACACACATTATCGCTTAATATTATTCTATATCCGCTTATATTTAAATAAACAATTGACAGCGAAAGCAAACACTTTACTTAGTAAAATCAACAATGTGGTAAAACAGTTCCACTGTATTCCACTTTCTGCGGAAAAGTATGAATAGTTTACGGAGGATATTAAACTTCATTGTAGTTTTTTTTACGTAATATTTCATTAACAAAATCAAATTCTTTTTTTTCGTAATTTGTTACTTCCCGTTACGAAAATTTTATTGTTAACGTTATTTATCTATTTTAGTTAAAATTGTTTATTAAGCGCGTACTCGTGAGATGCTACAACCTTAAACTCTCGCCACAAACTGAATTGTAGTTCGCTCACATTTCGTCAGATTCGTATAGTCGTGTAACGTAACTTAGCGTTATGTGGAGGAGCCTGTTTGGCGTTATTAGTGTTGGAACATAATAAGATGCATGTGAATCAGGTAGTAGCACTAAAATAACTGATTTCAATTGTTGCATGTCGTCAAATTGAAATAATGTTTGCTTTTGTCCTTTTTTGTGTTTATTTGTATGTATTGCATTTGACAGCTTTGTGCAGCCAAACATAAACTAAATGCCAGTTGTTTTTGCCTTGTTGTGTTTGTTGTACTATTGCTTAAAGCCTGTTATAATGTGCCTTGTAACACAATTGGCGTTGTCAGCGACTGCGAGTCCACAAAATAGCTAGCGATTACACATAATTGGGAGAGAGTGACGACCGACGAAAATTGTAGATTGGTTATTTTTATAAAGGGTTTGCCAATAACGAATTGACAAGTTTTTTTTAAATAAAACGCAAACCATTTGAGATATTTTCAAAACTTTATGATCGACTTGAAATAAATACAATCAAAACATTTATGAATGGAAATCGACTTCGTTCATATGGCCACGGCGGGTACGTCGGCAGCGGTCGATTCGTTGGACCCAATTTTCGATGACTCGGTCACACATTTTGGCCATAACGACCGCTATCCAACGACCGCTTCCAACGTCGTCGGCTTGTTGGTATAAACCAATGATTTGACGTAGCCCCAAAGAAAAAAGTCTAGAGGCGTTAAATCGCTCGAACGAGGCGCCCAATTGACTGGTCCATTTCTTGAGATAACGCGCTCACCAAACTTCCTCTTCAATAAATCGATTGTAGCGTGTGCTGTGTGGCTTGTGGCACCATAATGTTGAAACCACATGTCGTCCAAGTCCATATTTTTCAATTCGGGCCAAAAATAATCGGTATTCGCCGATTTAAATTCGCCATTCACAGTAACGTAACGATCGTTATTTTCGACGAAAAAATATGGCCAAAATTACTCCGCCGGTATGCAAACCGCACCAAACAGTTATTTTTTATGGATGAAGTGGTGATTCCTGAAGCACATGTGGATTTTCACCAAAACAATAACGCATATTTTACTTATTGACGAACCCAACGAGCCAAAAATGATATTCGTCACTGAAGATGATTTTGCGATGAAATTCATCATCTTGGCGCATCTTCGCCAGAGCCCAATCGGAGAACGTACGTCACGTCAAATGGCCCATCGGCTTCAATTCTTGAGTCAACTTGATCCTGTATGGGTGTAAATGAACATCTTTACCCAAAATTCATTATAAAGTGGTCTTGGCGATGCCCAGTTCTTGAGAACGCCGCGGAATCGACAGATTTGGATCGTTTGCTACGGACGCCTGAACGGCAGCGATATTTTCGTCACTGCGATCAACCCGTTGTCTCACTGGCACGGCAGCATTACACAATGAATACGTAGACTCAAATTTTTGCACTAAACTTTTTATTGCTTGTCCACTAGGACGAGAACAACGACCGACAATTTGAATTAACCTTCTTAAAGTTGCGGACACCGACTTTATAATTTGCATACGTTGTTCGTTCGTGTACTTTACCATGATGAAAGTGTTGAGTTTACTGAATAAAAGGAAAGCAACAGTTAGATGATCAGTGAAATAGTGCGTTCACAAATTAAATTCAAACTTGTCAAGTACCTATTGGAAAACCCAGTACATTAATTCATCAAAATCCAAGCAAACGAAAGTCAGTGCCTTGAATTCGACTAAAATTGGGTTCCTCGAAGTCGAAATTCTCGTTCGACTGACACTACGATTGTTTCTGAATGACAACACATTCGAAATGGAGGAACCAAACTTTGTACTGGAAAGTTTTGAAGTATTTTATGTTTTCATACGACTTAAAATGACAATATTGTGGAACCTAACAGTCTGTTTTCAAAAAACGAATTTGAACAAACGAACGAATCGGCTAAAACTAAAATGTAAATTGGATTTGATGGGTCAAATGAGGGCAAGTTCTTTTAGAAATTTGTTAAAGGTACAGGTGAAAAATAAATATTCTAAAAAATATCTCACTTTTATGATATTCGTATTATTAACGGCCGTCGGTGGTGCAATTGTAGTGTGCGTGTGTCTTGTACATCAGAACGCGGGTTCGATCCTTGCTCAGAGTTCCAAACATAACTTTCGACAGCGGTCACCTCGCTTAGTGACGACGACACTATCGAGTATGTAGCCATGAAGAACCTTCTCAAAAATATCGTCTGGAACCGGTGTAAAACTGTAGGTCACAATCAGTGAGTGTACAGCACAGCTCACTGGCTGTTCGAGAGATGGGGGAACAGACCATAGACTTATACATACATAGATACATTTATTCTTTCAATAAATTAAACGTCATAGGCACGGTGGAAAGTAAACATTGGATTGCGCAAAACATGGGTTCAATAATACCAGATAGAGGCAGTAGTAAACAACGTCCAACAAAGGAACAACAACCGAATTTCGTGTTTTTGTGGCAAACTAGTTGTGCTAAATACAATACAAATGTATACTAACGATAAAAGTCAACAAAAAAGTGCAAAATATATTTAAATTTTTCAGTTCTACACCAAAACGACAGGAAAAAGTTAAGTGAACATATTTTGTAACTCCACCTGGTGTAAGTTAATTTTAAATTTAATTGCTCTCATTACCACAAACCTACGACGAAGAGTGTGAAATGAAAAGTCAGATGAGAGAATAAATGTATCTATATATGTATTAGTCTATGGAACAGACTGATTATTTAGATTTTTTTAGAGTTATACATTTGCAGAATAATAACAATTTTGGTGCCAAGTCAATATTTTCCGAGATAAGGGCCTCCAAAGTTCGGTTATATATATGGCCATGATTTTTATTTACTGGCATGGGATCGTACCGCTGCATAGCTCGTTGGAGGGATCGTTACTATGACTTTCAAATGTCATAAAGTGTGTCTCAGTAAGAATGCACTTTTTCACTTTAAAATAAAAACACGTATTTTTTGGGATAGTTGTGATTTTTTTATTGCAACAAGACATGTTCTGATTAAGTACAGAATAAAATATCCGTCATATGGCTCCCACGGCTCTAATGACAGGCCATTAATCTTTTAACGAAATTTTGCATGACTTTTTCACAGAGCTCTCCTCAATCCCTTCGTGGAATGTTATGGGACACCAGTTTTTGATGTGTTAACATCTATATGCACGTGTAGGGCAATCTATCAAAGTGAACACATGCAAACAATACACAGGGCTAGTATCACACACGTGGTTTTTGTACAACAATTGACTCTCCCTGAAAATATGTATGATGGTATTGATGTAGCGGCAGTTAACAAACAGGTCGTCGCCGCCAAAAAAATATTGAATAGTATAGATAACTAATGTAACGAATTGTTTGACTCAAAAGCACTTGCGACATCTGGCGAATGATTTAAAACGTATTGCTCTCTTTTTGTCATAACTTGGTCCATTTATAATTTTGATGTGAAACATTGACGCCTTTTGAAACATTTATGCTTTTTGTATTATTTTATGTAATAACATTATCGAAATGGTGCATTTATATTTAAGTATTCTATGAAGAGAATAAGACTCTTTTATGATCTTTTACTCAGACTCTCTACATGAGAGCGAAAAACTAGTGCAATAAGTTCTCTATACTATTGAATACTTTTTGTCGTCGC
This sequence comes from Phaonia tiefii, assembly GCA_963931995.1. Lineage (NCBI taxonomy): Eukaryota > Metazoa > Arthropoda > Insecta > Diptera > Muscidae > Phaonia > Phaonia tiefii. The sequence goes on from OZ008371.1 coordinate 149,375,458, forward strand.
TCTGTTTATGACAAAACAAAATCAATTATATCAGTGAGCTAAATACTGCTTTATTTATTTTAACAATATTACACCTAATGTTAAAGCAGATGTAAGAAAAAAGAAAGTGCAATAGCAAAAGAGCCTTCTGCACAAAAACTATTCTTTTTTTATTTTCCAATGTAACATTTACTAATGTGTTCATATTCGGTACCGTATATGTCATCTCAATGATGACGCTTTGGATCTCGGATTTGAGCTCAGGAATTGTTTCTGGTTTATTCGCATAAACCCGAGATTAGACAAAATCCCAAAGAGAGAAATTGCAGGGCGTTAAATCGCATGATCTTGGTGGCCAGTTGACATCAGAATTTCTTGAGATAATTTGTTCTGGAAATTGTTGCTGCAGTAAATCGATTGTTTCATGCGCGGTGTGGCAGGTCACATCGTATTGCTGAAACCACATGTTGTCCTGACCCATGCCGTCCAATTGAAGCCACAAAAACTCCGTTATCATGTTCCTGTAACGAATGTCGTTCACAGTCACTGCAATTTCGGCCTCATCTTCAAAGAAGTAAGGCTCAATCACGCCGACTGACCAACATTCGCACCAGACAGTTGATCGTTGTGGGTGCATTAAGATTGCTCATTAGAGATGCACAGAATCGAGGAATGGGTTCAGAAGAACCGGTTCTTTACAGGAACCGACCGGACCGGGGCTTTCAAGAACCGAAAGACAGGTCCAAAGAACCGAAAACGGTCTTTATGAACCGAAAAACTGGTTCAAAAGAGCCGAAAACGGTTCCAAAACTACCGACAAATTATTCTACAGGAACTCAAAAACGGATTGAAATCGGTTGCTGAATAAGACGACTCGCTTCGGAACCAAAAGTGTTAACCGTTGGGTGAGGGTATGAAAATGTGTATTTTTTTTATCAAATTTTATGTTTTTATAATAAGATATTTGACTTAAGTCATTTTGGGATAGCAATATGCTGAGAACCGGGACCGGTCCAACTTAACACCATATCCCATATGACGTATTTGCTGTTAATCAATGTATGTTGATAGCAGGTTCCTGTTTTCTTCCCTCATGCCTTTGTGTTTTTGTTCCTGATTTCGAATTCTTCACCTCATATTGTTCCCAGTTACTGCTGGCAGATATTTGCGGTTTCTTGTTTCCTTATTTTAAGTTTTTATTATACGAGGGCGGATCAATGAGTCCGTGACTTTTTGAATGAAACACAGTTTTTTTGGAAAACAAATTATAATAATCACATAATCTCCTTTTAGCTCAATACACTTAGTCCAACGTTTCTCCAATTTTTGTATCCTGATTTTCAGTGGAAGAATCTGAGTGGAGTAGTGCTGAAAAGTGGTCGCTCCACATTTTGAGCACACACTGCTTCTTAGTCACCAGATTCCCATTTTCGTCCTTGCAGGAGGGCAGCCCGTTATTCAATCTTCTTACCCTCTGGAAATAATTTCATCGTTGGAGCTAAATCTCTTTCCACCGAGGCACTTCTTTAGGTTTGGAGATAGGAAATAGTCACTGGAGGCTAAATCCGAAGAATATGGCGGACGAGGTACGATTTCGTAGCCCAATTCATGGAATTGTGCCATTGAGACTACACACGTGTGCACCCGTACGTTTATGGTCAATTGAGAGCAAACGCGGCACCCATCTTGCAGACAGCTTTCTTAAACCCAACTGATCATTTAAAATCGAAACTAGACTGCCATATGAAATGCCTACGGTATCAACAATCTCACGCACTTTTACTCTTCGATCGGCCAACACCATATCGTGTTTTTTCTGCATTTTCGGGTGTATTGACCTCAATTGGCCGTCGAGAACGTTCAGCGTCATTTGTATTTGTGCGACCACAACGAAAGTCAGTAAACTACTTTTTTACCATAGAAATCGATGGTGCAGAGTCTCCATAATATTTATCAACCTTTTCCTTGGTTTGGTTAACGGTGTTTTGTTTAATGAGCACTTGAAATTCACTTTTTCCATTTAAAAAAAAAACGCACGAGGTTGTATGTTTGGAACAGCTGTTAAACGCAAAGTAAATGACGGAACTTGCTCAAAATTTGACAGTAGTCTACTAACAGGTGGTACTTGATGGGAGCAGTGTTTCATTTCATATAACTACGAGGGAAGTTCGAAAAGTCACAGACTTATTGATCAGCCCTCTATCAATTTTGTTCTTTTTTTAATTTTTCTATGCAATACATTTTTCCGGTTCAAAATTTAAATGTTTATTTAAACTTTTTTCTTCTTTGTACTATTTGCTTGTATTTATAAGATAATTTTTATCAAATTTTATATTCTTATAATAAGATATTTCACTTAAGCCTCTTTGGGACAACAATTTGCCGAGAACCGGAACCGGTTGAAATACCCGGTTCCTCTCGACACCGGACTCGAGAGAACCGGTTCTTAAATCCGCCGATCAGCACATCACTAGTGCTCATGGATTGCATGAGGATTTTCTGAGGCCCAAATTCGACAATTTGGTGTATTCACGAAGCCATTCAGATGGAAATGCGCTTCATCGGAGAAGATGACTTTTTCTTAGGAAAATTGGCATTGACTTCACTTTGCTCCATTACCCATTTAACGAATTGCCTGCGCTTTCTATAGTCGGCTGGTTTGAGCTCCGGAGTAAGCAGAGTTTTGTACGCATGAAGGTGGAGGTCTTTTGTCAAAATTCGCTGCGTAGGGCTTCGTGAAATTTGAAGTTATTGAGAACGATGCCGATTTTATGTTTTCGTCTTTTCGGCGACACTTTCTTTTACAGCAGCAATGTTTTTAAGAGTGGCCGTCGGTGGTGCAATGGTTAGTGTGCGCGGCTCTTGTACATGAGATCCTGGGTTCGAACCCTGCTCTGACCACCTTCAAATTTCTTTCGGCGGCGGTCACCTCGCATAGTGACGGCGACACTATCGAGTATATAGCCATGAAAAAGCTTCTCAAAATACCGTTCGGAATCGGTGTAAAACTGTAGGTCCCAATCAGTGAGTGAAAACTGGAAAGCGCACAGCTCAGTGATTGTGAGAAGTTCTCCCCGGTCCCTTCATGGGATGTAATGGGAAACCATTTATTTTTTTTTTAATGTTTTTAAGATACCCACCGGTTCTTTGACGCATAGGAGTCTTACTGTCCATAAACGACACAGTTTCTTAAAGTTTTTTGACCACTATTCGAATGGTAGAGACATTAGGTGCACTTTCTCGAGTGAAAATTCTTCGAAGTTTGCGAGCGGTGTCAGCATAACTTTCCAAATTTTTGTAATAAGTTTTCCCAATTATACCGCGTTATTCTTTCAATGGTTAGTGTGCGCGCCTCTTGTACTTGAGATCCTGGGTTCGATCCCTGCTCTGACCACCTTCAATTTCTTTCGACGGCTAGTGACGGCGACACTATCGAGTATTTAGCAATGAAAAAGCTTCTCAAAATATCGTTCGGTACCGGTGTAAAACTGTAGGTCCCAATTAGTGAGTATAAAAGTAGAAAGCGCACAGCTCACTGGTTGTGAGAAGCTCTACCCGATTCCTCCAAGGAATGTAATGGGAAACCTTTTTTTTATTTTATTTTATTCTTTCGTAAAGCGCTCCATTTTACATAATCAGAATAAACATATTGGACAGCTGCCAAATTTCAGAGTTGCCACTTGCACAAAAAGACAACAAATTTAAAAAGTGCAATCATACTGAGATATTCTTTGGGTCAGACCCACTTTTTAACCCAATTTAATGGCTCATAGGGTTCAACTCGGATCAGTTAGAGAACTGCCGCCTACCACACTATTGTTGCCCCTACCCTTTTCTATAAATCAAGCATTGTTACATTTGCTCTATCTCGTACCGGAAAAAATATAGATGTCAAAAACCCCAGGGTTGTATGTGGTCGCAAAGGGTCAAACAAGTCATTTTTTGTCACAGTCTGAGCTTATAAAGGAGCTATATATAGTTTGAAAGTCTGATGCCTGGAATAATCGATATTAACCATTTTTTGGTATCTGCCTCATATGTACATTCTCGATTATCGTCTATGCTAGATTATTCTCTTCATCTTGATTACTCTTTTGAGTGGAAAATTGCGACAGACATTTTTCCCCAAAAACATCTACAAACAACATTTGAATCACTAAACACAGAACAAAATATTAAGTCTGTTTTTTTAGTCCCTGCTAAACTAATTTTTCGACGACTTTGTATGGGGAACTAAGCGATATTAAGCGATTTTAAGTGGCACTCCATACAAAGTCGTCGAAAAATTAGTTTAGAAGATAATAAAATAACAAGCTTATTGTTTACTAAAAAATTGACAACTTGTGTCGTTGATTGTAGTCGCCTTCACTCTCTCTATCTCTCTCTTCGTTTTGTTTTGTCGCTGGCGATATTTCGATTCGTCATCGCTCGCGACCGTAATTGTGTTTCTATGTTTATATTTACACAGTGTGGATGGTGTTGACATGCGCCCTGAAGCCAAGCAACACGTGCAAGATGTTTCCTATTGAGACATGAGATTTGTTTGTTTACATTTAAAAGGCGGGAGGTGAGAGAGAGCAAATTGTTCAAATAATCCAAATGGGTTCGATTGTGGAAATTTAAAATTTATGGGGAATAAATTACTAGTGGCCTTAAAAACTCGAGGAAATACTTTTTTCTCCCCAAAAGAAAACAGAAACACACACATAAGCAAAGCAGGTGGGCGACGGGTAAATGTTTGGACAAATATGTACTAAATATGCAGGCACATTTCGTTAGTGCTCTTAAAAATAAAAACATATTTTCTATTTTTCTTTTGAATTCAACTCCAAGTGGATTCAAATGAAATTACACTGAAAAATATTCCCTTTGATTTTTATGAAACGTTCTTTCTTCTTCATTAAAAATTCTACAATAATTCTAAAAAGTTTTTCGTAAATTTCATAGATATTTTAATAAAATTCAACAGACATGTTCATAAAAAAGTTTCTTGAAATATACATACGTTAATATTTCGCTTTGCCACATTTTATTTTTAAAGCGCCGTCGGTTTATTCTTTGACAGATATGGTCATCATGCAGCAAATATTGTAGACATCATCTATACGAATTCAAGAGACATCAAATGCAGTTTAAATTTAATCGTTTACTGTTTTAAATCGTCAATCCAAATCCAAGAAATACCTATTTAAATTAATTAAATTTCAATTGACATTTAAAATTTCCATTTGAAGATATCAATTGCAAAATCAATAGACATTGCAAGAAATTAAACTGGCGATAATCGAAATTTAAGCGATGCCAAATGAAATTTGTTATACTACAATTGCATATTTTTTTGAATTTCAATTGCCTTCTTTCCAATTTCAATTCATGGGCTATAAATTTCAATTAATATCTTGAAATTCAATTGATGCATTTTGTACGTATGTATTGTATCTGAAATTGCAATAAGGACGGATAAATAAGTCCGTGACTTTTCGAACTTCCCTCGTAGTTATATAAAATTCAACACTGCTCTCATCAAGTACCACTACTGTCAAATTTTGAGCAAGTTCCGTCATTTAGTTTGTGTTTAACAGCTGTTCAAAACATACAACCTCGTGCATTTTTTTAAAAATTGAAAAAAGTGAATTTCGAGTGCTCATTCAACATTATTTTTTGCGAAAAAAAACGTCAATCAAACCACGGAAAAGCTTGATAAAAACTATGGGACTTTGCACCCCATCGATTCCAATGGTAAAAAAGTGGTTTACTGACTTTCGTTGGGGTCGCACAAGTACAAATGGCGCTGAACGTTCTGGACGGCCAAGTGAGGTCAATTTACCCGGAAATCCACGATATGGTGTTGTCCGATCGAATTGTAAAAGTGCGTGAGATTGTTGTTGCCATAGGCATTTCGTATGACAGTGTGGTTTCGGTTTTAAATGATCAGCTGGGTTTAAAAAAGCTGTCTGGAAGATGGGTGCCGCGTTTGCTCTCAATTGGCCATAAACGTAATCGTGTGACAACTTTAAAGGCTTGTTTGGAGTTGTTTAAATGGGCCGTGGTACATCATCCGCAATATTCTCCGGATTTAGCGCCCAGTGACTATTTCCTATTTCCAAACCTAAAGTAATGGCTCGGTGGAAAAAGACTTCCAACCAACGATGAAATTATTGATCAAACAAATGCCTATTTTATGGACCTCGTAAAATCCTATTTTTTGGAAGGGATACAAAAATTGGAGAAACGTATTGAGCTAAAAGGAGATTATGTTGGGAAAAACTGTGTTTCATTCAAAAAGACATGGACTTATTGATGCGCCCTCTACATTCCTTCGAAATTGTATATAATATTTGTGCTATTACTGAGTTGCCAATCCTTTGCCGAGTGATATTCGGGTCATTGCAGAGCATATATCCGATCGTTGTAGATCCGATTGTTGCGGTCGTCAGTGATGCAATGGTAGCAGTGTTGGGGTTTGTTTTAATTTGCATTGGATTTTAATTTGCATTACTTTTATACTGGAAATGCAAAAGAGATACCATTCTTCGCAATGGCAATTCAAAAATGTTGAATTTCCATTTGCTTAGGATATGCAAACTTAGGTTGTGGAACTGGATGCCAATTGTAATGAAATATGGGAATGCTTCTGATATTTCTAATTTGTTTGACTGCTGGCAATTCTATTTTAAAAATATTTTATATGTAGAGGTTTGTGGCTTCGATAGGTATTGCCTCGTAGTACTTTCTAACTCATAAACCTGAACATGCAAACTATTTGAAAACAAAACTATCAGATATGAAGGAAATACTTTGACAACAAGTACTTGCCAATGGTATTTACAATTTTTTTTAAATTGCTTAAGTAGAGGTTATATAAATTAAACTAAAAACTATAATTGCCATATAATTAATTGTCCCCATGTATGAATGGTAGAGAGCGAGGCTCTTGTACATGAGAACTTTTGTTGGATTCCTGCTCTTAGCACTTAACATTTCTTTTGACGGCGGTCACCTCGCTTAGTGGTGGCGACATTATCGACATATATCGAAAAGTTTCTCAAAAAATCGTTCGCAATCGAAACTATAAGTTCCCAATCAGAGAGTGTACAACTACACGCCGAAAAATCTGTAGTTTTTTGTTGTTTGGATGCAAATATAACATGTGTTTGGAGCTTGTCGCAAATATAATATGCTTGTGCCCAAACGCATTGTGTTTGCTTTTCAATATTACATGTTTGAGACACAACGATTCATATGTTATAACATATGTGTTTGCGACCCAAATACATCTGTGTTTGTGATACAAATTCAACCGTGTTTATTGCACTGTTTATGTTCTCTCGAGAGCAAGAGAATAAAAGAGGGGCAACGGGTTGTTAGTGTGTATCTGTATTTTTGCATTATTCTCCCAGCGAGTTATTCATAAATCTTCCTGAATGTGCGTGATGTGATGTATTGCGTTTTAATTTCATGTATTCAGTCGTTAATTGTTCAAGCGCTTGATTAGTGAAAGAAGAATAAACAAACGCTCACACGCTTAAACGGCTTGTGATGTTGCTTTGGCTTTTGTGTATGTGTTTCGCAAAGTTAGAAACGATTTTGAGCAGAGAAACTGGAGATGTCAACAACGTGAATCCCTTTTCCTGCCCGAGCCTCTACTGAAAAAAATCGGAATGGCGGACCATTTGTGAAATATAATAAAAAAAAACAAAAGCAATTGATACACGCCCTCCCCTGTCCCTTCATGGGATGTAATGGGAAACCGTTCATTTCAATTAATACACGCTTGTCTTGCATGAACTACATTTATATATAAGTATATTGTTCGTGTACCAACGCATAGTGATAACCAAAGCATAGTTGAAACCTTCTGAAGATAAAAACGTGAGAGACAACAAAGAAAAAAGAAACAGCATAGCAGTAGATTCAAAACAAAACAAATAATGCATTAAATGCAAGTAAATGCAAAAATCATTTAAATCTTTTAATTTTTTGTATTAATTATTTATGTAAATTAATGTGGATATATATTGATAAAATTAATTATAATAAATAAAGAAAGAAAGAATAATTCGTTTCTAAATATTATTATGCTTGGCAGCAAATACGCATATGTTTCCACGTAACTACATGGATGTTTGGGATGAAGCACGCATATGTTTCCACGTAAAAGCATACATATTTGTCAGTAAACAGTTTGGGACTTGCAAACATATAAATGTTTGAAATGTGTTCCAAACACATACATGGTTCCTGCAGAATATGTTTGGGAGAATATGTTACAGAGGCCAGTTTTTTCAGCATGTAGAAACCGCACAGCTTTCTGGATATGAGAAGCTCTCCCAAAAATCCGTCATGGACTGTAATGCGACACCTTTATTTTATTTGCTCTAATCTTTTGTATTGCAATTAATGGATTCTGAATTTCAATTGATGAGTTTTAAAATGTAATGAATATCTTTGATGAATATGATTGATGATCTTTCAATTTAACTTGACATCTTTTGGACTTCCAGTTAAATTCCAATAGATGTGATGGCCGTCAGTGGTGCAATGGTAGTGTGAGCGGTTCTTGTGCATGAGGATGTGGGTTCGATCCCCACTCTGACCACCTGAAAATTTCTTTCGACGACGGCCAACTGGCTTAGTGATGGCGACGCTATCGAGTATTTAGCCATGAAAAAGCTTTCCAAAATACCGTTCGGAACCGGTGTAAAACTGTAGGTCCCAATCAGTGAGTGTAAAAATAAAACACGCTCAGCTCACTGGTTGTGAGAAGCTCTCCCTAATCCCCTCGTGGGATGTAACGGGAAACCATTTATTTATTTATAGATGTTATATTCTGAATTGCAACTAATGTCTTCTGAATTTCAGTTGATGTCTTTTGAAGTTTAGTTATTTGTCGAATTTCAAGCGATGCGGTTGAAATTTTTAATCCGAATTTGAATTGATACCCTTGGAATTTCAATTGTTTTATTTAACATTTTAATTGATGAGCTTTTACATTTCAATTAATAACTTGAATTTATATTGATGTCCTTTGAATTTCAATTCATGTCTTTTGAATTTCTATTGGCGTTATCTGAAATTTCAATCGACGTTTTTGAAATTTTATGTGATATCATTGGAATTGGAATCATTGTCTTCTGAGTTTTAATTTATACCTGTTGAAAGGCAATTGTGTCCCGAACTTCAATCAGTCCGTAGCATTTATACTGAAATGAATATATTTTAGATTGAAATTACTGTGTTTTGAATGAGAATCTTTTGAATTTCAATTGTCTTCCGGTTTTAATCGACGACTTTTGGATATTTATTGACGTCAATTAAATTTCACTTGATGTCTTTTAGCTTTCAATTGATGTGTTTTGATTTTCCACTGATGCGGTTTGATGTTTAATTAACATCTTTTGAATTTATATTGGGGTTATCTTAAATTTCAATATCGTACATGTCTTTGAAATTTTATTTTATGTCATCTGCATTGGAATTAATGCCTCCGGAATATCAAGTAATGTCGTTTAAATTTCAATTTCAGTCAATCTGCATCTTGATTGATGTCTCTTACATTCCAATTGATGTATTTTAGATTTTATATCTTTTAAATCTCAATAGTCCTCCGAATTTCTATCGACGACTTTTGGATTTATATCTTAAATTTCAATTGATTTCTTGATTTTCCGTTGATGTCCTTTTAAGTTCATGTTATGCCTTCTGAATTCCTATTGGCGTTATCTCAAATTTCAATACACGTCGTATTTAATATCTGATGAACTGGAATTAAAGTCTTCTGAATTTCGACTGATAGTTTTTGAATTTCGTTTGTCTTTCGAATTCTAATCGATGCATTTTGGATTTTGATTGACGCCGCTTCAATTTCAATTAATGTCTTTTAGCTTTCAATTAATGTCTTCAGATTTTCTACTCTTTTGAATTTCTATTGGCGTAATTTTAAATTTCAATAAACGTCTTTGAAATTTTGTTTGATATCTCCGGAAATAGAATTAATCTCTTCTGAATTTCAACTGATGTCTTTTGAATTTAATTTATCTTCTGAATTTAGCGCGATGCCTTTTACATTTTGATTGATGTCTCTTACATTTCAAATAATGTCGTTAAGATTTCAATTAATGTCTTTTGAATTTCAATTGACATTTTTTGCATGTCAATTGTATTCCGAATATCAATTGACTACTCTTGGGATTTTATTGACGTCACTTTAATTTTAATTGTTGCCTTTTAGCATTCAATTTATGTCTTTTGATATTCTATTGATGTCCGTTGAAGTTAAACTTTTGTCATTTGCATTTCAATTGTCTTCCGAAATTAATCGATCCCTTTTGGGTTTTTATTGACGTCTCTTCAATTTCAATTGATATCCTTTAGCTTTCAATTAATGTATTTATACCTTTTGTTGACGTTATCTCAAATTTCTATAAATGTCTTTAAATTTTTTTTCATATCTACTGAGTTTAAATTAATGTCTTCCCGCAATTCAACTGATGTCTTTTGAATTTCATCTTTACTTTTATTGACTATTTTAACGGGGTTTTCAACGGAGACGCTACAAAAGTAAATCGATAGGGACAGCATACGACGCCATATTTTTTCACGCTCTTTTGACATTTCTCTTCAGTAAGGTTTGCCATTTCATCATGGAAAGATATACAACGAGTCGAAATTATTAAAGTTTACTACCGAAATTTGGAGTCAGTGGCCTCAACTTTAAGAACTTTAAATCTTCAGGATTATCTGGACCAAGCCAGCTCTTTACGTAGATTTCACAGAGTTATTATGCCAAACTTATTTCATACGAAACAATTGTTTGATAATTGCCAAAAAATATCTGCGTAGAGATATCTGACAAAAATTCTTGCGAAATTTTCACCAGAGCTGAATAGGAGCCTCAAAAGCTGAAGGGACGCAAAAATTTATTTTAAAATAGAGGGGTATCCATGCCACATCTGATCGTCTTGATACTTCAAATTTGATAGCGAACAGAGTTGATACGAGTATGAGCAATAAGAAACTAAAGCAAACCAGGGAGCAAACTAAGTTTAACTAAGTTTGATTGATACTTATGACAGTTAAATTATTTGTGATGTGTTAATATCTATAGGCACGGGTAGGGCAATCTATCAAAGTGAACACATGCAAACAACACACAGCGTTAGCATAACATATGAGGTTGTATTGCAAGAATAGTCTCTGCCTGAAAATAAGTAAGATGACATTGATATAGCGGCAGCGAACAAACAAGCAGGTCGTCGTCGCCAAAGGGTATTGAATAGTATAGAGAACTCATGGAACGAATTGTATCACTTAAATGCACTGGCAACATCTGGCGAATGATTCAAAATGTATTACTCTCTTTTTGTCATAACTTAGTCCATTCATAATTTTGATGTGAAACATTGATGCCTTTTGAAACATTGATGCCTTTTGAAATATTTATGATTTTTGTATTGTTTTATGTAATAACATTGTTGAAATGGTGCATTTATATTAAAATATTCTATAAAGAGAATTAGACTCGGTTACGCTCTTTTACTCAGACTCTCTACATGAGTGCGGAAAAGGAGTGCAATAAGTTCTCTATACTATTCAATACTTTTTGTCGTCGCTCTGTTTATGACAAAACAAAACCAATTATTTCAGTGAGCTAAATATTGCTTTATTGATTTTAACAATATTACACCTAACGTTAAAGCAGATGTAAGAAAACAGAAATTGCAATAGCTAAAGAGCCTTCAGCTCAAAAACTATAATTTTTCAATGTGGTATTTACTAATGTGTTCATAGAAATCGAACAGGTACCGTGCAACAAAAAGGTGTTAACACATCGCAACTGAGTTTGAACACTCATTGGTTTTTTTAATGGTTGCATTGCACGAAAATACAAATTCTCTTTATTTCCGCCCATTTTAAGTCCAATCATAGAGTAACAAACAACAGCAACTCAAACTCGATGAAATTTCGACGACGGCAAGAGAACACTAAGAGAGGGATGGAGACTCTTTTATATTTCTCTATGCTCTATGTTAAAATCGTTTCAGCTGTTTAGTGTGGCATAGTGAGAGATGAAAACGAAGCAAAATACTTACGGCATTATTCATAGGTATCTCACTACCTATAGACGCTCTGATCATTGTCAAGGTGGTCAGGGCTGGTAGCAAGCTTATCATTGAATAAGTTCTCCTCAAAAAGACTTCAGGTATTCTCTATTTTTCTTTTTACTCCCAGCGTCATCAATATCACAGGTGGTGACATTAAAATGGAAATAAGTTGTTGAACAGTGTTATTATCTGTTATGCTGTTAACTAAACATCTGAAACAAGCTGAGTTGAATCAGTTTCAAATGACTCGTTCCCATTTCAAGTGCTGCCTAACATTCACAACTAATGTTTAAGCAGTTACTGCTGAGGAACGATGTGAACATACAACGTAGAACTTCAATCAAAGCAACAAAAAAAAACTACAAAACACGCGGTATACAACGATCAACCACATGCTGCGTTGAGAGAAGTGTAATCGAATCATTCGAGAGCATGCTTGTGTGGCATTGCGCTCTTTCTTTCCTTCATCGTTTCAGCGCCACACTGTCAGTTGGCAGCGAGTGCAGTAGAATATTATCAATGTTATGATAGCTTGTAGCGCTTGTAGATAACATATGTGTATCACAGTAACAAAGCACAAGTAGTAGAATATTGTGGAAAGCAATAGCAACTGCTGTGTTGTTTTACATGAAGCATTATAAAATATTTCTACTGTTATATACAAACATATGTATATTCTTTGCAAAGTTATTAAGCTATTTTGATGTAGTAAACATAATGGAAAAAAAGATTTCTTTAATGTAGAAGTAATATAAATATTAATTTATTATTTAATGTGGTTAACTACAAACATCTTTAAACGTAAAACATAAAAAAAACTTGGAATACTTCAAAAGAAAAATAGTACATACCAATAAAAAACTAATCAAAACAATTCACGTAGATCTGGTATTAAATACAAAAATTAATATATATGTACATATGTATATCACATTTTCAATTCATTTATCCATAAAATAGACTTAAAATATTATAAAAGGAAAGAAAGTTCTATGAAATAGCATATAAACATTTTAAAAACAGTATAAAAATTAATACATACACAGGCACATCAATTACTACACAGAGAGCGATGTTTTGCTATCCGCGTTCCTTCATTGCCACACTGACACAGAAGGCAGCAAGTGCAATAGAACAGTGTTCATGTTATTATAGCTTGTAGCGCGAGGATAGGCCATGCATAAACAACATGAGCACTATAACATAGATGTTAGTTTGATACACTTGTAAGTTGATGATTTGCTGTGAATCAACGACTTCGTAACATTCCCTCCAAAACGAGTAAGCATTCGTAAATTTTGGGTTGCTTTGGCTGTTGTTATGTTTTAGGGAAGATGTGTAGTAAAAAATGTTTGCAAGTACTGTACGTATTTTGAAATGTTTTGTTTGTTAAGAAATCAAGCTGACTCGTTCTATGCTTTACTGTTAACTGCTATCTAAACAATTCTCGCAAGCGGAATGTCAAAGAGATTTTTTTTATTCCGCTGAATAGAGAGAAAAGTTAATTACTCTGTTTGCATTCCATGAAGTGGTTGTTCGCGCACTCAGTGAGCTGAGCTTATATTTTCCTCAGTGAGGGGGAGCTATAGCCATGTTTTAAACATTACATTCTTTGAAAAATGCAATTGCAAATTTCTCACTTATGTAGAAATCTGGATTGTGCAAGAGAACTTTGAAAGTTCTATTTCACAAATAGAAAAATACTATGTAGGTGTTACACAAAAAGCTTATCACAATCAGTGAAATGAGTTAGTGCAGTGTTGAAATATATACCACCATGTTGTGTTCTGGGTAACATCTAAAATCTGAAGATATTGTTACGATAACTACTTTACATGTTTGGCTTAACTAAAATTTATGCCAAAATTACATTCGGATGTTAACAGTTTGCTGTGTATATCTTCCAGCTTGAATTTCTGAAGTTGAGTACGCCTCAAAGTATGCACTCGCTTCAGGTTGAAAAGTTACGTGATACCAACTCACCACGAATGTTTGATAATATAGCAAGATGAGTTTTAAACAACCGAGAACAGATTGCATCTTACCACCAAACATTAATTCGATGCCAAATTTTCGAGAACAGATAGCAATACTACGAGATGTTTCTGGAAACGACTGAAACGCTAAAAAATTAGAAAATTCGCAACAATGTATTAAATAAAATTAATATATTATTTTAATAACTCGCCAGAAAAAATAAAGTGAACAAAGCAAAGTGAAAAGGGGGAAAAATTCCGTTGAGAAGCCATTTACAGTAAGGAAATTTATGTATTAATCGTAAATAGTTATTCACAAGTAATTTGTTTTCCCTTTTCACTTTGATTTTGTGGTTAAAGATTTGTGAAACGATAACCATTACAATTGATACATAAATTTCCTTAATATAATAATGATTTTAGAACAAATTTTGTAAATATTTTGCAAATTGGGAGAGAACGACTGCCCAAGGGTTAAACTATTTTTCCATTACATCCCATTGCAGAGATTGGGGAGAGCGTAGCACAATCAATGAGTTGTAAGCTGTATGCTTTTAGGCTCATAAATCTATAGCTAAAGTTTTACACCGTTTCCGAATAGAACTACTGTGACATACTTTATCATGGCTAATTAATCTGTGACAAGGTGACCGGTGCCGAAATAAATTAAGGGTGGCCATTGCGGGGCTTGAACGCGCTTTCTTATATACTAGACTCTCGCATGCTAAATATTACACCACCGACGGCGCACTAGTGAACTGTGCACTTTCGGCGAACTGTGAACTGTTCACTTTCAGTGAAGTCGAACATTTTCAAGGTCAACAATATTTTTTCAAAAATAATATTTTTTGGAATATTTTCTACAACGAAACTATGTTTGGTACAAGTATAGGTTAGAGATCGTATTAAAACCACAAAACTATATTTTACAATTAAGGTTATTTAGGTACAATAGCTGCAAAACTGTACGAGACACAATTGAGATGCGCATAATTGACGATATCTCCTGAAGGTGCAATTTCGAGCAGGCTAAATTTACCCTAGAAGAAAGGGAATACCTCCGCGTTTCTAAATATGTATAATACCCATTCAAAGCTTGCGATGCTAAAAAGTTATGTTGATCCAAAGTCGATTTTTTTTTCAAAACAATTTTTTTTCTATTATTTGTTTGTCACAATCATAAACTAGGGATGGTATTAAAACCAAGAAGCCTTGTTGTACAGTAGAAGTTACTTGAAGAGACTCGAAAAAAATATCACAAATTTTTCAATCTTAAAATATTTTTTGGAGAGAAGCTCTCCCTAATCCCTTCATGGGATGTAACGGGAACCATTTATTTTTTTCACATTTTTTGCACTAAATTGACGGTGTCTTCTGAAGGTGCAATTCCGGCAGTCTACATTTACTCTGGAAAAGGCGGAATTCTCCCTCCTTTCTAAATGTGCATAATATTCTTTCAAAACTTTTGATAAACAGTTTTATGTTGGTCCAAAGTCAACGAAAATTGAATTTGAATTTTATTGACCGATTTTTGTTAGTTGTTGGTTAATGTATGAGAAATGCATACTACAAGCTTACAAGTCATGAACATTTTTCGAATTGAAAAATGGTTGGTTTTTTGTTGGAATAATAGACAATTCAGTTCAACACACACTCACTGGCATGACTAGTTTCGAACTCCGTGACAAGTTCATCATCAGTTGCCTAACTACTGCGCCTGAATTGATACCATCGGTTGATCATCAATCGTATACATATATACAAACTCAATTCTGCAATTCACAAGTGCGAATTAGTATCGATCGAAGATCCCTAAGTATTGTTACGAATTTCCTTATTCGTCCTTTTTGCGTTGTTTTGTTCCCAATAATAAAACAAGGTTCGTTTTAAATTACGATAATTACAACGGTTTAACTTCCTTTTATTTTTCTTATATAGTACAACAGTTTACTTTATTTATAACACTTTAACAAGTCTTATATTTTACTATCGATTCGCGTTGCTCATTTTACGGGGTTTAATCACAAACTGAACTCTCCACTCCAAAGACCTCCGCTATTTATACCAACTCACCATACTCAAATGAAGGTATATCTAGCGAATTCAAGAACCTTCTAGAATCTGGATGTTGTTGTTGTTGCTTATCTTTGTAGAACAATCTCGAAGGGCGGAGAGTTATCTTTACTGAGGTGAATTCATGCTACTGGTTTAGCGAGCTGGTACGTTGTTACAATGCATACTTTCAGGCGCAGCACTAACCGCCTGTTATTTACATACTGTTAGTAGAGTCATTACCAGCAAGCAAAAGCTTTTACTTATTCGTAACAGTATCAACATCACTGAAATGGCTATAATTCCAATAACAAGAACAGACAGAATATTTTCACCGTGTTCTTCTTTTCCTCATGCGTTCTCGCGTTGTTGCAGTTCATTGAGGTATCTGATGATGGACTTGTCACGGAGTTCGAAACTAGTCATGCCAGTGAGTGTGTGTTGAACTGAATTGTCTATTATTTCCAACAAAAACTAACCATTTTTCAATTCGAAAAATGTTCATGACTTGTAAACTTGTAGTATGAATTTCTCATAAAATAAATAAATGGTTTCCCGTTACATCCCATGAAGGGATTAGGGAGAGCTTCTTACAACCAGCGAGCTGTGCGCGTTCTAGTTTTATACTCACTGATTGGGACCTACAGTTTTACACCGGTTCCGAACGGTATTTTGAGAAGCTTTTTTATGGCTAAACACTCGATAGTGTCGCCGTCACTAAGCGAGGTGACCGCCGTCGAAAGAAATTTTAGGTGGTCAGAGCAGGGATCGAACCCAGGTCTTCATGCACAAGAGCCGCGCACACTACCATTGCACCACCGACGGCCACATGAATTTCTCATACAATAACCAAAAACTAAAAATTTTTACGTCTTTTTTTTGACTTTTTTGAATTGCATCTCCTCATGCAGATTTGGAGCTTTCGGGCCGAAATAACTTTTATTATAATGTGTAGTTTCTTGGCATTAATGCGATGATTTACTTGCGATTGTGAATTTGGATCGATGTTAGTTGACTCTGAACCACTGTGCGGCGCTGATACTGATACCTTGTGATGATGAATTTTGTGGATTTGATACCAATTGTGGTTATGAAATTGCAATTCTCATTTTGTAATTAATCACCATTTTTCAACCACTTTTCAACCCAGTGTGACGCACACAGCAAACCGACTTTGCCAGATATGGGACATGAGGCGGAGCATCCCTACTTCGAGTCCTCTTACTCGTCCTAACCTAACACAACCTTATTCCCATTTCGAACATTGTGCTTATCTCAATTTTATAATATAATAAGAAACCCCATATCTCCTTGACCTAAATTGCTCATACGTATTTTGTATTAAAACAACTAATTGCTTTCCATCTTGACAAAAGGCCCACCAACAGAGGCTTGACTTGAGATGAATGCCAGTGCCAGGATATGCTGACTGTTGTATCAAATCCTTATCAAGTGTTGCTAAACAAAGTTAAAGCCGTTAGGTAGATGAGTAATGCGAAATGCCACGTTTGTCGTAAGCATCTACGTGCGTGCGTAAATCCTTTTGATGTCGTATCCTAGTACGTATAAAATGTCATGTTCCATGTGACTTTAACGACAAATCAAGTAGTTTGTTGCTATTTATCTTTCTTATTTTATATCCGTTTTTTTATATGTAACTTGTTTCCATTCGTTGTGTAGCTATTTGTCAAGATTGTTTACTTCGCTTGACAACTCACATATAATGAGAATAAGAAATTCATATATTCATATGACCAAAAACAAATACTCGTATAAGTAAATTGTGTGTGTGTTGTGTTATCAGGAAACTCGAATATATTTACGTTAAATTATGGAGAATTTTGAGGAAAGGAATTTAAAGGATATTATTTGATATTTCCTACACCATGTGTACAACAGCATCTTACGTACTCCCATTATTTATGACACTTGAAACTAGTAATCGACTTAAAATTCTGTTATCCTTTTAACCTAGATATCATGCAGCGTAGTACAAATTTGAATCTCGTTTAACAAAATTTCAAAATTGGAAATGACTTCGATATTTCGCTTGAAAAGTGTGCGAGTTATTAGGCCAAAGCTGCTAACATTTTTCCACTTGAATTTAGCATTTGCAATTTCAATTAACAATTGAAATTCCCAACAGTGCCAGTTATTCGGGTTTAACTAATTCCCCGAATACATTTCAGAAATAAACCTGAGTCTTGAAATTCACAGAAATTCCATATAAACGACAGCCTTTCCCCTGCTGTTTATGTGGAAGTGTGACCTGGGAGTTTGTGGAATACGGCAAATTGTTAATTCCTAGGAATTCAGTTTACAGGTTTTTCGATAGAAGGATGAAACTGAGTTTGATGATAATACTCCCACTTAAATTCTAAATGGAAATTGCATTGAATTGAATATGTTTCATTGTTGCGATAAATATGTGGCATCGTGGGACAATCAGTATGTTTCATAAAGGGATTTGCATTTCGTAAATCGTTCTGAATTTCGTAAATCGTTTTTGTTGAAGAAAAATAGACGGCGTGACAACTGACAGTTCTGGGTTATTAAAAATGGAATTATAAATGAAACAATAACTTGTTTCCATTGTTGAGAAAATGTTTTCATATAATAAAGGGGTTAAAATCAAAACCATTCCATCATCAAGCGATATTCATCTTGATGGCTTCGTTACATACTTTACTTACATACGTGGCCTTACAAAATGAGGATAACATGTTTCTCCAACCGACTCGATCTCCAGCGTTTCTCCTCCACACACTGAAAAATAACGGTCCCAACAACATATTCCAGGAACCATTTACATATTTGCAAGCGCTGTTTTCTTGAATTGAAGAGCTGCTGTTTATTGTGCCTTTATTGTCTGTCACGTTTTTGTTTTCAACAGTTTTCATCAAACAAAGCCACATTTGTGTCACAAATACATACACATATTTGAACCTAGGAGCATTAATCATTATGTCCCAAACATGTTATATTGAAGAGCAAACACAATGTGTTTGGATACAAGTATGCTCTATTTGCGACAAGCTACAAACACGCTATACTTGCAGCCAAACAACAAAAAAGGATACATTTTTCAGCGTGTAACACCAAGCCCTCGCAGGCAATCTTCCACTTGGTCTTTGCGGCGAAGTCTTGGTCATTCTATTCTTCGATGTAAATAGAAAAATAAATGGTTTCCCACTACAACTCATGAAGGAATTGGGGGAGCTTCTCATAACACATGAGCTGTGCGCTTCTTAGTTGTATGCTCACTGATTGGGAGCTACAGTTTTTACATCGATTCCGAACGGTATTTTGAGAAGCTTTTTCATGGCTAAATACTCGATAGTGGCGACGTCATTATGCGAGGTGACCGCCGCCGAAAAGAAATTTAAGGTGGCTAGAGCAGTAATCGAACCCAGGGTTTCATGCATATGATTCGCGCACACTAACCATTGTACGACCGACGGTATCCGAAGACCTTGGAGTAAATCTTCGAATAACTTTCGCTCTGGTTCATTCCGATTCATTCTACCGACGTGGTATAACCATGTGAAGCGCTATTTTGATACGCATAACTACGTCGATGTTGGGACACAGATTACACAGCCCGTGGTTCATTCATTGTCGATACCCCCCGTTTTCTATTATAGGATCTTGTATTTTTCGGAGCATTTTTCCCTCGAAGACTTCCGGTGATGTTTCATCACCATGCGATATCACCCAGTATTCTGCGTCATAAGATAGGTTGTATGAGAGTCTGATATAGTTGTATCTTCGTTTCTCGAGAGACGATCTTATCTCTGAAGAGCTTGCACTGAAAGAGAAACTTTCATTAAATTTATGAATTCCTTCATCAATTTGATGAAGCATTTTCTCATTCTCCAACCTACGATACATTTCATCGTATTGATGGAGAACATTTTAGCAATCTTTCATCCATATTTCATCAATAGTTTACGTTGATTCAACGACAATGTTTCATCAATTTGATGTATGTTGTATCATCAAGTTGAAGTAAATTTTTCACCAATTGGATGTAAATTGTTCATTAATTTACTGTACATTTTTCGTCAATTAGATCTAATGTTGCCATCAATTTCATCATTCTGCTGAAAAATGTTTGTGGATGAGTAGCCAAGCGCTTTGGCCTATTTTCATCGTAAAAAATCCATAAGGGCATAAGACCACATGAAAAATGCTCATAGTGTGGATAATGTTTTCTGTCCATTTCTCTGTGTATTAATTTTCAATTATTTGCGATTTTATGAGCCTTTTTTCTTTTTCTGTTTATTTTGAATCGACCTGACTAATTATCTCCAAATTCCAATGATGTAGATTGATGTGAAAAAGATCATCAATTCCATGAAGCTGAAAATGGTGAAAAGCGCACAATGTTAAAATTGAAGAAGTTTTTCTTATTGAATTGATGAAATTTGTGATCAATTCAATGAAAAACAATTGATGAACTTTCGTCATCGATTTGCTATAAAGATTTGCTTTCAGTGTACTTAGCCGGAAATAGCACCGGTTTGCAAGCACAATCCTCCGTTTGATAACTCTAAAACTGTATGAGATGCAGTTCAAAAAGTTTCAATTTTTAAAACTTGTTCTCAAAATAGACGGTATCTTCCGAAGTTGCAATTTCGGGGAAGCAAAATTTACTCTGGAAAAAGTGGAATTATCCTGTCGTGTTTGGAAAAGTGGAATTAGCTGTCGAAGCTAAAAACTTATTTTGCTCCAACGTCGTTTTATATTAAAAAAAAATATTTACTACAACCAAACTATGTTTTGCACAAGTATAAATTAAAGATCTTGTTAAAATTAAGAAACCGTATTTTACAATAAAATTTATTTGAGTACAATAACTCTGAAAGTGTATGAGATGCAATTAAAGAAACTCGAAAAAGGAAATCAACAATTTTCAATTTCCAAACTTTTCCACTAAATTGACGGTATCTCCTGAAGGTGCAATTTGGAGCAGGCTAAATTTACCCAAGAAATAGGGACATTCCCCCGCCTTTCTAAATATGTATCAAACTCATTCAAAACTTTTCATGCAAACATTTTTTGTTGGTCGAAATTCAATGACTTTTTTTTCACAATTAATATTTTTTCAAATATTTACTTTGAAAATATGGCGATTCATTACAAAATGAAAATTGCAATTTCATAGCCCCAATTGGTAACAAATCCAATAACATCTGTTTGCAAGCACAATCCTCCATTTGATTTCTATTCTTACGTTATTGCTTCTGTTCACGGCAGATCCGAGGTAAATAAATTCGTCCACTATCTCGAAATTATAACGGTTATCAACGTTCACACTTTCCTTCAAACGGGTAGATGTTCCGCTTGACGAAACTATTAATTTTACCTTCTCCTCTTTTACTGTCACACCCACTTTCGCTGAGTCCTTCTCACTTCTCGAAAATACTTCAGTAACTTCTCACAAATTTCCCTGAATGATATCTAAGTCATCAGCATACGGTAACAGCATGTGTCTTATGCTGCTGATAGTTTTATTCGAATTGACAGCAGCTTTTCTCGCGATGACATCAGACAATATGTTAACGAGATACCATGATCCCTGCCTAAGGCCTCGCCTCGTACCGAATGGTTCGGAGAGGTCTTTTCCAAATATTAATGAGGATTTCGTGTTGGACAGTAACATCCTACAAAGTCGTCTCAGTTTAGTAGGAATATTAAGCTCCGACACAGTACAGCTTTTCCCGTGTCGATTTGTTTTTCGGGGCGTTTCTCCAGGATCTGTTGTAATATTAATATTTGGCCAATGGTTGATGTTGCAGGCCAAGAGTCACACTGATAAGACCCGATCAGATAAGCAAAAAAAAACGGCTTTAGTCTTTCGCACGTTACTATCGAGAGAACCTTGTATGGGATGGACAAAAGGCTTTCTCCAAATCCGTGTTTCCTTCTTAAATAATTGGGGTTTCTCTTCGCAGTATACCGCTTCGCCGCGGCTCGAGGTGCAACAGACTGAAGCATTGCCATACGTGCAGCATTATTTTCATCACTTGGCTTGCAACACTCTTCATCATACCATGGTTTGTCTTTAAGTGGTTTTTCATCACCAAATACGGCCTCTGCAGTAGTTTTCATAGAGTGGGAAATGTCCTTACACTGCGTTTCAGGATCGTAGGGCGGGGGTGCGTTCTGCTCCAGGATCATAGTGAATTTATCTGCATAGGCAGTGGCTATCTCTGGTAATTACAGTTTTCCGATGCCCATAAGAAAAGCAATATGGCTTTCTCTTATCTATATAATATTTTCAAATTTAAACAACAGAACGAAATCAAAACGATTTTTGAGTGGTTTTTCATCGTAACCGAGTGAAAAAAAGGTGGTGTGGTAACATCAGTTAGTTGTGATGTGGCAACTGGAATTGAATGTAATAGGTCTGGTAACTCTGAGGATTTTGAGGATAGTAGTAAAAAAAGGAATACCAAATGACTGCCGGTAGATAGATATGATAGATGGTAACGTAGAGTTTCAGTTTGTAAAGAACAGCCAGGGGAGAACATTGTACAAATAATAAAGAAAAAAAGCACATTAACGTCTAAAGTTTGAATTTTATTAAAAAAGAAGCTTACAGTGGTAGGGATACAGCTCCTGTCATCTGGTGAAAATGGTTAATAGTCGAATGCACCATCTAGGCAAATATGATAGAAACCCCTAGATGGTGAAATCTATGTGGTGAATTTCAAAGTCAAAAGAAATTTTCTAGGTGGCGGAGCAATGCTGGAAATGGGGAAATTTCCCTAGAAACAAGAACTATTCAAAACTCTATTTAACCGTGCTTTTTTGCCTTTTGCATTGTCAAAAAATAACAAAAGCTATACGCTTTTCAATTATCTATTTTTATATTATTTTCAATTTCAAATAACAGAATTGATATTAAAATCATTTTTGAGTGAGATTTTTCGTCGTAACCGAGGGAAAAATTATCGTAGGGAAATAGCATGCGCCCTCTGGTGACCATGGTGAATAAGCTACTGAATCATCTATGGTATTTTGAATTCACCCAATACATACATAAATAAAAAACGGTAGATGGTGCAAGATAAGTGGTGGATTTGAAAGTAATGGGAAATTTTCTATATGGCGGCACAGTGGTGGATATGGGTAAATTTCCCTGGAAACAAAAGCTATTGAAAAAACTATATAACCATTTTTTTTGCCGTTTGTATTGTGAACAAATATCAAAAGCGATATGCTTTTCTAATATTAATGTTCTATTTTAAAAGTTTTTCAAATTTAGATTTTTCAATAGTTTTTGATTCCAGGAAAATTTGCCCATATAAACCACTCCGGCGCCATCTAGAAAATTACCCTTTACTTTCAAAACCACCACTTAAATTTCACCATCTATGGTTTTTTATTTCTCTATGTGTTGCATTTCACTAACTCAAAGATGATAGAAAGACCATAGATGTTGAAATACAAGTGGTGGATTTGAAACTCATGGGAAATTTTCTAGATGGCGCAGTAATGGTGGAAATTGTCAAATTTCCGTGGAAACAAAAAATAAGTAAAAACTTTTTATCAATCCATTTTTCCCTTTAGCATTCTCAAATAATGCCTTTCTATTATCTATATCATATGTAGAAAAATAAAAAACCATAGATGGTGAAAGATAAGTGGTGGTGAACGAATAGGGAAATATTATAGATGGCGCCGGAGTGGTGGATATGGATAAATTTCCTGGGAAATAAAAACTATTGAAATAACTATATAACCATGCTTTTTTGCCCTTTGCATTATCAACAAATATCAAAAGGGATATGCTTTTCTATTATTTCTATTCTATTTTCGAATTTAATATTTCGAATCTAAATAAAAATTATTTTTGAGTGCTTTTTCGTCGCATGCAAATGAAAAATGGTCGCACGGAAACAGGATGTGCCCTCTGGTGAAAATGGTGATTAAGCAAATGAATCATCTATGGTTTTTATTTATCTATGTCAGGCATCATTTTTATTTCGATTCTGTTGTTTAAATTTGCAAATAGAATATAAATAATAGATGCGCATATCGCTTTTGATATTTGTTGCCAATAGTTATTTCAATAGTTTTTGTTTCCAGGGAAATTTGTCCATATCCACCATTCCGCCGCCATGTAGAATTTTTCTCTTTTCTTTCAAATCCACCACTTATCTTTCACCATCTAGGCTTTTTTATTTATCTATGGTGAGGATAGAAATACCGTAGCTGGTGAAATACAAGTGGTGGATTTGAAAGTCATGGGAAATTTTCTAGGTGGCTCAGTAATGGTGGAAACTGTAAAATTTCCCTGAAAATAAAATCTATTGAAAAAACTATTTAACAATGCCCTTTTGCCTTTTGTATTGTCAAAAAATAACAATGGCAGAATGCCTTTCTATTATCTATACTTTCTTTTCAAATTCAAATAACAGAGATGAAATAAAAATGATTTTTGAGTGCTATTGCGTAGTATGTCATTGAAAAGTAGCCAGCCTTTGCCATCTGCTGATAATGGTGAATAATCGAACACACCATCTAGGGTATTTCTATCATCTTTAAATTCACCAAGTGTATATTAATTCTGCACTCCACTAATTTTAAAAGAATTTTAGGAACTACTGTTTTCATTCAAATGTTGGTATGCAATTTGGAGTAAATAAATTTATGATGGATTTTTTTAAATCCCAGAACTGTACTCTTATCTTTCACCATCTGTGGTTTTTTTTGTATTTATCTATGCCAATACTAAATGAAAGATGTTGAAAAGGTCGGAACATCGTTTTGGTTCTTCCATTAGGATATTAAAGATATAATATGGAGAGGCATGACATTAGGTCTGGTTTTTTATTCCCTGCTAAGTTGATATTTCGACCACTTTGTATGGGGAGCCACTTAAAATCGATTAGCTCCCCGTACAAAGTGGTCGAAAAATTAATTGAGCAGGAAATTAAAAAACCAGATCTTAAAAAAATCCCTAACCGCTAGTTTAGCTACTTCCATAAGCATTCCTCACTTTGGAGAATTCTTTTTAGTTAGCGCGTTCATAAACCTTTTTGTGTAGTGAGTCATAGCGCCATCTGGAAATGAATAGTACATGCCACAATGCTCAATAGTTAGCGAACTCATCAACATTTGGTTGGAGTATTCACAGCCAAAAGGCGTAGAATTCACCTACAATAATACATTAATATTCCATTCCACAAACTTGAGCAAACTATTAGAACAACATTCAATTTTATAAATTTGAAAATGTGAAAATGTAGCTTTTTTTAGCGAAAAAGAATGAGATGCCAATTTGCGACCGAAGAATGCCAGCATATTATCCTTAGAGTAAAGGGTCCGCCATCTAACGTTTTTTTTTTTCAACTAGTGCATATTTCGTGAATGGTAACACTTAGCTCATGTCTGATTTGATAGATAATTAGTTTCATCCTTCCGCTGAACGACTATGGTTGTGTATATGCTTGAACAACGCTGGGAAATATTGCGACATTACTTTGAAAATCATGGTAATGTTGCAGATGCCGATTTTACCAAAAAATCATCTTTTCAGATGAAGCTCATTTTGATCTTGGCGGGTATGTAAACAAGCAAAATTGTCGCATTTGGGGCACAGAAAACCCGCACGCATACATTGAAAAGCCGATGCACCCAAAACGAGTCACTGTTTGGTGCGGATTTTGGTCCAGAGGCATAATTGGGCCATTTTTCTTCGAAAATGAGCAAGGAGTGGCCGTTACAGTCAATGGCGATCATTATCGGGCCATGTTGAACGAATGTTTGTTCACAAAAATTGAAGAGGAGGATATTGGCAACATTTGGTTTAAATAGGACGGCACTACGTGCTACACAGACGAAGCTACACTCGATGTTTTGCGCCCTGTTTTTGAAGATCGGATTATCAGCCGCAGAGCTGATGTCGTTTGGCCACCTCGGAGCTGCGATTTGACACCGTTGGGCTATTATTTGTGGGGTGCCCTCAAAGATAAGTGTTACGCCGACAAGCCAGAGACAATTGACGCTTTAAAGGACTATATTCGTGAAGCCATTGGTGAAATACAGCTGCACACAATCGATAATGTGCTTAAAAATTGGACCGATCGTGTAGGCTACTGAATGGCCAGCCGAGGCAGTCATTTGAATGAAATTATTTTCCATTATTAACCGGAAGGATTGCACTTTCCAATAAAAAACGAAATTTGAGAAAATATTCAGTAATTTTTTTTATAGCATTTTCAAAAAAAAAGTTATTTGGCGGACCCTTTATTACCCTTAGGATAGTATCCACATTAAGGCTAAATGAAAGATGTTAAAAAGATCGTAACAACATTTTGCTTGGCAATATTATCACTGTCTCTTCCCTGAAGGTATTAAGTCATAACTCTCTACAACATGCAAGCGAGTTGGTTCTATAAATATTTCGTAATTTCCAGTATTGTCTGTAGTTAGCGAGTTCATCAACCTTCTTGTGGAGGAGTCATAACGCCATCCAGAAATGCCTAGAATTTTCCACAATGCTTTATAGTCAGCGAATACAACAATTGTATTTTTTAGAGAGCTTACAACAAAGAGGCTTACAATTCACCAAGGAAACATTCTGTATTTTCCAGAATGCTTTGTAGTTAGCAAGTTCATGAACCTTATTGTGTTGAGAGTCATAAAGTTTAACGGCCTTATTCATACGATTTTTGTACGGTAAATCACCTCTCAAACCCCTCACAACTTTTTATGAATAAGGCCGTAAGTAATTAAAATTAAGTGGAAATTATTTTCCGTAATAATGTGATGCCATTTACTGTAGAAAAAGTCCAGAATTGAATCTACGATTATGGACCTTAAGCCTAGTCTAGATGAATGATGTTGAAAAGATCATTCTTCCATTAAGATATTGCTGGGTATTTCATTTTCATTCCCATCTATATGTTGGAAAGATCGAAGTTCCATTTTGTTCCCTGATATTCCTAGTATAATTTCCATTAAGATATTGAAAGAACGCATCATTGTATTCGCAGCCGTCTTTCTCACTATAATCTAAATTGCGAAGTGTTGAAGGACTGCACGATATCTTACCTTCCTTCTTGCCCAAGATCTCGTTTTCGTAACAAAAACTTACTTGACGGTTTGCTAAGGTTTAATAGCAATTTCCCGTAATAGGCTTTGTGACTCGTCGTACACTCACAGAAAAATTCGGTCGAGACAGCCGACTTAGCCGTAACCGAATTAAGAGGTTGTCTCAACCGAATTAGAGGTTGACACAACCTCATTGGAGGTTGACACAACCTCATTACACGTTGTCACAACCGAATTAGAGGTTGTCACAGCCGAATTAAAAGTTGTCACAAACGAATATAGATAGTGTCACAAATGAATTATTAAATTTTTTTTTATTACTAAGTGATGATTTATTTTCTTGTATTTTTATAAATAAATTAAAAAGCGAGAAAATAAAGTCAAATATATGGGGTAATCTATATAAGTAGAGTAATACATTGGTTTTACATTCTTCTTTCGAGCTTTATTGAAGTTCCGGCCATCATTTGACACCGCACTAATTCTGACGTGTTGTATCGGTTGATCTAGGTCCTAAGCCGTTTTGTATATTATGACCGAACTTGAAAACCTTCAAAACTGTTGATACCTGCTTAAATAATTTCTGGAAAATAAGACGTTTTAATACAAACACACATTTTACTTACCTTTCTTAATAACCACAAAAAAATTTTCACATTCTTTAATTCTTTTTAAAATAATATTTGATTATAGAATTTTAAACGCCAGATTTTAAATACATAGAATTGTGTTGTGGTAACCGAATGGAAAATGAATTCGGTTGTACCTACAGAATTCATGCGAAACTCGATCACAGCAACCGAATTGACGCCAAATTCGGTCGTTGCAATCGAATAAAGTCTAGATTCGGTTATTGCGACCGAATTGATATCAAATTCGATAGTTACAACCGAATGGAAGCCAGATTCTGTTACTCCAACTGAATTAGGTACCAATTTCGGTTGTTGCATCCAAATTCACTTGTTCCAACCGAAATTTTAGAAAATTTAGTTGACCGAACGAATATAATTGAAGATTCAGTTGTCACAACCGAATCAATTATGAAACGAGGTTGATTCAACCGAATTTCAGCGGTGGGGATTAAATTCGGTCGTAACAACCTCAATTCGGTCGTAACCACCACAATTCGTTTGTGGCAACTTCAGTGTTCGGTGGTAACAGCCGAATTAATGGTTACTACAAACACTTTTCAAACAATTAGTTCTCTGGGTGTAGAGTAACAGTCATATTAAAAAACTTTGTATTAGATTTCGCCGTAAGAGGCACAATACGTACTACGATGAATTTGTACAATATTTTATTATTTTAATATTTAGAGCAAAAATTTATATTTCTATACATATACAATTTTATTATATCTATATTTATATACATATACTTTTGTGTTATCTCTTTACAATTTTGAAAGGACATCCATTGTTTAAATGCAAATATTTATGTGTTGGGCTTTTTTTATATTTTTTTTTTCATATATTGTCGTAGCCATTGGATGGAGTCAAATTTCTTGTCCCTTCTTTTGAATTAAGATAAGAATAAATGAGTTTTTGGGTTAATATTAAACTTCCATTCCCATTTATCTGTTTACATTTGATGCCAATTTAGAATAAAAGTATAAATGAAGTTTTGAATTTCATTTCAATGGATCCATGGAGTAAACAAGAGTTCGCACTACATAACGTTTCCAATAGTAGTCTTTGAAAGCTTTTTAATTTGAATATAATATCTGAGATTTTATTTGTTGTTTTGTATTAGCAAGAATAAAGATGGTAATTTGCGAGGGTGGTTTACTGAAATCAGATACTTCCAGGTTGGTACTTTAAATATTACAATATTCTAACATACATTTCTGTAGACATCTAACCGTCGGTGGTGCAATGAGTAGTGTGTGCGCCTCTTGTACTTGAGATCTTGGGTTCGATCCCTGCTCTGACCACCTTCAAATTTCTTTCGACGGCGGTCAACTCGCATAGTGACACCGACACTATCGAGAATTTAGCCATGAAAATGCTTCTCAAAAATACCGTTTGGAACCGGTATAAAACTGTAGATCCCAATCAGTGAGTATAAAACTAGAAACCTCATAACTCACTCGTTGTGAGAAGCTCTGCCCGATTCCTTCATGGGATGTAATGGGAAAACATTTATTTTTTAGACATCTAACCCAACCTCAATTTTCCCGATTTCTTTTCGGGACCAGTTTCCTATCGCTTATTTCTAAAGCAGTGGCTCTTAACCTCTTAGCGGGGTTCGTATTTTGTGGGTAACTGGTTATTCTGGGTAACCTATTACTATATGTGTGGGGAATGGGTAGCAATCGTTTATCCATTAACAACAGGGTATGAAGAAACTAATAGCTAGCTACCCACAACGATGGTGAATTACCCATCACGATTACCTATTACCCACAAGGTATGGGTGAAGAAAATGGGTAATTACTCAATAGAATGGAGAATTACCCATCAGGATTACACATTACCCACAGGGTAAGGTGGAAAATAACTTTTAGCAGGGTTCGTATTTTGTGGGTAACTGGTTATCCTGGGTAACCTATTTATATATGTGTGGGAAATGGGTAGCGATCGTTTATCCATTAACAACAGGGTATGAAGAAACTAATAGCTAGCTACCCACAACGATGGTGAATTACCCATCACGATTACCTATTACCCACAAGGTATGGGTGAAGAAAATGGGTAATTACTCAATAGAATGGAGAATTACCCATCAGGATTACACATTACCCACAGGGTAAGGTGGAAAATAACTTTTAGCAGGGTTCGTATTTTGTGGGTAACTGGTTATCCTGGGTAACCTATTTATATATGTGTGGGAAATGGGTAGCGATCGTTTATCCATTAACAACAGGGTATGAAGAAACTAATAGCTAGCTACCCACAACGATGGTGAATTACCCATCACGATTACCTATTACCCACAAGGTATGGGTGAAGAAAATGGGTAATTACTCAATAGAATGGAGAATTACCCATCAGGATTACACATTACCCACAGGGTAAGGTGGAAAATAACTTTTAGCAGGGTTCGTATTTTGTGGGTAACTGGTTATCCTGGGTAACCTATTAATATATGTGTGGGGAATGGGTAGCAATCGTTTATCCATTAACAACAGGGTATGAAGAAACTAATAGCTAGCTACCCACAACGATGGTGAATTACCCATCACGATTACCTATTACCCACAAGGTATGGGTGCAGAAAATTGGTAATTACTCAATAGAATGGAGAATTACCCATCAGGATTACACATTACCCACAGGGTAAGGTGAAGAATAACTTTTAGCAGGGTTCGTATTTTGTGGGTAACTGGTTATCCTGGGTAACCTATTAATATATGTGTGAGGAATGGGTAGCAATCGTTTATCCATTAACAACAGGGTATGAAGAAACTAATAGCTAGCTACCCACAACGATGGTGAATTACCCATCACGATTACGGGATTACACGTTACCCACAGGGTAAGGTGGAAAATAATCGGTAGTTACCCACAAATATGGGGAATTACCTTTTGGAGGTTCTAAGTGTTGTTCATAAAGTAGTCCAATTGTTATTACTTTACTTTTATTGACTATTTTACAACCTCATGACGTCAGACGTCTTACACATATTAATTAAACAAATTTCAACATATTCTTCCAACTGGCTCTATCCTTCCCTTTTTCTCTCCAGTTGGTAACACCAAGGATACGGAGGGATTCTTCTGCCTGGTCTTTCCAGCGGAGTCTTGGTCGTCCTCTTTCCTGCTTACATCGGGTACGTTATTGAAAACCATTCGCTCTGGCTCATCTTCATTCATTCTGATAACATAGCCTAGCCAACGCAATTGGCATAATTTGATTTGCCTAGCAATGTCCACATCAGAATATAGACTATATAGCTCGACGCCGGTACTCGCCGTTTTCTCTAACAAGACCATATATTTTACGGAGAATTTTTCTCTCAAAAACTCCCAGGTGTTTTTCATCCGCTTGCGATATGACCCAAGTTTCGGAGCCATATGTCAAGACAGGTAAAATGAGAGTCTGATATAGCTGGACTTTTGTCCGTCGAGAGAGGGCTTTGTTCTTAAACTGCTTGCTGAGCCCAAAATAACATCTATTTGCAAGCACAATTCTCCTATCTATCTCCAGGCTGACTTTGTTGTCCTTGTTCACGGCGGATCCAAGGCTGACAAATTCATCACCCACTTCAAAATTAAACGGGTTGACCACGTTCAAGTGCGGACCAAGTCGAGAGGTTTCTCTAGTCATTGACACCATCCATTTTGTCATGCCCTCATTAACAGCAAGACCCACCTTCGTTGATTCCATTTCGATTTTTGAAAATACTGCAGTTACCTCTCGCAAATTTCTCCCAATGATGTCTATGTCGTCAGAATACGCCAGTATTGTGACATTCTTCGTCGTACCATGGCTTATCCTTCTGCGGTTTTTGATAGCCAAGTTTAGTCCTTGCAGCGGTTTCCAAAGAATGGGAGCTTTGCTTCCACTGCGCATCGTCCAATTGTTATGGAGGAAATTTTTTCAAAAAATCGCACATTATTATTTCCTTTGGGAATGAGTTGTGATCGTTTATCCACTAACAACAGAGTATGAGGGATACAATGGGTAGTTACCCACAACGATGGCGAATTACTCATTTAGCATGGGGATTGGGTAGGCGGCCTTTATCCACTACCCACGGCGATGGGATAGATTTTTCTAGATAGATAGAAATTTTTGATAAAAAATATGAAAAACGTAGAAAAATGTTCTATGTCTTGAAACCGGAGTGTCGAATCGAAAGCTAGACACCGAAAAGCTGCAATTACAGAGGTAGTCACAGCCTTTTCAAGGAAGCTCTCGCAGTTTTTGGCACAAAACCCAGCCCGATCCACCACCGTACTTGGTTTTGAAAAACCTCTTCGTAGCAAACCATGGTTCGATGTAGACTGTCGCCTGCAAATGATGGAAAAATTTGCAACGCGAGCTGCGACTGAGCGGTATAGGCAAAAAATTACAGCAGACAGTTGGCCGAGGCCTTCGGCCACGGACTGTCCCTGCAGGCTGTGTCAGAGACACGGCCATTAAGTTTAACGTAGAATACGCCATCCGATAAGACAGAAAACATATATAACAATAAATTGATTTGCTTATATTATTTATCATTTATTGTTATATATGTTTTCTGTCTTATCGGATGGCGTATTCTACGTTAAACTTAATGGCCGTGTCTCTGACACAGCCTGCAGGGACAGTCCGTGGCCGAAGGCCTCGGACAACTGTCTGCTGTAATTTTTATATTTACCAACGGCATTTGATTCAAGTCCGTTTAAAAAAAAAATATTGTGTTCAATTTTTTTAAACTTAATTTAATTTATGTATTTTAATTAATATTTTTACTGAAATTAGTTCTGCGAATGTTGAGAGGGCCGCCCTAATATTAAAAAAGGTTTACCTTATCGAGTCTTCGCATTAGCATTCGAGCGTTGTGTGAAAGCTTTACGCTTTACAATTCAAAATTAATGTTACAACAGCTTTATTGAAGCTTTCGCAAAAAAGCTTTATTACATTAGTTTACTGTTTGTTTCACTTTTTACTAGATACATGTTGCCAAGCAACATTAGCTTGCTGTTCGTTTCACTTTTTACTAGATACATGTTCCTAAGCAATGTTGAGCAACCAAAAACAGTCAACCAAACACCACACATATGTTTGAGTGTATGTGTTTAAACAATTTTCATTTGAGAAATTAAAATACTAGAAATATATCAACTAATATGAAATGTATATCAAACGAAAGATAACATCTTCATTTACCTACAAAAAAATTTTAAAAAAATGCATCTAGCCGTTTCCTCAAATTCAATGAAATAAAGATTACAACAATAAAAACCTGACATGACTCCTCATACCGTAAGGTAAGACGTATTCTACGTCAAAAAGAAAGGAGGTAATCCCTCTCTTGAGGCGTAGGAAACGGAAGTGGAAAAAGCGCGAGAGTGAGAAACATATAGAACGAAGCCCGAAAATTCTACCTAAAGGTCAAAAACGGAACTAATGGACATGGTTCAGGGCACCCCTTCTATAAAGACAAGGACGGAAATCTCATCGCAGATGTGCAGAGTATGTTGGGAATATGGAGAGATCATTTCTACGCGCTACTGGTACCTGAGATATCCAATGACGATGGGACACACAATTTGGGCGACGTCGTCGATTGCCCACCTCCTAACCAAGACGAGGCAGAACAGCTATTGCCCGGCTTAAGAACAACAAACCCGCTGGAAGCGATGGATTACCAGCGGAGCTGTTTAAGGCTGGCGGCGATGAGCTGATCAAAATTTGGTTAGATGAATGCATACCCGGTGATGGTAATCTCAGTGAACTATGTCCCATATTTAAAACAGGTGACTCGAGACTCTGTGCCAACTATCGTGGAATAAGATTTTAATCCATATCATATAAAGTTCTATCAAGTATAATGTGCGACAGACTAAAACCAATACCAGTGTGGCTTTAGGCCTGGAAAATCGACAACTGACCCGATTTTCACGCTACGCCAAATCCTGGAGAAGACACACGAAAAACAAATCGACACCTATCATATATTTATCGATTATAAAGCAGCCTTCGATAGCCCGATACGGGGGAAACTCTACGAAGCAATGCCTGAGCTTGGTATTTCTGCAAAACTCATACGCCTTTGCAGGATGACCTTGACGAACACGAAATGAGCAGCAAAATTTGGTAAGGATGTTAGCGAACTTTCGAAACTAAGCGAGACCTCAGGCAAGGCGACACCCTATCGTGCGATCTCTTTAACATCTAATGGAGATGATTATAAGAAAAGTTGCAGTCAACATGAATAAAATCATCAGCAGCAAAAGTCACAAGCTGCTCGCGTATGCTGATGATATAGATATCATTGGGCGCACAGTAAGAAAAGTTACTGCGGTTTTGTCGAGAATTGAGAAGGAGTCAGCAAAATTGGGTCCAACAGTATATGAGGACATTACAAAATTAATGGTTTCAACTAGCAGGGCCTCCACGCGATTAGACCAAAGCGTGAACGTTGATAACCGTTAAAATTTCGAGGTGGTGGACGAATTTATATACCTCGGATCTGCGGTACACAAAAACAACAACGTCAGTCTTGAGATCAAGACGTCAAATAGAGCTCAGCGGTGAAAGTTATAGAGAAAGTGCTAAAGCATAATTCGCTCACAACATTGGCAACTGAAAATTTCAATATGCAAAAAAGACAAAAAAGTTCTACAAGAAGAGAATGGGTGAAAGAAATGCTGTATTATTTTGAGAAAATCGGCACATTGATGACATTAAACCTGCATTTTCTTCATTTTCATTTTGACGATTTTATCAAACAACTCCCTACCGAATCCGATGAGCAAGGAGAACAGTTTCACCAAACACCAATTTCCATGGAAAAACGGTACAAAAAACTCGACGCATTACTTGCAGAGGTATTATCAATTTTATTGATGCATTGTTTTGCATTCCTTTTTTGATTTATTTTCTAATTCATTTCAGGTATGTTGGTGGTTTGTGGAATCACAAGATCACCTTGCATGACGTTAATGGAGTATTTGAAGAAGAAACAGTTGATAATGGAGGGCAGTCTGGAAGCTATGTGCCTGCGGATACCTTAAGTTCTGAATACGAGTCAGTTTCGGACGATTTGGACGATGATTTGGATCCACAACTTAAGAGAGTGCGATTTGCAAGTCCAGGGCCATCAACATAATAAACATAATACGAATATTTTCTTTTTAATTTTGGAATAGATAGCATAGTATATCAATGTTGAAGTAAAGAAAAAACAAATGGAATTAAAAAATTTTCGGGAAATTTTTCACTTTTGCGGCTATCTAAGGGCTACCTAAAAGGTGTTAAGAATCATTCCTAGGAAGTTCATATGTTTATTGAGATCTTAGGTACATTTGTGTAGTTGAATTTTGTAGTTGCCTTGAATTTTGAACGGTTTGCTACCCATGGACCTGAACAGGGGAAAAAAAGTTAACAAAAATCGATTATTTTTTTGAC
The DNA here is from genome assembly GCA_963931995.1 of Phaonia tiefii. Classification (NCBI taxonomy): domain Eukaryota; kingdom Metazoa; phylum Arthropoda; class Insecta; order Diptera; family Muscidae; genus Phaonia; species Phaonia tiefii. Next base: position 149,410,697 of record OZ008371.1, read on the forward strand.
CTTGAAGATGAAGTTTTTTTGATTTTATATGTTCACAATTTTTGTTCTTTATGACAAGAGGTTCAACTTTCCCGCAGAGAGTAAGTCAAAATTCCGAACGGTTTGCAAGATATGAGCCTGACAAAATGATCACTTTTTTGCAAAACTGACAACGAGGCCCCAAACCTTTGGGGGCCCATAAAAAAAGTGCATGACTTTGGGCGACACTGGGAGACACGTGTCTTTTTTTTGTATCTTTTATCACGTAGTGGTTATTATTTATCCGTATATGGTTATTATTTTTTGTGTTACACTGTGTTATTATAAAAGTTGCGATCGCTCTATCTCTATCTCTAGAATTTTATTTTTATAATAAACCATATAGATTCACCATATCATACCAGTCAAAAGCTTTTTCACATCTTTTCACCACTTCAAAATAAGGTACTTTGAGTTCCACAGGTATTTCTGCAATAATTTGCGTTAATTTTAACTTATATCCTTTCTATTTCTGTTGTTACAGATTTGCAGACTTTGGCAAAACCATATCGAGTGAAGAAAGAATTTGTATGGTTCTCGGAATTCAAAAATATAGCTGCAATAAGAAGAGATGTGTCTATTTTTTAAGGATATGAAAACGCCATTATGAAAGCCTATATACACTGACACTATACAAGGTAGGTAAGCCAGACTTCATATCCGCTCCCCTCTATTCGGAAAATAATGTTAGAAACGTTTTTACTCCTAAAACCATCAACAGTGTTGTATGTATTGTCCCAACTACTGTATTCGAAACCGAAACCAGTTAACCGAATTGTAGCCGGTTAACCGTACTCCGGATTCTTAAAAATATTTCCGAAGAACCGGTTTCACCGGTTATTTGGAGTCGAATAACCGGAATTTTCGGTTATTAAAAACTTTCACATAACTGATAGTACAACACAGAATTACAACCCTAAAGGCTGTTCGAACCCATCAGACAGACAGAAATGACTTTGCTAGCGACTTATTTCGGTTTTCGTTTCCTTAAAGAAATTGGTCAATGGAAACCGCAGATATAAAGGGTTTTTCAACAGAGACGCTACAAAAGTAAATCGATAGGGTCAGCAAACGACGCCATATTTTTTCCCGCTCTTTTGACATTTCTCTTCAGTAAGGTTTGCCATTTCATCACGGAAAGATATACGAGCCAACAACGAGTCGAAATTATTAAAATTTACTACCGAAATTTGGAGTCAGTGGCCTCAACTTAAAGAGCGCTATGTCCAATTTATGGTCGTCATAATCGTCCTACCAGATCAACAACCAATAAGCAAAATATGCGTTATTGGTCAGACAGCATCCACACGTAATCCCCGAGTCATAATTGTATCCCGAAAAAATTACGGTTTGGTGCGGTTTATGGGCCGGGGCGTCATTGGACCGTACTTCTTCCGTGATGATCAAGACCGGCACATTACTGTGAATGCGAATCGCTACCGTTCAATGATAACCGAATATTTTTGGCCCCAATTGGATAATATGGACTTGGAGGGCATGTGGTTCCAACAGGATGGCGCCACAAGCCACACACCGAATGCCGCAATCAATTTATTGGAAACCAAGTTTGGTGAACGTGTTATCTCACGAAATGACCCAGTCGATTGGCCGCCTCGGTCGTGCGATTTGACGCCGTTAGATTATTTCCTGTGGGGCTACGTCAAGTCTATGGTCTATGCCAACAAGCCAGCGACGATTGATGAACTTCGTACGAATATCGAAGGTGAAATTGCAGCAGTATCGGCCGATTTATGCTTGAAAACCGTCGAAAATTGGGTTCAGCGTCTGGACTTCTGCAAGCGTGCCCATGGTGGTTGATCAAGTATGGCCCAATGACGCCGCCGGTCCATAAACCGCACCAAACCGTAATTTTTTCGGGATGCAATGATGACTCATAGATTACGTGTGGATTGCTGTCTGACCAATAACGCAAAATATTGACGAAGCCATTCAGCCAGAAATGAGCCTCATCGCTGAAGATGATTTTCCGATGAAAATCCGAATCATTTTCAAGTTGTTGCTCAGCCCAATTCACGAACATACGACGCTTATGGTGGTCAAGCGGCTTCAGTTCTTGCGTCAATTTGATCTTGTAAGGATGTAGGCCAAGATCTTTTCGCAAAATTCGCCACAACGACGTCACAGAGATGCCCAATGCATGAGAACGACGTGTGAGAGACACATTTGGGCTTTCTTGAACTGAAGCCTCAGCGGCAGCAATATTCTCGACACTACGGGCACTTCTTTATCTCACTGGTACGGGAACATTTTGTACTGTGCCTGTGGATTTAAATTTTTCCACTTTATCAATGTTCACTGGTACGGGAACATTTTGTACTGTGCCTGTGGATTCAAATTTTTCCACTAGATCAATTGTTGATCTGGTAGGACGATTATGACGATCATAAATTGGACGTAGCGCTCTTAAAGTTGAGGCCACTGACTCCAAATTTCGATAGTAAATTTTAATAATTTCGGCTCGACTGTAGGCTCGTATATCTTTCCATGATGAAATGGCAATCCTTACTAAAGAGAAATGTCAAAGGAGCGGGAAAAAATATGGCGTCGTGTGCTGTCCCTATCGAGTTACTTTTGTAGCGTCTCTGTTGAAAAACCCTTTATATAAAAACCTAAGGGGTCAGGTTAGGTTAGGTTAAGTGAAAAAACAACACCATATAAATTTAATATTTTAAATAGTTTGAATAAGTCGATGAATAGAATTGAAAATTAATAAATTTACGCGACCTATTTTCCAATGTAGCAGAGTATCACACCATTTGGTCTACTTTCTAGACTCATAAAGCAAAATTTCCGATTAAAACAAAATATTAAACAATACTGTATTTGCTGATCGTCGAGGCCTCGATGAACGGGAATTCCAAAAGAAATCAGATATTTTTCATATATGTATGTAATGCTATTCAATGCTACTTATCTGTACTGCCTTACGATACAAATTATGTGTAATATTATATGATAATTATTTCCCGAAAATTAGTTAAATGTTATCTCAACCCAAATTTAATAAAACCAAGTTTCTGCAGCATTGCATTTTATCGCCATTATAGTCCGGAGGGATGTTTTTGAGGGCGAGTTTCTCCCGGTGATCTATACCAATTCTTTTACGTTTTCTCCAAAATTAGATTTCGGATACAATTTTAGGTCCTCATTGCCGTGGCAAGGTTGGAGCCCACGGAAATGAAGGGAACACGCAAATATTTTGCAAAGACGGTGTTTTTTCTGATTTCCGAACTTATTTTCAATTGGATTGGACTGTAGACTGGCTTTTATTTGTACTTTGGTACTGATTCGGTACTGTACACTGATTCTCCCGAATTTTGGCAGTTTTTCTTCTGGAGTTTGGGAAGTTTGTTAACAAGTTGACTCAAACGACTCTTGCGAATTCCTCTGCGTTTCCGCCAAACGAACTCCTTTACTACTTATTGCGTAAAGTGCGGTGCAGCGATTGGGCGAGGCTTCCAAATTACCTATGTAACAAGTTGGTGGGTTTCTGATTAATTTAATTTTATTTGCATTTCAAAATCTCTTTCTTTGTTTTTTCACACCACTTTATAAATTTTTAAAAACTCTGTAACACCGCAATTGCCCAATTGCAATTGCCTAAATCCAAAGGAAATTCTGCTTGCTCGGGGAAACCATCATGGCCTGTTGTCACTATATTAATTTTTTTTGCCACAAAACTACATATGGAAAGAGAATATTCCATGAACAAAATTCTTTTGCGCGCGTTGTAAAAATAAATTATGTTGCCCAAAATGCGCTCAAAACTATTAAAAACCGCCTTCGTGTTTCTATTTCTTTCTAGCGTATCTTCAGAGAAAATCAATACAGCCATAGAACCGGGATAATATTTAGTTAGTTCTAAAAAAAATAATTTAAAAAAAAAATTAATCCGCGCTCTCTGACCTATCCCATGCTTGAATTCGAGCTCAGCCTATTCGGTCTCTGTAGATGTGTGCAACTATATTTATCTGTTAAATATCTATTGAAAGCAGAGCTCGTAAAATATGCTCAACCAAATTTGTTTGCGCAGTCTGGTCACTCAAAAGACCGAAAAAATGAGACGGAATCGCTCAGTGTCTGAACAGAAACCCTCTTTTTCGTTTCGTTCGTTATTAAAATTGACGTTATTAAAATTATTATCCTGGTGGAAACAAATATAACCGACAATGAAAATAATTTTTATTCAATTAAAAACTTCAACAGTGTATTCCTCAATAGGGAAGGCAAAGGTGGAGGAATTGCGGTTTATATCCGAGACAACATACATTTCACAAACAAAAATATAAATACACAAAACTTCGAAACATTACACATTGATTTACACATCGACACATATTCTCTAACACTTCTCCCTATTTACCGACCGCCTAGCTCAAACATCAAACTATTTATAAAGGAACTAGAGCAAAACATAAACCAAATTCACAAAAACAGAGCAATGATAGTTATTGGAGATGTGAATGTCGACATCACAAAAGAAAAAACAAAAACAACAAGAACATACATAGATATGATGTCTTCCAATGGCTGGCTTAGCATGGTAAACATAGCTACAAGAGAAGAAGTAAACAAAAACAAAGGCACGTGTATAGATCACTTGTTTGTGAGAAACAACAAAACAATAACAAGGGCAGAAGCAGCTGTTATAATGACAACCATCTCTGACCATTATTCGCTGTTTGGATGCGTAGGAGATGAAAATAAACCAACCAAAACAAGCGCGAATGGCAATAATGACAATCAGGGTACGGAAATACAACTATTACAGATGTCTGGAATAAACACTCACAATGTAAATAAATTAATACAACAAACAAATTGGAGTGATCTTGCAGACAAAAAGCAAAGTTGCCATACAATTTTTGAGAACATACACGAAAAATTTACAGAAATATATAACAAATCTAAACAAAATAAAAAGGACATAAGAAAAAGAAACGATTATCCATGGCTAACGGAAGAAATATTAAGATATTGTGAAGTTAGGGATAAACTGTATCAGCGATATAAAAAAAGTAAAAACAACTTAAACAAAGAAACTGAATATAAGATATTTAATAACACGCTAAACCATAAAATAACATTTGCAAAAAATGAATACCGTCGACAAGAATTCATAAAAAACAGACACAACATAAGAGGTACCTGGATATTAATAAATGATATTATTGGAAAAAAAGTCGACAACGTTGACGAAGTAATTAAAAAAAATTTTAATAATGTAAATATGAAAACAGTAGCCAATAATTTCGCTATTAAATTCAAACAAAATGTTCAAAACATAATACACGATTGTGACATTAAGACACTAAATTCCACAGAAACGAGAATACAAAACACTATATACATTGAACAAACTAACGAATTAGAAATTCTAAATATTCTTAAAACAATAAACATTAATAAAGGGGCAGGAGCAGACGGAATTCGTCCAAAGGATATCAGATTCAACGCACAACAACTTACACCAGCAATAACAGCACTCATAAATACAAGTCTGAATGAGTGCACCATACCCACACTCTTGAAAACCTCACTGGTAAGGCCGATATTCAAAAGTGGTAGGAAAACGGACTACAACAATTACAGGCCCATATCCATTTTACCCGTGGTAGAGAAAGTATTGGAAGAAATTATGGTAAGGCGGCTTAATAACTTCCTCACCAAGTATAATGTTATAAATAAAAATCAGTATGGCTTCCAAAAAGGAAAAAACATAAACAAATTACTTGGTCATTTTACGACCCACGTTAACAAATGTTTGGACCGAAATATGCATTGCTTAGCGCTGTTTATAGATTTTAGCAAGGCTTTCGACACGCTTTCGCATAAAAATTTAATAAATATTTTAGAAAGAATTGGAATCCGCGGTCAATGCCTTAAATGGTTTGAAAACTACTTACAATGTCGATCATATAAGGTAAAAATTGAGGGAAACTTAAGCCTAGAAATACCAATGCTAACCGGTGTACCGCAAGGATCAAAACTTGGCCCAATTCTTTATTTGATATATGCCAATGAAATGTTGAATCAGTTAAAGAATAGCACCAATTTTGCTTATGCCGACGATACGGCCATAATTGTTTCTCATGAGGATCTCCCAACAGCAGTACAAATGATGCAATCTGAACTGAATGTTGTATCTAGGTGGTGTCATGACAACGGTTTGATAATTAATGCCACAAAAACTAAATTAATGCATATGAAATTACCCCACATACCAAATTCTACAATAACTGTAAAATACCATAACACAGACTGTCTCCATAAAAACAGTTTCTCACAAATCCCAGATAATGACAAATGTGAAACGTTAATCGAGGTCGTGAACAACTATAAATATCTAGGTGTCATTGTTGATCAACATTTCAACTGGAAGGATCACATAGCGTCACTAAACAAAAAACTACGCAAATCATCATATGTTTTATATCACCTAAATAACTGCGCTCCATTAAACGTTACAAAACAAGCATACTTTTCACTAGCAGAATCCTATCTGCGACATGGAGTAACAGCGTATGGAAACTCGTCATACTGCAAGATTTTGCAACAAACACAAAATAGGCTTATAAAAATATTAATGAAAAATAAAACAAACAGCTCAAATCACGTAAATAATATACCTCACACTCAAACTCAACTCTCAAACAACCCTAATAATGCACTATCACAAAACACTACTTCTGAAGAGACATTAAAATCCTTCTATAAACAACACAACATATTAAACGTCAGAAATATATACAAATCAACAATTATCAACGAATTTCATGATGACAATTTTCTTGAACCTGTGGATCATCGCTATAATACAAGAAGACGAGCAGACGGCAGGTTTAAAATACCAAAATTCAACAATAAACACGGAAAAAGCACCTTGAATGTGCAACTACCAAGCGCATACAACTCGATGCCATTAAATCTGATAAATATTCGAAATAAATTTAAACGTAAATTTTTAGTTAAACAATTTTTCATAAAATCGCAATGAAGCGAACAAATCAAATACAAAAATCATGTAGAAGAACCGATATAATTTGAAATTGAATGTAATGTGAAATCTAATTTACTTCTGCATATTTATAAATCCTTGCATACAAGCCTAGGCTTCGCGGGGTAATAAACAATTGTAATTCAAACTTTATTTATACCTCAATAAAGAACTATTTATACAAAAAAAAATTCAATTCAATTCAATTCAATTCAATTCAATTCAATTCAATTCAATTCAATTTAATTCAATTCAATTCAATTCAATTCAATTCAATTCAATTCAATTCAATTCAATTCAATTCAATTCAATTCAATTCAATTCAATTCAATTCAATTCAATTCAATTCAATTCAATTCAATTCAATTCAATTCAATTCAATTCAATTCAATTCAATTCAATTCAATTCAATTCAATTCAATTCAATTCAATTCAATTCAATTCAATTCAATTCAATTCAATTCAATTCAATTCAATTCAATTCAATTCAATTCAATTCAATTCAATTCAATTCAATTCAATTCAATTCAATTCAATTCAATTCAATTCAATTCAATTCAATTCAATTCAATTCAATTCAATTCAATTCAATTCAATTCAATTCAATTCAATTCAATTCAATTCAATTCAATTCAATTCAATTCAATTCAATTCAATTCAATTCAATTCAATTCAATTCAATTCAATTCAATTCAATTCAATTCAATTCAATTCAATTCAATTCAATTCAATTCAATTCAATTCAATTCAATTCAATTCAATTCAATTCAATTCAATTCAATGCAATTCAATTCAATTCAATTCAATTCAATTCAACTCAATGCAATGCATTTCAATTCAATGCACTTCCATTCAATGCACTTTAATTCAATGCAATTCAATTCAATTGAATGCGATTGAATTCAAGTGCATAGCATTGCATTGCATTGAATTGAATTGAATTACTAGTTACTCCAAGTCCTAGTGTAATCCAGTCTAATATAGTTCAATTATTTTTTTCTTCTTAAGTGAATCGAACTGAATTGAATTGGTTTGTATTGAATTGAATTGAGTATTTTTATTGGTGTTTCAATCTCGAAATGTCACAGCTGTTTTTAAATTATAAAAGTAAAATGCAAATCGTATTCCAATTTGCAATTCTTGTTTAATGTAAAATTGAAAAGTTAAATTCATATTCACATTAAACTTTGTTAAATTTGAAAATCATGTTCGATTTGAAATTTGCATGAACTAAAACGTATAAAAAAATTAATTGATAAACTAAAAACTGTTTAAAATTTTATTATTATTACATTTCAAAATAGATGTCGTGCTACTGAATTAGAAAACATGATTAATATATGACAATTTTATCCTTTTTAGTTTAGTAAAAAACTGGTTAACCGACATTTATAAACCAGTTTTCGGGTTATTCGAAAATTACGTTTTTCAAACAACCGGCACACGATTAACTGCTAGACAACCAGTTCACCGGTTTCGGTTTTGAACACTTTACTATATACTCATGCATTAGTTCTGAAAAGAAAATAGTTTTGTCAGGTTTCCGAGACAGAGTGTTCGTTACTGTGTAGTTTGAGTCCCATATGGATCAAAACACACTTGGAATTGAATTCTTTATCGGCTGGTAGGGGTAAAAGTACCCTCTTATAAAACAGTTTGACGTACCCATAGACAGCTCTTCCATATGCATCTTTTTTGACAACCCCCCCCCCCCCCCCCCCCCCCCAACAAGGAGAAAATTTTTTTGTTCATTATCATTTTGTTAATTGTGTTATTAAATTGGAGGTTACATGATTTAAAAGCTTTGACTGCCTTATCCCATTTAGCCAGATTTCGGTGGAAGATATGTAGATTTACTTTCAATCTGTATCCCACAGGGTCATGGAATTTTGTTTCTGTTTGTGAAGTTTAACAGATTTTGATTACAACAATTTGCTTTAAATTTAAATTCTATTTATCCCTCGACCACCGAAGAGTATAAGTAATTTAATCGACATCAATCATACGCTACGATGCTCCACTTGGTACATTCTTGTCGTAAATCGAAATTTGTTATATGAACTCGTGTGAAGAGAAGATGAAAATTTATTGTCTATCTAATCGTTTATAAAAGTTCTTAACTTTTGTAAGTTTTGCCAGAAGGAACTTTAAACTTCAACGTAAACAGAAACTCAAAAAATACAAAACTTTGTCCTGGTGCAGTGGATTATTGTCATGTGCCCTGGAGTACGATGAATCCTCTACTATATAAAGCGTTTATGTTATAAACAATGGAAACTTAAAATAAACTCAAGGATAAAGTAAAGTATGTCAGAATGTATTTATGTGTTTGCATTTAACCCGCATGTATAGTGTACACTTTTCGTAGAAGTGTGTGGATACACAAAACCCTTCTGCGAAATTGGGAATGTCATTAAGCCAACAGTGCGTCTGTAGCAGAGGAACTTACTTCTTATTTTGTAGAAGTTTCATGTACGCTGCAGTTATGGATTAGTGCCAGGGAGTCAAATGAAAAAGGTCATGGAATAAAGGAAACACAGACCGCAACGCAATTTAATATTTCTTTGACACTTAGTAAAGTGTAAACAACATTCATTTTTAACCGAAATATCGGTGAACGTTTTATAGAGCAGTTTTTAATAATGGAAGTGCACGATAAGACAAATGCAACTTTAAAAAAAAAACCTTGTGCGAAGTCAGGTTGTGTGGTTTTTTGAATATAAATATTCATGATGTTAATTTTGGTGTGAGTTGTTACAATTGGGTGTGAACATCGCCTTTGAACTGGTGTAACGTGGCTTTGTCGAAGGCTGAGATATGTTCACTTATGCCCAGGCTCTTTCGGTAGGATCCACTACATTTTTCGAAATAAGTGCAGAACGGTTAACCCTTATCCAGGAAATGCGATGGACAGGATATGGCTGCTCCAGAAAGAAAAACTGCGATATTAACTACAGCTGCCCTTAGCGAAAGCATGAATTTGGGTGCTTGTCTATAGTCGGCAAGAGACTGCTACACCTGGTTCAACCCAGTGAGTGAACGCATAGCCACAATTCGCATCGAATGGAAATATTTCAACACCGCGTTAATTTGTGTGCATGAGCCGACAGAGGATAAAGACGATGAGGTCAAAGAGACATTTTATAAGCGTCCGGAGGAAGTATACGAACGCTGCCCTGATCACCACCTTCAGATTATTCTAGGCGATTTTAATGGCAAATTGGGAAAGGTAACTGTCTTTCGACCAACCATCGGTAATCACAGTCTACATGATTCTACCTCCGATAATGGAATAAGACTGATAAACTTCGCCGCTGCAAAAAACATGGTAGTTAGTAGCACACGATTCCAGCATAAGGACATTACATAAGGCGACCTGGATATCTCCTGATCAGCGGACGAAAAAACCAGATTGATCACTTGGTAATAGATGGCAGACACTGTTCTAGTGTAATGAATGTATGTGTGATTCGAGGTGCCAATATCGACTTGGATAATTACGTGGTGGCTGCGAAAGTTCCCACAAGATTGAGCTGAGCGAAAAACGTATGAAGCCAAACACGGGAAGAGCTAGATACTGACAAGGTTCAAATACCGGAGATAACAATGTCTTATCGACAGAAGCTCTCTCTCCTGCTAGAGCAGAATACCCCCCTCCCGAAGACCCAGAGCCGCAGTGGAAGCACATCTCCCTTTCTGTGGAAACTGCTTCAAGGACTGAACTTGGCTATCAAAAACCGCAGAAGAATAAGCCATGGTACGACGAAGAATGTCGCATTGCAGCTGACGAAAAAGACGCTGCACGTATGGCAACGAAACAGTCAGTTACAACGCGTGCTGCGAGTGAGCGGTACAAGAAGCTGAGAAGGGAGGAAAACCAACTATTTAGGCGAAAAATATGGCAGTGGGAGCAGAGAGAGAGAGTGAAAGAACCGAAATGTGCAGGATGAATGGTGAATCCCGAAAGTTTTTCCAGAGGGTAAGAAGATCGAATAACGGGCCTAATAATGGGCTGCCCTCCTACAAGGACGAGAATGGGATTGTGGTGACTGAGAAGCAGTGTGTGCTCAAAATGTGGAGAGACCACTTTTCAGCACTACTCCACTCACATTCTTATAGTGTAGATAGTGTAGATTGTACCCCCCCCCCCCAATCAAGACGAGATTAGAACGGCGATCTCCCGCCTTAAGGATAATAAAGCCGCTGGTGCGGATGGCCTACCCACTGAACTTTTTAAGGCAGGTGACGAAGGACTGATAGCCCACATGCATCAACTGATATGCGGTATATGGCTGGGAGAATCTATGCCAGACGAATGGACTCTCAGTGTATTATGTCCAAAAGGGTGATCCGTGTGTCTGTTCCAACTACCGTGGTATCAATCAGTCTTTTATCCATCGCTCATGAGGTCTTGTTGGGCGTCTTATGTGAAACACTAAAGTCAATTGTTGAAAACCTGATTGGATGTTATCAGTGTGGTTTTAGATGAGGCAAGTCCACGACTGACCAAATATTCGCGCTATGACAAATCCTGGAAAAAACCCACGAAAAGCAAATCGATACATACGACCTTTTTGTCGATTACAAAGCTGCTTTCGATAGCCCCATACAGGGAAAACTGTACGAAGCTATGTGTGAACTTGGTATTCCGGCAAAACTGATCCGCCTCTGTAGAATGACGCTGACCAACACCAAATCAACAGTGAAGGTGGGGAAAGACCTCACTGAACCATTCTGTATCAAGCGAGGACTAAGACAAGGCGACACACTTTCGTGCAATCTCTTCAACATCTTAATGGAGATATTAATGAGAAAAGCTGAAGTAATTACCAACATGTCCTTGAACACGGAAAGCCATATGTTGTTGATGTATGCTGACGACATAAACATCATATTTTCAAGAAACGATAGGGTGGGTCAGCGAAGGTGGGTCTTGCTGTTAATGAGGGCAAGACAAAATTGATGGCATCAACGACTACACTGAAAGAAAAATGCTTCGTCGCATGGATGAAACATGTTCGTTAATGTTTTTACGTTGGTATAGTGAAAAGTATCGTATATCCGACAATTTGGTAGTCGGTGCAACGAAAAATTTCATTCTTGACTTCTTTGGCAATTTTTCATTTCGTTGCTGCAACAACTTACTTGTTGTTCCTGCAACAATTTTATTTAATTTGAATTTTGTAGAAAAATGGGTTGGAAATTTAAAAAAGTAAAGGCATGCGATTTAAACTACTGATATTTGGTTTATCTCTAACTTTTTATATTTCATATTTTTTTTTTATTTTGGAGGTTAGTCAAAATTTTTAGTTGACGAAAAAATTTCGTTATTGTAACGAAACAAATTTCTATGATGGTATAGGGAGAGAAGCAGTCGAAAAAATGAGCTAGCGCAAAATAAAGGCTAGCAAGGGAAAACTGTGAACAGTAGTGGAGGATCACGTACAGAACTTAAATCAGTTCCTTTGCAACAACCGACGGAATAATTTAAATAAATTTGTAAAATCAGTCTAATTAGTTATACTTAGTAATGATCTTTTATTGTGAAAATTAAATTGTGTGAATTGTATTTGCCGTGACCGCTTCTCTAACTAGCGAATCTATAAACGTAGCTGGAACCAGGAGCTATATATTTTGTATTCCGACATGGACATTGCTGGGGGAATCAAATTAGGCCAATTGCGTTATCAGAATGTTAACGTAACCAATGGAAGTAGGAAAAGAGGTATACCAACATGCTCCAATTGCTAGGGAACCCGTTAGATAGTCCCTAGTCCAGTCGGAACATACGCTCTGCTGTTGCCCGGAATGTCTTTGTGCCCATGCACTCATGTGAGGTGAATATCGTACTGTAGGTCCATATCGTTAGGAGATTTGTGGCGGTCCTGAGTAGATGTAGATTTCAGGAATACTGATTACAGGGATTTTATGACCGACCTAACTGTCCGAGAGGACATTGTCCCCAATTACTGCTGGAGTATTATCCCTCAACCAGATGGCCAGTTTTTTAACAGCCAATAATTCCACCTTCAACACGCTGCAATAATCAGTTAATCTACGAGAAAGGGACAAGCCTAGTTTACTAGAGTAGAGCCCATACACTACCTGATCATTAATTTCCGAATCATGCCAGTAGAAATTCATATATCCCTCTTTATCAGGAACTTCTTTGTTCCAGGAATCCCATTCTTGTATGAGTGTGGTAAATCCGATCGCAAAGTGATTAAGTAGTCGAGTAGTCGACAAATGCGGGAAAGTTAGGAATACATTCCATTATAGTTCCATTATCATTATACCCATTATACCCCTTTGTGAGGGTTGCCTTAATCTGATGGTATAAGTGGAAGAAATCTGCCTGCCCATAATGCATATCAGCAGCAAATATAAGATTACATTCAGTGCATCAGTGGGAGTGGTGAGCAGAGCACATAAGGTTAAAAGATGTTTGGGATTCGTCAGAATTTTCCCGACTTCTCTGTATTTTCCAGACTCCGAAGTATTATAGAATAAAAACTAGACCAATTTAATTAATTAATTAATTTAATTAAAAAAGAAAACATGAGAAAATAGTACTAATCTCATAATTACTTGTCCAACTTTTGGGAATAATATCGTGGAGTCTTTGTTTTGAACGGGTACTGGTTTTCAGTATATAAATATACAATATAAAACTATAACACTATACTGACACCACTACGTGATAAAATACCAAAAAAAAAAGACCCGTGTCTTCCAGTTTTGCCTAAAGTCATGCAATTTTTTCATGGGCTCCCAAATATTTGGGGCCTCGGTGCCATTTTTCCAAAAAAGTGATCATTTTGTCAGGCTCATATCTTGCAAACCGTTCGGAATTTTGATTTACTCTCTCAAGGAAAGTTGTAGCTAAGAACAAAAATTGTGAACATATAAAATCAAAAAACTTCATCTTCAAGATCAAAATCGCAAAAAACTTTAAAAAATGTTTTTACCTTTTCTCCCCTGTTCAGGTCTATAGGTAACAAACCTTTCAAAATTCAAGGAAACAATCAACGACAAAAATGCATTGCTTGCAGAGGTAATATCAATTTTATTGATGCATTTTTTTGTCTTCCTTTTTCAATTTCTTTTATAATTCATTTCAGGTATGTTGGTGGAGTCACAAGATTGATTTTAAATGTTAACAATGTTTGTTCTCTACGACAAGAGGTACAACTTACCCTCAGAGAGTAAATCAAAATTCCGAACGGTTTGCAAGATATGAGCTTGAGAAAATGATCACTTTTTTTGCAAAAATGACACCGATTTCCCACTTCTTTGGGGGCGCATTAAAAAAAAGTGCATGACTTTGGGCAAAACTGCGAGACACGGGATTTTTTGCCTTTTATCACGTAGTGGTGTCCGTATATGGTTATATTTCCATGACTTAAAATATTACACACAGTGTAATTAAAATACATTTATAATTGCCACCCTATTAATTATCCAAATCAATGTGTCAGTAAAAAAGCTAAAACCCCTATAATGAAATATTTTTACTTGTCCAGAGTATTGGTAACCTTAGATGCACATCGTAACTATTCTATGAACCCTAGACACCAGTGCACTATAGGTGGGTTTATGAAGCCCCTTCCACCACACAATAAAGCCTATGGAGCATTATCGGTCTTATATTTCGACGGGTTGTACTGGATAGGACATCGGATTTACGTCGGTTAATAATACGTGGAATAGTCAGCCGACGCCGCCATACTTACTTTTAATTCCATAGGTGGACTCAAATAACACAGAGGGGTCAAAGACCTTACGAAATGAGGATAATATGTTTCACCAACTGGCTCCATATTCAGCTTTTCTCCTTGTGTTGGTAACACCAAGCTCTCGTAGGCAATTTAAAACCTGGTATTTTGTCTTCGAATTCCTGTCGCACTGGTTCATTCTGCTGACATAGCCTTGCCAGCGTAAACGCGCTATTTTGATACGTATAACTACGTCGATGTCGGGATACAGATTACACAGCTCGTGGTTCACCTTACGTCGGTACTCGCCGTTTTCTATTATAGATCCATGTACTTTCGGAGCATTTTCGAAGACTACCAGCGATATTTCATCAGCATGAAATATGGCCCAGTATTCCACTCTATAAAGCCAGACCGTTTGTGTGAGATTATGATGTAGTAGCATCTTCGTTTCTTTGCAAGCAAAATTTTCCGTTTGATTTCAAGGCTGACGTTATTGTTTCTCTTTACGGCAGATCCGATGTAAATAAATTTGCCCACTACCTCGAAATTATAAAGGTTATCAACATCCACCATTTCATCCCATCGGTTGACTGTTCTGCTCGCTGAAACTAGTAATTTTGTCTTGTCATCGTTTATTGCCAAACCCACGTTTGCTGAGTCCTTCTCAATTCTCCAAAATGCTGCAGTAACTTCCTGCAGATTTCGCCAAATGGTGTTCAAATAATCAGCATACGTGAGTAGCATGAAACTTTTGCTGCTGAATGTTTCATTTGTGTTGACTCCAGCTTTTCTCACGATGATCTCAATTAATATGTTGACGAGATCGCATAATAGGATGTCACCCTACCTGAGTTTTCGCCTAGTACTACTTGGTTCGGTGAGATCTTTTACCAATCTTTTCTTTGTGTCGGTCAGTGTCATTCAATAAAGGCGTTTTAGGTTAGCAGGTATACCAATCTCCGACATAGCTTGGTACAGCTTTCCCCGTATCGGGCTAAAGAAGGAAAATTATCTACAAAGAGGTGTTAGGCGTCGCTTTGATTTTCATGGGATTTCTCCAGGATTTTTTTATGTCGTAATGTGAATATCTGGTCGATAGTTGATTTTCCAGGCCTAAAGCCACACTGATATGGTTCAATCAGGTCGAGCATAAACAAGATTAGTCTTTCGGGCATTACGCTCGAGAGGACCTTGTATGCGATGGATAAATAGCCATAGTTGGTACATCTTCTCTGGTCGAATTTTTTTTTGAAAACAGGACACAGTATGCTAAGACTCCAATCGTCTGGCATATATTAGTGTAGCCAGATTTTGCATATGAGCTGATGCATGTAACTTTCCAACTCGTAAAAGACAACTTTAAACCGCTCAGCCCGAAGTCTATCACCACCAGCGGCGTTGTTATTCTTAATCCGGGAAATTTAAGCTCTAAACTCGCATTGGCAACAACGGAGATAGTCGACGCCATCTTCCAGTATGTGCTCAACACCCTCATCTATATTGAAGTCTCCTTGGCCAAGAAAAGCAGAAATGTGATCTTTTCATACTCCCAACATACTCGGCACATGTTCGACAAGATTTCCGTCCTTATCTCTACAAAAGGTGGACCCTGATCCATTTCCGTTTTTTTTGCTTCTGGACTTTTCGGTAGAATTTGCAGGCGCCAATCTTCCTTCCATACGATTCAATTCGCTGACTCTCGCGCTTTTTCCACAATAGTTTTTTCTTCTGAAACTAACAGGTTTCCTCTCCGTTTCTCCTTATACCGCTCTGTCCTGGCACGCGTTGCAACTGACTGAAGCATTGATATACGTGCAGCGTTGTTTTCGTCACTTGCATTGCGACAATTTTCATCGTTTCATGATTTCATCAGTTCCGTCATGTACTTTGCTTTTAACAGCTGTTCAAAACATACAACCTTCCGAGTGCTCATTAAACATTATTTTTTTGCGAGAAAAAAACCGTCAATCAAACCAAGGAAAAGCTGGATAAATACTATGGGGACTCTGCACCATCGATTTCAATGGTAAAAAAGTGGTTTACTGACTTTCATTGTGGTCGCACAAATACAAATGACGCTTTGGACGGCCAATTGAGGTCAATACACCCAAAAATTTCTAAAAAATCCACAATATGGTGTTGGCCGATCGAAGAGTAAAAGTGTGTGAGATTGTTGATACCATAGGCATTCCACATCGCAGTGTAGTTTCGATTTTAAATGATCAGATGGGTTTAAGAAAGCTGTATGCAAGATGGGTGCCGCGTTTGCTCTCAATCGACCATAAACGTAATTCAAAGGATTGTTTGGAGTTGTTTAACGGCAAAAAATCATTTTTGTAACTGTGGATGAAACGCGGATCCATTACAACACTCCGGAGATCAAGCAGCAGTCTAAACAACGAGTTTCTCCGGGTGAACCGGCTCCGAAGAAGGCCAAGGTAAGTCTGTCGGCCAATAAGGTGATGGCAACAGTGTTTTGGGATGCAAGAGGGATAATCCACATCGATTACCTTAAAAAGGGAAAACAATAAACGGCGAATATTATGCCAACTTTTGACCAAAACCATATGACCAACGGGTGCACGGGTGCACACGTGTGTAGTCTCAATGGCAACATTCCATGAATTGGGCTACGAATTGGTACCTCATCCACCATACGAGTATTCTCCAGATTTAGCCCCCAGTGAGTATTTCCTATTTCCAAACCTAAAGGAATGGCTAGGTGTAGAGAGATTTAGCTCCAACGATGAAATTATTGATCAAACAAGTGCCTAATTTATGGATCTCGAAAAATCCTATTTTTTTTGGAAGGGATGCAAAAACTGGAGAAACGTTGGACTAATGTATTGCGCTAAATGAAGATCATGTTGAAAAATTTTTTTTTTTGCAAAAAAAAAACAGTGTTTCATTCAAAACGTCACGGACTTATTGATCAGCCTCGTACTTCCACTACGGTTCAGAATCATGCACCGGTATCAGAGTGAGCTTCTCTGCATTGGCCGTGGCTATCTCTGGTAATTGCTTCTTTCCGATATTCAGCTTTCTATATGTCTGGTGTCGAACGACTTTCGATCTGCTAATCTTTGTACGAAACTTTGCTGCAACCAGGTAGTGATCTGAGTCGATAGTACTTCCTCGAATCACACGTACGTCCATTAAACTATTAAAGTGCCTTCCACCAATTACCAGGTGATCAATCTGGTTCTTCGTCTATTGATCAGAGGATATCCAAGTAGCCTTATGGATGTCTTTATATTGGAATCTCGTACTACTGACAACCGTGGTTTTCTCCGAGGCAAAGTCTAACAGTAACATTCCGTTATCAGAAGTAATGGCGTGTAGACTAAATTAGTCGATAGTTGGGTGAAAGATATTTTCCCAACCGATTTTAGAAGTAGCATTAAAATCACCTAGAACAATCTTAACGTCATGGTCAGGGCAGCGATCGTATGGTTCCTCTAGGCGACAGGTGCATCTGTCGGTGCATGTAGAGAAAGTAGCTACATATATGTTAAAGTATTTCTCTTTTATTCAGATGGGGGCTATACGTTTACTCTCGAACTTTGAGGCAAGAAGAGTCTATAAATATAAGTAAATACATTTTCTGTCGTTGAAAATACAGGTATGTATACATAAAATTTCTTTTGACTATTTTCAGAACTGGAGCTCAAAATCATGTGCTATGATTTCGCATCAGAAGCTGGGTGGCAACTGACTTCTACAGCTATCCAAACTCTATATACTCCAGCAGCATTGACTAGAACGAGAATTACCAAGTAGCATTCACAGTCGGTTGTCGTAGCAGAAACCAGTTAGTCCCTGCTATGTGTATGATGCTACTTCGGCAGAGCGTTTGTTTGCCGTACATGTAGTTCTTCGCTTGTGTGGCGTTTATATGTGTGGGTGTTGCGTTGTTGGTTTCTCAGAAAGGTAGAGTTTGTGCGTTTTGCTCGTGCGTGTCGTTTTTCGTGAGTGTAAAGTATGTTGGAATGTAACTGAATGGAAGGTTGACATGTAAATGTACGGAAGGGGTATGAATGATGGTGAGAATATGTAAAATATGCTGTTTACTTAAATTATGTACGTGAGGATTATGACATCAGATTACACTTGGTGGCTTTAAGTATTAGAGAACATCTTCTGCGAGTTGGTTTCATTCATTTTGGAAAACGTATGCATGCGCTATAAAATACATACAGTTTACTGTCTGTGCCCGTTAGGCAATTAAAGATTTAGACTAAAATATGCTGAAGAAAAGTGCTGTGGCATGTTGATTGATGTCAGGCATAAGTTTCCATAGTGTTGTGAGTTGTTGGTTATGCCAGTAAAATGAGAGCATCCCAGAATGAACAAATTAAGCACTTTTGCGATAACGAAGTAAGTAGCTCAAAATTATTTAGGAACAAGCTAATATAACACTGTGTGTAATTTTTTAAGTCATGGAAATATAACTATATACGGACACCACTACATGATAAAAGACCAAAACAAAAAGATCCGTGTCTCCCAGTTTTGCCCAAAGTCATGGACTTTTTTTATGGCCCCCAAGGATGTGGGGCCTCGGTGTAATTTTTGCAAAAAAGTGATCATTTTGTCAGGCTTATATCTTGCAACCAGTTTGGAATTTGGATTTACTCTCTGAGGGAAAGTTGTAGCTCTAGTCATAAGGAACAAAAATTGTGAACACATAAAATCGAATTTTTGACGTAGAATACGTCTTACCTTACGGTATGAGGAGTCATGTCAGGTTTTTATTGTTGTAATCTTTATTTCATTGAATTTGAGGAAACGGCTAGATGAATTTTTTTAAAATTTTTTTTGTAGGTAAATGAAGATGTTATCTTTCGTTTGATATACATTTTATATTGGTTGATATATTTCTAGTATTTTAATTTCTCAAATGAAAATTGTTTAAACACATACACTCAAACATATGTGTGGTGTTTGGTTGAGTGTTTTTGGTTGCTCAACATTGCTTAGGAACATGTATCTAGTAAAAAGTGAAACGAACAGCAAGCTAATGTTGCTTGGCAACATGTATCTACGTAATAAACGTAATAAAGCTTTTTTGCGAAAGCTTCAATAAAGCTGTTGTAACATTAATTTTGAATTGTAAAGCGTAAAGCTTTCACACAACGCTCGAATGCTAATGCGAAGACTCGATAAGGTAAACCTTTTTTTATATTAGGGCGGCCCTCTCAACATTCGCAGAACTTATTTCAATAAAAATATTAATTAAAATACATAAATTAAATTAAGTTTAAAAAAATTGAACATAATATTTTTTTTTAAACGGACTTGAATCAAATGCCGTTGGTAAATATAAAAATTACAGCAGACAGTTGTCCGAGGCCTTCGGCCACGGACTGTCCCTGCAGGCTGTGTCAGAGACACGGCCATTAAGTTTAACGTAGAATACGCCATCCGATATGACAGAAAACATATATAACAATAAATGATAAATAATATAAGCAAATGAATTTATTGTTACATATGTTTTCTGTCTTATCGGATGGCGTATTCTACGTTAAACTTAATGGCCGTGTCTCTGACACAGCCTGCAGGGACAGTCCGTGGCCGAAGGCCTCGGACAACTGTCTGCTGTAATTTTTTTAAGTGTTTTTTTTTGCGATTTTGACCTTGAAGATGAAGTTACTTTGATTTTATATATTAACTATTTTTATTCTCTATAACAGTAGCTACAACTTTCGCTCAGAGAGTAAATCAAAATTCCGAACGAATTGAAAGATATGAGCCTGAAAAAATGATCACTTTTTGCAAAAATGACAACTAGATCCCAAATCTTTGGGGCCATAAAAAAAGTCAATGACTTTGGGCTAAACTGTGAGACACGGATCTTCTTTTTTGTCTTTTATCACGTAGTGGTGTCCGAATATGTTTATATTTCCATGACTTAAAAAATTACACAAAGTAAAATTTAAAAAATTTTCGGGAAGTTTTTCACTTTTGCGGCTACCAAAGCACTACCTAAACCGTATTAAGAATCATTCCCATTAAGTTCATTTGTTCTAGAAAGTTGTTTACTAAGATCTTGGGTACATTTCTGTGGTTGATTATTTCCTTGAATTTTGAACGGTTTCCTACCTATAGACCTGAACAGGGGAAAAAGGTAAAAACAAACGAATTTTTTAAAGTTTTTTTGCGATTTTGACTTTGAAGATGAAGTTATTTTGATTTTATTTATTATATGTTCTTCTTTATGACCAGGGCTACAACTTTCCCTCACAGAGTAAATAAAAAATCCAAACGGTTTGGAAGATATGAGCCTGACAATATGATCACTGTTTTGCAAAAATTACATCGAGGCCCCAAATCTTTGGGGGTCCATTAAAAAGAAGTGCATGACTTTGGCCAAAACTGGGAGACACTGGTCTTTTTTATTGGTCTTTTATCAAGTAATGCTGTCCGTATATGGTTATATTGTTTCGCCTTGCAGTGTGTAATAAAGATTTCCATGGAAAAAATTTATACTTAAACGGTAGGGCAGCATTTTTGTAGCACATTTGAAACCTGAATCATTTTGTTTTCAATTTCATTGAATTAAACTGTCAATATAGCTTTAAATAAATACCCAAAAGGACTTGAACAAATTGAAGACATAGTAGGTTTAATTTCTTCAATATCTCGTAATGAAATTAATTGGGCAACATATTTATGAAACTTTTGGGAGCTCGAACTAACAGTTGTAATATAAGATTTTTGATTTTGTTTATACAAGGTGTGGAAAAAGTAATCACCCTATTGGAAAACCCTATAACTTTTGCAAATGGATCCAAATGTCAATTCACTTGTGACATTTGTGAAGTAAGCAAACGTTGAATAGAAATCGACAAGCCCCAAGAATCCGGAATAATCGTTTCCATTTTTTTTGCGCAACAATTCGTCGGTTGTGTTGGCGCAGCGTGAATTTCGTCGCATATTTCCAGGCCCTCCGATACCAACTAGACAAACACTGCGGCGTTTGGCCACTCTGCTTGGAGACACTGGGATAACACGAGATCTTCCATAGGCTAGCCGGCCCGGAGCACCCGTTCTGCTGAGAATATCGCTGCTGTTGTCCAAGATGTCGAAGAGGAGCTACATCGACCAGATGACGTGCCACGCAATTGAGCATGAGCCGGCGGTCTCTACCTAGAATTTTGGTGAAAGATTTGAAGATTTTCCCTTACAAAGTGCAGACAGTGTATCAGCTGTTTTCTGGTGACCGCCAAACGCGTGTAACCTCCGCTCAAGCCATCCTGAATCTCAACGAAGGGGTAGACGATTTTTCATCGACAATTATTATGAGCGATGAGGCTCAATTCCATCGGTTAGCGGTTACGTTAATAAACAAAATAATTGTTTTTTGGGCACCGAAAATGCGTGTATCACGCACGAAGAATCATTACACCCGCTCAAAGTTACTGCGTGGTGTGCTATTTACTGTGGAGGAGTCATCGGGCCTTTTTGATGTGTTAACATCTATAGGCGCGGGTACGGCCTAAATTCACAAAGAGAATACATCCAAACACAGTTTGCCCGACTGCGACCATACAAATTGTCCGACTGTGATCACACAGATTGTTTGGCGAAACTCCTCCGAAACGGCTGGATCGATTTGTAGGAAATTTTATGTGGTCTCAGAATCGGCCAACATCTATTTTTCATACCTCTAAATGATAAGGGTGACCCACCTCTATATACAACACAGATTTGTCCGACTGCGAAACACAGATTGTCACACTACGAAAAAATCACACACTGATGTAGCGGCAGCGAATAGTTGTATTGTGTGGGTGCGGAGCACTCTCAGAGCAACGAGAATAATGACGTGTTTATATGTATATAAGAATGAGATAGCAAGAGAGCAACGAAAATTGTGTGAACTAGTGTTGCGTATGTACGAACATAACAACGTATGAATTTATGTACATGTGTCTGTTGCTTTGCATTCTCTTTGTTTTTTGTGGGAATAAAACAAAAAGTATTAAGCCGCATTCACAATGCAAGCGACAATTTCGTTTTTCATGCTATCTCGTTCTCACACACAGAATTTCACATAATGGCCTTTCGTTTTTTTTTACAAAAATGTAACTCCAATTTGTCGCTGAAGTTGATCTATTCCTACTCCAGCAACATATTTGTTCGAATAAATAATGTACTATTAAGCGGTAGATGGCGCTGTACTTCGAATTTCATTTTCAAACTTAAAAACATCAATGAAAATTGAACCCATTTGTGTTAAAAGATGAACTATAAAACGTTATTTTATCTGTAGAATCGTTTAATACCAAATGTGTTTAAATACATTAACATTTTTTAAAATTCGAAATACAACCCTGAATGTGACATTTGAATCATGATGCAACTAATTGAATCATGATTTGCTTTTCCTTCTGTTCATTAGATATATGAAGAATCAAATTCAAATGTATTTGGTTTTTATAATTTCTGGCTTACTTTTTGTTAACTTTGACATGAAACCAAATATATTTTATTGTTGCCTTGATATATTGGCCGTAATACTGGTATCACCTGTTAGAACAACCATCTCGATTCGAAGTAAACTGTTGCTTGCATTGTGAACGCCTTTTGAAAATGTTGCTTGCATTGTGATTCCGGCTTTAAGCAAGAAAATAATGACACATGTGCTTGCACTGGTCCTTAAATAATTTTAAGTATTAATATAATTTTTGGCCGTCGGTGGTGCAATGGTTAGTGTGCGCGGCTCTTGTACATGAGATCCTGGGTTCGAACCCTGCTCTGACCACCTAAAATTTCTTTCGGCGGCGGTCACCTCGCATAGTGACGGCGACACTATCGAGTATATAGCCATGAAAAAGCTTCTCAAAATACCGTTCGGAATCGGTGTTAAACTGTAGGTCCCAATCAGTGAGTGAGAACTGGAAAGCGCACAGCTCAGTGATTGTGAGAAGTTCTCCCCGATCCCCTCATGGGATGTAATGGGAAACCATTTATTTTTTTTTTTTTTTAATATAATTTTAGTTTAACGTCATCATATGATTGAATGCTGTTTTTTATTTTCTATTTAACATTTACTAATGCGTTCAAAACACTCATTGGATTTTTTTTGAAAACGCCGCGGGACAAATGACGACTATTGACGGCGTCCGCTTCACAGCCATTATTATCGAAGTTTTTCTACCTAAATTAGGTGAATTGGAACTGGAGAACATGTGGTTCCAACATGACGGTGCAACGGCGCCTAGTACTCGAGCCACAACCGATATTCTGAAGGAAGCGTTTCCAGGTCATTTAATCTCTCGTTTTGGTGATTTGTACTGGCCGGTCAGATCTCCGTTGCAGACTTTTTTTATAGGATTTTTTAAAGTCGCGGGTTTACTTCAACAAGCGTCAGGCCATCAACTCTGGCGGCCTGCACTTGGCCGATATCATTTTCTCAACTTGGAATTCCAATGGATTAAATAAACAAATTTCACAAGCAGAGCCAAAGTTTGTCATAAAAAAAAAATTACAGTAAAAAACAATTGGGTGATTACTTTGGCCCCACCTTGTATACGGGGTGTCTCAGTAACAATGCACTTTTTAATTTTAAAATAATAGTTATGATTTTTTTTAAGGGATTGTAAAGATGACATGTTCCGATTAAGTATGGAAAAAAATAACCATCAAATGGCCCCCATGGTCCTGACGATAGCCCATTACTCATTCATGAAATTTTCCATGACTTTTTCACAGAGATGTGGTTGCACCTCACCGATGACGCGTTGGATCTCGGATTTCAGCTCAGGAATGACTGTTTGGTGCGGTTTTTGGCATGGCGGCATCATAAGGCGATTTTTTCGAAAATGAGCAAGGAGCCACCGTTGCCGTCAATGGCAAGCGTTACCGTGACATGCTCAGCGTTTCAACAGGCATATGGTTTCAACAGGACTGAGCTACGTGCCACACAACCAACGTTACAATGGATCTTTTCCGCACTGCGTTCGAAAACTGCATAATCTGCCGAAATTCGGATGCACTTTGGTGATTTGAACCCATTAGACTATTACCTTTAGAGCGCCGTGAAATATAAGTGTTACACAAATAATCCCGAGTCCATTGAGGACGTAAAACTCGAAATAGAGGTCCAAACAATCGAAAATGTGCTGAAAAATTGGGTTGATCGCATTAGGTACTGTGCCCCTATTAGTATTTTTTTAAAGCAAAATTAAACTTTAAATTTTATACGCACACTTTAGTTTAGCGTTACATCCCGTGACGGCATAGGCTTACATAATCTGATTGGGACCTGCAGTTTTACACCGTTTCCCAACGGTCTAATTACAAGCTTTCTCATGGCTATGTACTCGGTAGTCTATCTCAATATTAAAAAAAAACTGAATTAAAAATAAACGATGCTGAACACCATAGTTTTCCATTCTGTCATAAAACTCGAAACCGGATATTAACCGGTTTTCATAAAAAAAAAAGTGGTTTCCCATTACATCCCAAGAAGGGGCCGGGGAGAACTTCTCACAATCACTGAGCTGTGCGCTTTCCAGTTTTCACTCACTGATTGGGACCTACAGTTTTACACCGATTCCGAACGGTATTTTGAGAAGCTTTTATCATGGCTATATACTCGATAGTGTCGTCGTCACTAAGCGAGGTGACCGTCGTCGAAAGAAATTTTAAGGTTCGAACCCAGGATCTCCTGTACAAGAGGCGCGCACACTACCCATTGCACCGCCGGTTTTCATAACTCGGTTTAACCGAAAACCGGGTTTGCCAAAATTGGAATATTCGAAGAAACCGAAAACCTACATATATGAAAAACCGGTTTTTGAATACACTATCCATTATCCATTGAACGAATTGCTGGCGCTTTCCATGGTCTGCTGGTTTGAGCTCCTGAGTAAGGTGAATTTGTAGGTGGAGGGAGGTCTTTTGTCAAAATTCACTATGCAGTGCTTCGTGAAATTTGAAGTTGTTGAGAATGATGCTGAATTGATGTTTTAGGAGTTTTGGCGACACTCTCGTTTACAGAAGCAATGTTTTCAAGAAACCGACCGGTACCGTTAGAGACCGACCGATACCGACCGGACCGGTACAAAGAGTCTTACTGTCCTTAACCGACCCAGTTTCTTCAAATTTATGGTTGACACATTAGGTGCACTTTCTCGACTAAAAATTCTCCGAAGTTTGTGAGCGGTTTCAGCATAACTTTCCAAATTTTTGTGATAAGATTTCACAATTATAATACGTTGTTCTTTCATATAACGCTTCATTTGCAATAATCGGAATAAACGTAAGTGACAACTGCTAAATTTCAGAGATGCCAGTTGCGTCAAAAAAAAAAATCCAAAATTTAAAAAGTGCAATCTTATTGAAACACCCCCTATAATAAAACACAGGAGATAAACAGAACGATAAAGCTTGAAAGCTCTGTAGCTTTTTGAACATCTCTCGTAGTTAATGCAAAGTCAACGTTTCTCCTGTGAACTGCTGTCTGTTAATAGACTACGATACTTTATACAAAAACCTCCGTCATATACTAGATTATGATTGACAGACACTGAAGGCATATAACCTCGTGTATTTCGACGAAAAGTGCAACCCTGAACCTCAATTTCAGTGGTTAAAAAGCGGTTTATCGAATTCCTTTGTGGCCGTACCAGGACAAGTGTCGAATGTTCCTTGCTAAAATCTATTCTTTGGAAGGAATACTAAAATTATAAAATCGATGTACTAAATGCTTCGAGTCTGTCGACTGTTCGATTTGTCGAGAACAATATCTTTCATTCAAAGCCACCGAGTTGTTAAACTCCCCTCGTAGACAGAAAATGGTTGGTTCATGTGGTTGCTAAAGATAATATTTAACATCAATTAGAGTCTTGAGACAACGTTTTGCATACCACATCACTCTGGACAGTCTAATGTACAGTGTCTATATTCAACCTGTTAATCGGAGATACCTCATTAGATCCCCTAGATCTATCTCGTGTATCTCAGTGAGGTTGTGTAGGAAAGAATGACCTATAGCCTTTAGGTGTCATTACAGCCGGACAACTGCAGAGGACATGTTCCACCGTCTCCTCCTCGTCTGCGTCTTCGCAGGCACAGCAGTGGTCATTATATGGAAGAGTTAGACGTCCTGCGTGATTACCGACTGGCCAGTGCCCGGTCAGCACGGCAATCAGCCTTGATATTTTCCCCCGATTATGGCTAATCAGGAAGTTAGTCCGATGAATCTTATATTCTGGCCATGTGTTGCTAGATATGCGGCACGTTTACGTTCTATCCCATCTGGCCTTTGCTCGTTCAAGGTAATGTAAGAAAATACACCTTTTGACCAACCCTATAGGCATTGCGACTGACACCATATGGAGTTCGGTGGATGAGGATCCTGCCCTGGCTAGTTCGTCTGCCTTTTCGTTCCCTAGGAGACCCTAGTGGCCTGGTATCCAAGTAAAAACCACAATGGCCTGTCGACCTAGCTCGACTAGTTTTTTCCTACATTCACTAACGATTTTAGATGCAGTGTTGTTAGATTTAAGTGATAGGAGAGCCAACAAATATTCCAATGCGCTCTGTTCTCCGTTGTAGTATAAGTTCGGCAGATGCTTCCTTGATGTCTAGTACCTCCGCTTGGTAAATGCTGCACTTGTCTGGGAGTTTGAATGATAAATTGAGGCTTGCCTCTTCGGAGAAGACACCCGAGCCGGTTCCCCATTCAATTTTGGATCCGTCCGTATATACAGGGTGGAGCGCGGTACTTTGCTTTTTTGCACTGCAGACTGTGGCGGCACTGTTGATCGAAGAGAGTAGAGAGTGTGAGTGCCTTATAGCGGCTGACGGGAGATTTGTATTCGTCTGCCTTTCAGTTGTAATCATGCATTCGACACGTGAATAACTAAATACCCGTAAATACCCCATGACACAATTGTGTTCTTTTCTGATGAGGCACATTTTCATTTCAGTGGGTTTGTAAACAAACAAAATATGCGGTACTGGAGTGGAACAAACCCCAGAGAACTTCACCAGAGACCTCTGCATTCGGATCGCGTCACTGTGTGGTGCGCCATATCACGAGTAGGCATCATTGTTAGAGTTCATGAAAACTTTAGAAAACGTATGCAGCAGTGTGTGGATAGCAAAGGACGACATTTGCCAGATACACTATTTAAAACCATGTAATTTAAAAATTCCCTTACTGTTCAATATAATTTAAATATAAAATAAATTTTTCTAAGGTTCATAATTTTTTTATTTCATTCCCAAATAAGCAAATTATCGCGCTCCACCCTGTAGTCTGGTGTCAAAACCTGTCTATGGTTCCCCTTTATCCCACTCTATTCTCTATTCTAAATAATAACACTGATTTGATTTCAATTAAGCCATTGCTTGAATTTGAACAATGTATTTGGTGAGTCAAACAAGTTATATATCAAAACATAGAAAGGGAGACAAAAAGTATTATTATTCTATCATTCTCTCTGTGTCGGATCAAAGAGTATTAGTTCCTCTCAGCCTTTCAATGTCAGTTTGAAAAATCCAACAGTTTTATAATTGTTTCAATCAAATAATTTGTCAAAATTATGCGCTATATTGGGCAAAGTTTTTACTTGATTCAATTAAATAATTTGTAAGTATACGCGAACTAAATTAACTGAATTTTTAATTGGATCAACAAAAATGATTTTTTGAATGAACTGATTAATTATTTAGTTAAAAAAAATTCAATGAGTGTTCGAACTAACGGGCGATGTGTTAGCACCTGTTTGTTACACGGTACCTGTTTCTATGAACACATTAGTAAATGTTACATTGGAAAATAAAAAACAGCGTTCAATCATATGATGACGTTACATTTAAATAATATTAATACTTAAAATTATTTAAGGACCAGTGCAAGCACTTGTGTCATTATTTTCTTGCTTAATACTCTTTGTTTTATTCCCACAAAAAACAAAGAGAATTCATAGCAACAAATACATGTTATGGTCGTACATACGCTACACAAGTTCACACATTTTTCGTTGCTCTCTTGCTATCTCATTTTTATATACGTATAACTACGTCATTATTCTCTTTGCTCTGAGAGTGCTCCGCACCCACACAAGACAATTATGCGCTGCCGCTACATTAGTGTGTGATTTTTTCGCAGTGGGACAATCTGTGTTTCGCAGTCGAACAAATCTGGGTTCTATATAGGGGTGGGTCACTCTTATCATTTAAGGGTATGAAAAATAGATTTTCGCCAATTCTGAGACCTACCCGATATGTACACAATATTTTTCATACAAATCGGACCAGCCGC
Source organism: Phaonia tiefii (assembly GCA_963931995.1). Classification (NCBI taxonomy): domain Eukaryota; kingdom Metazoa; phylum Arthropoda; class Insecta; order Diptera; family Muscidae; genus Phaonia; species Phaonia tiefii. The sequence continues at coordinate 149,439,735 of OZ008371.1, forward strand.
TTCGGAGGAGTTTAACGCCAAACAATCTGTGATCGCAGTCCTACAAACTGTGTTTGGATGTGTTCACTTTGTGAGTTTACTCCCTACCCGCGCCTATAGATGTTAACACATCAATAATATGTTGTTTATCGAATTTTATTTAATCAATGTTTATTGAATTGATACTATCAATTTCTTTCTGGGTACAAAATCAAACAAGAATTTAATTGAGAACGTGAATTGTTTAATTGAAATCGATTTTAATTTTTTTTCTATGTCCATTCATTAAAAATTCTCATGCAATTTAACTCAAGTGTCGAAGGCCAAAATTCGCTAAAATACGAATTGATTTTGAACATACATACGTGTTGCAATACTGCATTTCAAAACAGAAAACTTACGCAGAGAAAGCTGGACATCGGAGAACTGCAATTAACAGAGGTAGCCAAAGCCTCGCAAGGAAGCTCTCGCAAGTTTTGGCACAGAGCCCATCCTCTCCTGATGACCATTTCCCACTCTATAAAAACTGAAGCAACTACCGTACTTGGTTTTGAAAAACCACTTCGCAATAAACCATGGCACGATGAAGATTGTCGCGTTTCAAATGTTGAAAAGAACGCTGCACGTATGGCAATGCTTGACTCAATGGCAACGCGAGCAGCATAGGGAGAAACCAAAGGAGGTAAATTGTCCCTTTAAGCGTAGGAAACGGCAGTGGAGAAAGCGCGAGAGTGAGAAATTGGAAATACAAAAGGAAGAACGATGCCCGAAAATTCTACAAAAAAATTAAAAACGGAACTAATGGACATAGTTCAGGGCCCCCCATGCCCGCTAAAGACAGGGACGGAAATGTCATTTCATTGCAGATGTGCAGAGTTTGTTGCGAATATGGAGAGACCATTTCTCCGGAGAGACCATTTCTACCAGTACCTGAGATAACCAATGGCGATGAGACGATTCATCACAATTTGGACGACTACGTCGATTGCCCACTTCATAACCAAGACGAGGTCAGAAGAGCTGTTGCCCGGCTTAAGAACAACAAAGCCGTAGGAGCTGATGGATCACCGGTGGTGCTGTTTAAGGCTGGCGGCGATGACCTGATAAGGTGCATGCATCAGCTCATTAGCAAAATTTGTTTAGATGAATGCATGTCCGGCGATTGGAATCTCAGTGTACTATGCCCCACATTTAAAAGAGATGATCCGAGTCTCTGTGCCAACTACCGTGAAATAAGCCTTTTATTCATAGCACTTAAGGTCTTATCAAGTATAATGTGCGAAAGACTAAATCCAATTATCGCTGACCTACCAGTGTGGCTTTAAGCCTGGAAAATCGACAACCGACCAGATTTTCACACTACACCAAATCTTGGAGAAGACCCACGACAAACAAAACGACAACTATCATCGAGTTTTCGACTATAAGGGGGCCTTCGATAGCCCGCTACAGGAGAATCTCTATGAAGCAATGTCTGAGCTTGGCATTCTTTCAATTCTCATACGCCTCTGCAGGATGACCCTGACGAACACGAAATCCGCAGTGAAAGTTGGTAAGGATCTTACCGAACCTTTCGAAAATAAGCGAGGCCTCAGGCAGGGCGACGCCCTATCGTGCGATCTCGTTAACATCTTAATGGAGATCATTATGAGAAAAGCTGCAGCTGCAACACGAAAAAACCATCAGCAGCAAAAGTCACATGCTGCTCGCGTATGCTGATGATATAGATATCATTGGGCGCACAATTAGAGAAATTACTGCGGTTTTTTAGAGAATCGAGAAAGAGTCAGCAAAAGTGGGTCTGAGAGTAAATGAGGACACGACAAAATTAATAGTTTCAACCAGCAGGACCTCCACGCGATTAGACAAATATTAAGATCGTTGATATCCGTTATAATTTCGAGGTGGTGGACGAATTTATATACCTCGGATCTGGCGTAATTAAAACCAACAATCTCAGCCTTGAGATCAGGCGGAGAATTGTGCTTGCGAATAGGTGTCATGTTGTGTTAAGCAAGCACTTTAGAGATAAAGCCCTCTCTCGAGTAACAAAAGTCCAGTAATACCTGACTCCCATTCAACCTGTCTTGCTTTATGGCGTAGAATCCTGGGTCTTATCGAAAACAGACAAAACATCTGTAGGAGTCTTCGGGAGAAAAGTACTGGGAAAAATGTATGACCCTATAGTGCACAACGGCGAGTATCGACGACTCATGAACCATGAGCTGTATGACCTTTATCCCGACATTGTTACGCGGATCAAAATAACGCGATTGCGCTGGCTAGGCCATGTCAGTAGAATGGTTGAAGACGAACAAGCACGAAGGGTATTCGAAACCGAACTCGAAGAAAGACGAAAAATAGGAAGATCAGGACCCTACTGGAGTGATTAGATTGGTATTGCCAACTGGAGAAATATGTTATTTTCGTTTTGTAAGGTCCCTGACCATCCGGGGTTGTTCGAGGCCGGATAACTAAGTATTAATACAAGAATTTATAGAGTTTAAAAATACCTTTGTAAAGATATCCATATCGGGTTATAAATTCCCCAGATATGACCGATTATACACTCAAGCTGTAAGGGTCTATATCATAAGAAGTTGGGCCGAGTGGATCGAAAAAAACAACTTTTTGAACTCAGTACAGCAAACTCTATCGGTGTTGAAATTTTTGGTGTAGATCACTCAGTTGCTCTTAATGTAAATTTATGCCTCGATTTTTGCAAGCGTTTCTCGGTTCAATGGATATTATTTGCTTGAGTCAATAAAAGTTAATTGGCAGCAATTGAGTGTCCCCACATGCATTTCATTTATCTGAGATGTCGAAATTGTTCGCCCTTAGATTGTGCGTGTCAAAATTATGCGGGACCTTGATGCTGCACTCAATAGAGATTTCCCAAGGTCATATATCACACGCAATATTCATCATAACCAGCTAATAACCCTTAATTAGTACCTACCTAGTACCTAGATTACGTCTAAATCATGTTTGTCATTTTGTAACACAAAACGTAATTAATCCAATTACTGAAAATATGGCAAACAACGCACTGTCAGTATGGTAGGTTTTGAACCCCTTCCTTCCCAAATCCCCCACACAAGTGAATGCTTTTGAGGTGGCCGATTCTATTGAAACATCTAAGGTCTTTCATCTACACCGTAATAAATTGTTGAAGTATTCCAGGAATCAGGACTGCATTGCAAACAGCTCTCAGGTACTTTACCACATAGTAGGTTGGGAGGACAGTAGTACCTAAAATGCACGAGTAGTATCTGTGTTTCATGACTTGAGAGATAATGACTGTTGTAACATTATCCGTCGCATTCTATGGTTTAGTCAAAATTATGTAAAACAAAGTAATGATAATTGCACTTGAAATATAAAAGAAATCTCTAAATAAAAAGAATTTCAAGTTCTTCGAAAATCTCAGTTTAACACGTTTTACAGTTTAACTTTTGGATTAAATCGTAGATTCTTTAAAATGCCATGGGAGCGGAAGCTTCTCACAGCTTTAAATCTACTATAAATTGGATGTACTTGGAGAATTTTCAAGCAGCTTGATTTGTTTCGACTCAAAATTTAATGCTCAGAACTTTTGCGTTGTTAATATTTTTTGTTTATATAAGGGTAATAATAAAGGGTGTTTTTTAAGGGCAATAGAAATTGAAGTTGTAAAAAAATAATACAAAACATTTAAGGCATTAACATTTGAAAATGATTTCGGGAATATGGCCACGAAGCGTATTCTCTACTTCAATTTTGAGTCACTTTTCCCAGAATTACTGGCCGTATGTCACGAATAAAAAAAATGAATAAATGGTTCCCACTACATCCCATGAAGGAAACCAGTAAGATGTGCGCTTTCAAGTTTTATACTTTTGTTCAAAAAATTAATTTTTCTGGAACCCGGTTTTAGGTGTTTAATTTTGTCAACAGTCGGTGGAACGAAGATGTAGCCTAAAAACCGGCATTGTTTTCGGTTTGTTCGAAAAATCAATTTTTCTGGGCACCGGTTTTCAGTTTTTAATTTTGTCAAAACCAGGTCCAAAAAACGTAATTTTCTTCAGTTTGTTCGAAAACTGAATTTTTCTGGAAACCGGGTTATGGGCTTTAATGTTGTCAAAAACCCGTGGAACCTAGATAGAGTTAAAAACCCCGGCATTGTTTTTAGTTTGTTCGAAAAATCAATTTTTCTATCATTTTGTCAAAAATCGGTGGAACCTAGAAACAGTCCAAACAAAACGGTGTTTCGGTTTGTACGAAAAATTATTTTTTATGGAAACGGTTTTCGGGTTTTAATTTTTCTAAAAACCGGTGGAATCTAGATATAGTCCAAAATGCCGGCATATATTTCGGTTTGTTCGAAAAATCAATTTTTCTGGAAAACGAGTTTAGGGGTGTAATTTTTTCAAAAATCGGTGGAACCTGGATACAGCATAAAAACCGGCACTGTTGCCGGTTTGGTCCAAAAATCAATTTTTCAGGAAAACGATTGTAGGTTTTTAATTTTGCCAATAACCTGCGAAACCTTTGGTTTTTTTCGAAAAATTAATTTTTTAGGAAACCGCGTTTAAGATTTTAAGATTGTCAAAAACCGGTAACACCTAGATACAACAAAAGAATTCAGAATTTTTTCGGTTTTTTCGCAAAATATTTTTTTATAGAAACCGGTTTTAGGTTTTTAATTTTGTCAAAACCGGTTGAACCCAGATGGAGTCAAAAAAACGGGTGTTCGGTTTGTTTGAAAAATACATTTGTATGGAAGGCGGGTTTCAATTTTTAATTTTGTCAAAAACCGATTGAACCCAGATGGAGTCCAAAAAAAAAACCGGTCGTTCGGTTTGTTTGAAAAATAAATGTTTATGGAAGGCGGGTTTCAATTTTTAATTTAGCCAAAAACTGATGGAACCTAGATGGAGTCCAAAAAACCAGTCGTTCGGTTTGTTCTAAAAATAAATTTTTCGGGAAAACTGTTTTAGGGGTTTAATTTTGTCAAAAACCGGTGGAACCTAGATAGAGTCCAAAACCCCGCATTGTTCTCGGTTTGTTCGAAAAATTAATTTTTCTGGAAACCGGTTTTCAGTTTTTAGTTTTGGCAAAACCCTGTGGAACCGAGATAAAGTCCAAAAAACCTGGGTTTCGGTTTGTACGAAAAATCATTTTCTTTGGAAACCAAAACACGGTGGAAAACACGGTAGAATCTAGATGGAGCCCAAAAAGCCGGCATTTATTGGTTTGTTCGATATATCAATTTTTCTAGCAACCGGTTTTAGGTTTATAATTTTGTCAAAAATCGGTGGAATCTAGATAGGTTTTCGGTTTGGTCGAAAAATCAATTTCTATGGAAACCGGGTTTAGGTTTTTAGGTTTGTTAAAAACCGGTGGAACCTAGATAGAGTCCAAAAACCGGCATTGTTTTCGGTTTGTTCGAAAAATCTATTTTTCTGGAAACCGGCTTTAGCTTTTTAATTTTGTCAAAAACCGGTGGAACCACTACCTAAAAATTATTTATAACGCTTATCAACTTTCACCCTATAGTCTAATCGGGTGGATATTCCCCTTGTCGTAACCATGCAATTTGTCTTTCCCTCATTTACTGCCAAACTCACTTTTTTTGGTTCCTTATCAATTCTCGAAAATACTTCTATTGACGACACACCTGGGTCTGCAATTCGCTTATGAGACAACAAACACCACTGGGGTGTTACCCGCATTCAAATCTACTCTATTCAACAATGGACACCAGATCCCTGTCGAGTGTTTCATTCATCGTCCGGCGTCTGACTTCAATCTCTTGAAGACTTGGCCTATGGTCGAATAAATAAGAATTACAGAGATTACTGTTATCCGCAAGAGAGTAGTTTGGATGCACAGTCTGGCACAGGTGATCGTCAATGAAAATAAGAAAAAGAGAAGGAGAAAGAGAAAGAAGAAAGTATGCTGCAGTCAATTTATGCTCGTCGGATGAAGGCCCATCTACAAAAACTCGTATTGTGCGATCTATAAGAAAACACGATATAAATAAATCCAGTGAAGTTATCACCGACACCAAAAGCAGCGAGCTTTGATAAGAGTGCATCGTGCCATACTCTGTCAAAGGCCTTGGTAATATTAGTTATAACAACGGGGTTTTCAACAGAGACGCTACAAAAGTAAATCGATAGGGACAGCAAACGACGCCATATTTTTTTCCCGCTCTTTTGACATTTCTCTTCAGTAAGGTTTGCCATTTCATCATGAAAAGATATACGAGCCAACAACGAGTCGAAATTATTAAAATTTACTACCGAAATTTGCAGTCAGTGGCCTCAACTTTAAGAGCGCTACGTCCAATTTATGGTCGTCATAATCGTCCTACCAGATCAACAATTGAGCGTCTAGTGGAAAAATTTGAATCCACAGGCACAATTCAAAATGTTCCCGTTCCAGTGAGATAAAGAAGTGCCCGTAGTGTCGAGAATATTGCTGCCGCTGAGGCTTCAGTCGTTCTCAAGCGTTGGGCATCTCTGTGATGTCGTTGTGGTGAATTTTGCGAAAATATCTTGGCCTACATCCTTACAAGATCAAATTGACGCAAAAACTGAAGCCGCTTCACCACCATAAGCGTCGTATGTTCGTGAATTGGGCTCAGCAACAACTTGAAAATGATTCGGATTTTCATCGGAAAATCATCTGCAGCGATGAGGCTTATTTCTGGCTGAATGGCCTCGTCAATAAGCAAAATATGCGTTATTGGTCAGACAGCAATCCACACGTTATCCATGAGTCATCATTGCCTCACGAAAAAATTACCGTTTTGTGCGGTTTATGGGCCGGCGGCGTCATTGGGCCGTACTTCTTCCGTGATGATCCAGACCGTCACATTACTGTGAATGCGAATCGCTACCGTTCAATGATAACCAAATATTTTTTGCCCCAATTGGATAATATGGCCTTGGAGGACATGTGGTTCCAACAGGACGACGCCACAAGCCACACAACGAATGCCACAATCAATTTATTGGAAACCAAGTTTGGTGAACGTGTTATCTCACGAAATGGCCCAGTCGATTGGTCGCCTTGGTCGTGCGATTTGACGCCGTTAGATTATTTCCTGTGGGGCTACGTCAAGTCTATGGTCTATGCCAACAAGCCAGCGACGATTGATGAACTTCGTACGAATATCGAACGTGAAATTGCAGCAGTATCGGCCGATTTATGCTTAACAACGGTCGAAAATTGGGTTCAGCGTCTGGACTTCTGCAAGCGTGCCCGTGGTGGCCATGCAAAAGAAATCAAGTTCCATACATAATGGCATCGAAAGTACTTTTACAGGAATAAAGAATTTCATTGGAATCTAAAACCGGTTTTGTTTTATTTAAAAAAAACTTTTGTAGCGCTCTTATTGAAAAACCCGTTATAAGGCTTCACGTTATCAAATGGCAATCACCGATTAAAACAAAGGTGATTTTGCCACGCCCATTGTGGTACCTCCCATACAAAAGTGGTTTGGCCGTCTGGTTGTTTGGCACGAGAAGTCTCGCAAAACCGAACCAATCTTTATGAAAGTTTGTACTAGTTAGTATTTAGCCAAATAAAACTCTCCTATAGAAAATGAGCTGTTTTGCCACACTCATGTAAAAGTTGGGCGGATGACCGGTTGATCGACACGATAACTCTTGTAAACTACAACCGATCTTAATACAATTCGGTACTAGGCAAAATTTTGCTAAAAGATACTGTGTAATTAATAACTGACTATTGTGCCACACCCAGTTTCGTACCTCCCATACAAAGTTGGGCCTATTTGCAGTTTGCCGACTCGATATCTCCCATAAATCATAACCGATATTAATAAAATTTGGTACTGATCAAAATTTTGGTAACAACTTGCCACGTCCATGTTTGTACCTTAAATATAAATAGTATGAGGGAAACTAAGTAATTTGGATATTGAAAAATATTTAGCGGAATGGCAGTCTGCTATTGAATATGGTCACCTTTGAGTATGGGCGTTTTTAACAGAACTCCCACACAATGGATGATTTAGGGTGAGGATATGATTAAGTCGGTTCACCCAATTGAAACTTATGTACTGGATTTTGACGTAGAATACGTCTTACCTTACGGTATGAGGAGTCATGTCAGGTTTTTATTGTTGTAATCTTTATTTCATTGAATTTGAGGAAACGGCTGGATTAATTTTTTTAAAATTTTTTTTGTAGGTAAATGAAGATGTTATCTTTCGTTTGATATACATTTCATATTGGTTGATATATTTCTAGTATTTTAATTTCTCAAATGAAAATTGTTTAAACACATACACTCAAACATATGTGTGGTGTTTGGTTGAGTGTTTTCGGTTGCTCAACATTGCTTAGGAACATGTATCTAGTAAAAAGTGAAACGAACAGCAAGCTAATGTTGCTTGGCAACATGTATCTAGTAAAAAGTGAAACAAACAGTAAGCTAACGTAATAAAGCTTTTTTGCGAAAGCTTCAATAAAGCTGTTGTAACATTAATTTTGAATTGTAAAGCGTAAAGCTTTCACACAACGCTCGAATGCTAATGCGAAGGCTCGATAAGGTAAACCTTTTTTAATATTAGGGCGGCCCTCTCAACATTCGCAGAACTTATTTCAATAAAAATATTAATTAAAATACATAAATTAAATTAAGTTTAAAAAATTACAGCAGACAGTTGTCCGAGGCCTTCGTCCCTGCAGGCTGTGTCAGAGACACGGCCATTAAGTTTAACGTAGAATACGCCATCCGATAAGACAGAAAACATATATAACAATAAATTCATTTGCTTATATTATTTATCATTTATTGTTATATATGTTTTCTGTCTTATCGGATGGCGTATTCTATGTTAAACTTAATGGCCGTGTCTCTGACACAGCCTGCAGGGACAGTCCGTGGCCGAAGGCCTCGGACAACTGTCTGTTGTAATTTTTAGTCCTTTATGGTTATATTTTTTCGTGTTGCACTGTGTAAGTGGTGTTAGTCAATTCGAAGAAAAATATCTGCAAATAAATAAACATTAGTGGTATTCAGGTAAACGCGAAAACGCGAAAACTCGAAGACTTGGACAGCAAACATCAAATCAAAACAAAAATTTTTCTCATACAAAACAACTTTCACAAATGACCGGCGTTGCGTTCTCGTTCTTTGTCCAACAAAATTGACTCGAAACTTTTCCACATTTGTGCAAGTCGTTTTGTAAGACAACCATTTTTGTTTTGACGTTTGCTGTGTAAGGTTTCAAGGTTTTCGAGTTGTCGAGGCGCTTGCGCGTTTACATGAATACCACTATTGAAAATTTTCTAGAAAATTGAAAAAAGTGCTAAAATTCCAAAAACCGACAACTTTGACCGATTTCACCGAGAAGGGAAATTGTAACCAAGAATTCTGTTTATTTAGTTTTGTAGCATTTTTCAGAACGTACGGCCATGTATTTTTAATTCTTTAAAAACATTCAAAAAGTCAAATCCCTAATGTACACATATGAGAACTAGGATGACCCATCAATAAAATTTTCTTTTCTCAAGCTTTATTTCAAAGCTTAGAGGGTAAAGCATTTTTGAGAAATTTTTCAGATTTTTTCGGAAGTGGTTTAGAGGTCGCGCAAGTCGAATTTTCCCAAGAATCGGGCATTCCGGGCGTTTTTTGAATTTTACTTCGAACTCGCTCAATAACCACGACTTTCTTAATTTGTAAGTCAGTTTTGAAGCCAAACGTCCAAACTTTTATTGTACATGAATCAACCACCAATTTTGGCAATGACCACCAATTTTTTTCAATGAGGTACCACGTATTAAATTTTTTTCATACATTTTGGGTAAATTTTGTGAATAACGCTTTATATCTCTTAAAATTCCTATGAAAATTAAAAAAACTAATGACGCACTTTAAAAGACGTATAAATTCCAAGCAATTGTGGTAAAAAAATTTTGAATTCGCGGTTACGGTTCCAGAATTATACCGTTTTAAAGCCTGTTATCCATTGTATGAAACTAATATTATTATAACCTGTTTGCTATTTTTGCATCGGAGTTTCTTTAAATTTCTATGAAAATTTAAAATACTAATGATGCACTTTAAAAGGTGGATAAATTCCAATCAAATTTTGAAATTACAGTAACTGTTCCAGAGTTGTACCACTTTAAATCTCTTTAGCCATTGTATGAAGAACCTAGTAATATTATAAACATTGTATTATTGAAAAAATCTACATGCGCTAAGTAACGACGAAGAATTATATGCAGCAAAAAATGACCTCTGCAACATATTGCAGGAAACATATAGCGGGTTTTTCAATAAGAGCGCTACAAAAGTGTTTTTTAATAAAAGTCTTTATTCCTGTGAAAGTACGTTCGATGCCATTATGTATGGAACTCGATTTCTTTTGCATGGCCACCACGGGCACGCTTGCAGAAGTCCAGATGCTGAACCCAATTCTCGACGGTTTTCAAGCATAAATCGGCCGATACTGCTGCAATTTCACGTTCGATATTCGTACGAAGTTCATCAATCGTCGGTGGCTTGTTGGCATAGACCATAGACTTGACGTAGCCCCACAGGAAATAATCTAACGGCGTCAAATCGCACGACCGAGGCGGCCAATCGACTGGGCCATTTCGTGAGATAACACGTTCAGCAAACTTGGTTTCCAATAAATTGAGTGTGGCATTCGCTGTGTGGCTTGTGGCGCCGTCCTGTTGGAACCACATGTCCTCCAAGTCCATATTATCCAATTGGGGCCAAAAATATTCGGTTATCATTGAACGGTAGCGATTCGCAATCACAGTAATATGCCGGTCTTGATCATCACGGATGAAGTACGGCCCAGTGACGCCGCCGGCCCATAAACCGCACCAAACCGTAATTTTTTTAGGATGCAATGAATGATGACTCATGGATTACGTGTGGATTGCTGTCTGGCCAATAACGCATATTTTGCTAATTGACGAAGCCATTCAGCCAGAAATGAGCCTCATCGCTGAAGATGATTTTCCGATGAAAATCCGAATCATTTTCAAGTTGTTGCTCAGCCCAATTCACGAACATACGACGCTTATGGTGGTCAAACGGCTTCAGTTCTTGCGTCAATTTGATCTTGTAAGGATGTAGGCCAAGATATTTTCGCAAAATTCGCCACAACGACGTCACAGAGATGCCCAACGCTTGAGAACGACGTGTGAGAGACACATTTGGGCTTTCTTGAACTGAAGCCTCAGCGGCAGCAATATTCTCGACACTACGGGCACTTCTTTGTCTCACTGGCACGGGAACATTTTGTACTGTGCCTGTGGATTCAAATTTTTCCACTAGACGCTCAATTGTTGATCTGGTAGGACGATTATGACGACCATAAATTGGACGTAGCGCTCTTAAAGTTGAGGCCACTGACTCCAAATTTCGGTAGTAAATTTTAATAATTTCGACTCGTTGTTGGCTCGTGTATCTTTTCATGATGAAATGGCAAACCTTACTGAAGAGAAATGTCAAAAGAGCGGGAAAAAATATTGCGTCGATTGCTGTCCTATATGTTTGCTGTGTTATATGTGTGCAAGGGTTTGTTTCTGGGTGTAACTCTTTGTCGTTACTTAGCACATGCAGATTTTTTCAATAATTCCTTCAACACCAACTGGGTTTTTGTTATTTCGTTCCACTATCCATCTGTGCAAAACAACGAAGAAAGCAATTTAGAGATACAATTCTTAGTTATAAAAAAATCCTAGGAGAATTCCCAGGAATTTTTGCGGTTTGCGAAAATCACGTCAGTTTAGAATTCGCTGGAATCGTGTCAGAAGTGAAAGCTGCTAGGACATTTTTGGTAAATGGTGTGAAATTAAAGAACGTTTACCATTTTTCCCCATAACAACCATTTGATTTTATTAATTTTCCAGAATTTTCCTCTTTATTATAATCAATGATTTAATTTAGTATTTATTTGAAGTAATTAATAAATATTATCAAAGCTATATAATTTATAAAGAATTGTGATGCAGGCTGATTGATACAGGATATTCTTTTAATACAAGTTAACAGGAAATGGCCAGGACGAAGTAATTATCTTTACTTCAAGTCTCTTCAAGTTTAAATTATTGTTATTTTAATCAGTTGATACAGTTGTTCACCATCTGCCAGTTGTATTTCTAAATATTGTTAGTTTGTTAAGGTACTGGGTTATTTATATTTAATTAATTTTCCTGTAATTTACTGCTTCCAGGGATGACATCATCAGAAATAGTTTCGGTGAAACATATGCACAACGAAGCAGTAGCTTTTGGACATTTGTAATGTGTTGATACAATAAATTTCAATTTGTGTTGCGACTATCGAACACCAGGGTTCTGGTTGTTGGAGTCGTAACAACTCCAGCCAACCAATTTGCATATTGGACACAAAGTCGCAAAGTTAAAAAAAGAGACCACTACCCCCGGGGGTCAGGGACCTTACAAAACGAAGATAACTTATTTCGCCAACCAATTCGATCTTTTGCTTTATTTCGTTTGCCTTATCTCTCCAGTTGGCAATACTAAGTGCACGTAGGGCTTCGTCAACCTGATAACTACAGCGGAGTCTTGGTCTTGCTTTTTTCGTCTTCCTTCGAGTTCGATTTCGAAAACCCTTCGTGCTGGTTCGTCTTCATCCATTCTACTGACATGGCCTAGCCAGAGCAATCGCGTTATTTTGATCCGCTTAACTATGTCAATGTCAGGATAAAGGTCATACAGCTCATGGTTCATGCGTCTCCGATAGATACTCGCCGTTGTACACTATAGTATTTGTCACTCGAAGACTCATACAGATGTTTCGTCTGCTTGCGATGAGACCCAGGATTCTGCGCCATAAAGCAAGACAGGTTGTGTGAGAGCATGCTACAGCTCGGCTTTTGTTACTCGAGAGACGACTTTATCTCTATAGTGCTTGCTTACCCCAAAATAACATCAAGTCGCAAGTACAATTTTCCGCTTGATCTCAAGGCTGACGTCGTTGTTTTTGTTTTTTTGTTTACTGCAGATACAAGGTACACAAATTCATCCACCTCCTCGAAATTATAAGGGTTATCAACGTTCACGCTTTGGTCTAATCGCGTGGAGGCCCTGCTCGTTGAAACGATTAATTTTGTCTTGTCCTCATTTACCGTCACAACCACTTTTGCTGACTGCTTTTCAATTCTCGAAAAAACCGCAGTAACTTCTCTCATTGTGCGCCCAATGATATCTACATCATCGGCATACGCGAGCAGCATGTGACTTTTTCTGCTGATGGTTTTATTCATGTTGACTACAGTTTTTCTCATAATGATCTCCATTAAGATGTTAAAGAGATCGCACGATAGGGTGTCGTCTTGCCCGAGGTGTCGCTTAGTATCGAAAGGTTCGGTAAGATCCTTACCAACTTGCACTGTGGATTTTGGTGTTCGTCAAGGTCACCTTGCAAAAGCGTATGAGAATTGAAAGAATGCCAAGCTCAGACATTGCTTCGTAGAGATTCTCCTGTAGCGGGCTATCGAAGGCCGCTTCCAAAATTTGGCGTAGCGTGCAAATCTGGTCGGTTGTCGATTTTCCAGGCTTAAAGCCACACTGGTATGGTCCAATCAGGTCAGCGATAATTGGTTTTAGTCTTTCGCACTTTATATTTGATAGGACCTTAAATGCTATGGGTAAAAGGCTTGTTCCACGGTAGTTGGCACAGAGACTCGGGTCACCTCTTTTAAATGTGGGGCATAGTACACTGAGACTCCAAACATGCATTCATCTAAACAAATTTTGCTAATGAGCTGATCGATGCACCTTATCCGGTCATCGCCGCCAGCCTTAAACAGCTCCGCCGGTAATCCATCGTCTCCTGCGGCTTTGTTGTCCTTAAGCCGGGCAATAGCTGTTCTGACCTCGTATTGGTTAGGAGGGGGGCAATCGACGTAGTCGTCCAAATTTTAATCGATTGTCTCGCCATTTGATATCTCAGGTAACATTAGCTTGGAGAAAGGATCCTCTATATTCCCGACATGCTCTGCACATATGCGATGAGATTTCCGTCCTTGTCTCTACAAAAGGGGGGCCCATGTCCATTAGTTCCGTTTTTTACTTTTTGGTAAAATTTTCGGGCTTTGTTCTTCCATCTGTATGTCTTAATTTTCTCACTCTCGCGCTTTCTCCACTGCCGTTTCTCACGCCTAAAGAGACGGTTTACCTACTTTGGTTTCTCCCTATACCGCTCAATCGCAGCTCGCGTTGCAATTGACTGAAGCTTGGCCATATATGCAGCGTTCTTTTCATTCTTTTGCAATGCGACATTCTTCATCGTACCATGGTTTATTGCGAAGCGGTTTTTCAAACCCAAGAACGGTTGTTACAGCAGTTTTTATAGAGCCGGAAATGGGTTTCCACTGCGTTGCAGCATCGTCATCGGGAGGTGGTGGGTTCTGTGCCAAAAATTGCGACAGCTTCCTTGGGTAGGCTGTGACTACCTCTGACAATTTCAGCTTTCCGAAGTCCAGCTTTCTCTGCGTCCGGTTTCGCACGATTTTCGCTCTACTTAATCTTGTGCGAACATTTGCTTGTACCAGGTAGTGATTAGATTCGGTTTAGCTACTCGCATCACTCGTATGTCCATTACACTGGATGATTGCCTTCCATCAATTACCACGTGATCAATTTGGTTCTTCGTTCTCAGATCAGAGGATACCCAAGTAGCCTTGTGGATGTGTTTATGCTGGGATCTTATACCACTTATGACCATGTTTTTTACCGCGGCAAAATCAGTCAGTCTCATACCGTTGTCGGAACTGTCAGCATGTAGGCTGAAATTGCCAATACTTGGATTAAACACATTTTCCCTGCCTACTTTAGCATTGAAATCTCCTAGCACAATATTAATATCATGACCAGTGCAAGGGTCATACGTTTCCTCTAGGCGCTCATAGAATGTCTATGGCATCATTATCTTTCTCTTCTGTCGTGGCGTGCAAGTAAATTAGGGAAATATAAAAATATTTCGCTTTTATGCGGATTGTCGCTAGAGGATTGAACCTAGAGACTAGATGTCGCAGTCTTTTGGCAAGTACAAATCCGCAACCAAATTTATGTTTTTTCTCATGGCAACTGTAGTATATGTCACAGTTTCTTTTTCTTGTGCAGCCATGTCCTGTCTATAACTTTCCTGTGTATAACTTTCGAGGACATCAGCCAATTGGATACTTGCACCGGATCTATGTAGAGTTCTTGCATTCCAAGTGCAAATATCCGTAAATCGTGGTCTTTATAACGTTTCCGGGGGTCATCAACAAATAGGGGTGGATCATGTTTTTGTTTTCGTTGTTCTATATTCAGTGCCATTATGAACGGTGGCGGGAGGTAAACCCAGTCCAACGGGCTTTTGCATCGCTCACTACATCGCGTCTAAAGCTCGACTCCTGCTTACAGCTATGATGAGTCTGAATCGAAATCGTTGTACAAGAGTTTAAGAAATGCTTGAGTCTTCTACCTTCAATCAGTTTTAGACTTTTTTGGTGCAACTAACTGGGACTAGGGTTGTTGAGTCTGAGTCGTGAACGGAAAGAACTTCAATCAACTTTTTCCATTTTCGAGCTGAATTCACCATCAAGTTTGAAACTCCAACTTCGACTGATAACTTCCTTCCTCAAATCTCTCTTTCAGACTTTGAATATTTAAAGGGTGTTTTTTTATAGCTGATAGAAATTGAAATTGTAATAAATAACAGAAAAAAATTAACTTTAATCCCCAATTTATTTCTTTTCGAAAGATCAATATATGGCATTGATATTTGAAAATGATGTCGGGTATATGGCCACCGCGGGTGAGCATGATGAGGCGCACTCTGAACGTCAAAAATTTGGTTAACTTCACACTTGGTTTCCGAGCATTTCTGGCAGTATGTAACGAATAACACGAACAATTGTGGCCTCCAAAACGCCAATTGTTGCTGATTTATCAGCAGAAACCAGTGACTTCACGTAGCTCTACAAGAAGCAATCGAGAGGTGTCAAATCGCACGATCTTGGAGGCCAATTGCCAGTTAATTTCTCAACTTATGTCCAAATTTTGATTTCAATAAATCGATGGATGCGGTTATCCTCTTGAAAACACAACTCGTCCGAATCAATGCCATCCAAATTTTATTTAACAAAATCATTGACCACATTCTCCATTGACTGTAATGCGAGCTCCGGTTTCATTTTAGAAGAAATTGGGTTCGATGATGCCACCAGCGTGTATCCGTACCAAATGGTGCAGTTTTCTGGATGCAATGGAGTCAGTAGGGTTTGTGGTGAATTGGTCTCACTCCATATGTGGCAATTTTGTTTATTAACCAACCCTTTAAGCCAAAAATGAGCTCCATCGCCGAACACAATTTTGCTATAAAACATCGGGTCAGTTTCCAACTGCTCTAGACACCAGTTGGCGAAAAATCGATGCATATGACGGTCTCGTGCTCGTGGTCTCGAACAATTTTCATCTACGAAGAGGCACGTTGGGCTGGGCTCAACAGTTTTTTATCAGCATTTTAACTAGAAGCTTTGTTTTCAGAACAATGACATAGATGCTGCTGCTGTATTGATCGCGACTATTATTTGAATTCCTATGAATTCATTCATCCCTACGAAAATTATTTCGGTTAAACCATCGAAAAAAAATTGGTGTAACCAGAAATGCATGAATGCTGTTAGATCCAAAGAGGCAGCGTTCAGAGACTTTTGTTCTAATACAAACGTTATTACTGCATTGCTACACAAACGGGCAAGATCCAAGTGTGCCAAAATACTTCGACGCGAAAAGTTTCTTCACGAACAGTGTATTCCTTACTTTCCCTAGAGGAAGTAAGATCTTTTGGTCATTTGTAAGAATAGCAAAGGATAGTTCTTCCCCTCTCCCAACTCTAGTTAAAGATAACGTAACATTCACTAAACCGGTTCATAAAGCTAATCTCCTGGCTGAAATGTTTGCAAGGAACTTCTGGAACTCTTCTGTGCAATCAACCACTCCCGTGATCTACGACGCTGGCACGTCCACTGCGCAACCTTTTCAACCTTATCAACCAATGTCAAGTCAATCCCTAAAAAACGTGATGCAAGTAACCCTGAAAATTACCGCCCAATTCCAATGTGTTCTGCGCTCTCCAAGGTTGTGGAGAGCACGGTTAACCACCATCTTGTCAAATATCTTGAGTCCAATGACCTTCTTATTGATCGATATTATGGCTTGCGGAGAATGAGATCTACTGGATACACGATGGCGTTCCTTTTGGAACAGTTGAGTCGATCCATCCACCGGCCTGGTGAGAGCAAGATAGTGACTCCTGATATTTCCAAGGCCTTTGACAGAGTATGACACGATGCACTCTTGTCGAAGCTCATTACTTTTGGTGTCGGTAATAACTTCACTCGATTTATATCGAGTTTTCTCAGAGATTGCACTGTACGAGTTGTTGTAGATGGGGTTTCATCCGACCAGCCTAAATTGACTGCAGATGTACTACAGGGCTCTGTTCTTTCTGCTTCTCTTTTTCTTATTTTCATTGACGATCTCCTGGATCAGACTGTCAATGTAATCTATTCTTTTGCGGATGACAGTAACCTCTGCCATTCTTATTCATTCGACCTTGGGTCAAGTCATCAGGAGATTCAAGTCAAACGCCGGACGATGAATGAAACACTCGGCCGGGATCTGGTGTCCATTGTTGAATGGGTCCGAATGAATAGAGTCGATTTTAATGAGGATAAGACCCAGTATTTTTTAATGTCGCATAAGCAGATTGCTGACCCAGGTGTGTCGTCATTGTCTATGGACGGTGTGGATGTTGACGAATCACACGCTCTTGATGTTCTGGGCATGAAAATACAATGTGTTGTCCGTTGGGCAAGATATGTATTTGAAGTGTCGAAAGATGCATTCAAGTGTCTAGGCTTTTTAAAGCGGTGCAAGAAATACTTCACTCCATCTGATCTTCTCAATATCTACACCACTTACATCAGGCCAAAGATGGAATATAACTCCCATATATGGGCAGGTGCTACTAGGACATCTTTCGAGCTTCTCGACCGTATTCAGAGGAAAGCGATGAGGTTGGTTGGGGACAGTGGGGTATCCAACTCTATTACCTCCCTTGACAATTGTCGAAATGTGGGTTGAGTGTCGCTGTTCTATCGATACTTCAACGGTGTGTGTTCCTCGGACACCTTCAACTTATGCCAGACATGAGGACATTTAGCCAAAGTACGCGGCTTCCCAGGAACTCTCATCCGTTTTTTATCGAGTGACCGGTTGACCAGAATACACACTATAGAGAAAATTCGTTTTTCAGCCGTACAGTTCGTATGTGGAATAAACTTCCGGCTAGGGTATTTCTCACCAATTGTAACTCGCAAAGATTCAAGGCAAATGTCAACAGACACAACTCCCGCTATCCATCCTCTACTACCTCAATTTTCCTTCGCTAACACAATGCACTGCATTTGAGTTCGATTCGCGCAACTGATTTTTAACGAAAAATTTGGATACAGTTTAACACCGGTTCCGAACGGTATTTTCAGAAGCTTTTTCATGGCTATGTACTCGATAGTGTCGCCGTCACTAAGCGAGGTGACCGCCGTCGAAAGAAATTTAAGGTGGTCAGAGCAGGGATCGAACCCACTTTCTCATGCACAAGAGCCACGCACCACCGACGGCCGATTATACTGATCGTTAATGTCAAAAAGTGAGCACAGTATGACAGTTCGTGGACGACATGGTGAAATGTGGAGTGCCGGACGATAGGCTGAAGTTCAAGCAACACGCATATGTCAAAGGCCGATCAGTGAAAACCGCACGTCATGAGCTAACCCACTACGTAGAGGAATCTCTCAATGACAAATTGTACACACTGAAAAATTTGTCCTTTTGTTGTTGTTGGGATGAAAATTTAACGTGTTTGTAGCTTGGCACAAATATAGTATACTTCTGTCCAAACACATTGTGTTTGCTATTTAATATAACATGTTTGAATGATTAAAAGGCTATAATATATGTTTTTGAGACCCAAGTGTGAATTTGTTTGTTGGAAACTGCTGAAAACAAAAACTTGACAGACAATAAAGGATCAAAAAGCAGCAGATCTTCAATTCTCGAAAATAGTGTTTGCAAACATATACATCGTTATAGCAATATGTTGCTATAAAAGAAAGTAAATATATTGCTGGGACCATTATTTTTCAGCGTGTATACACTCTCTGTATGCATAGATTTTGAGGGAGAGGTCAACAATGTCCGGACCAAAACACTTCTCAAACCAGTTTATGGTGGACCGGGCATTAAAAGACTGGATCAATCATATGCTAAGGAATAGATGGATAAACTCCGATTCCCATGACATGAATATTAGAAACAGGGTACAACGTGGAACTCCCCAAGGGAGGGATTATATCAACACTCTTATGAGTCCTTGACAATACACAGTCTCCTAAGGATTTTACCGATGAAGAACTTAAAACAGTCTGCTATGCAGACGAAATTATAATAAGGGCGGATCAATAAGTCCGCAAACTTTTCAAAACTCCCCTCGCAGTTATATAAAATACAACACTGCATCAAGTACCACGTGTTAATAGACTACTGTTAAATTTTGTGCAAGTTCCGCCATTTACTTTGCGTTTAACAGCTGTTCAAAACATACAACCGCAAATGGAAAGAAGTGAATTTCGAGGGAATTTTTTTTGCGAAAAATACCCGTCAACCAAACCAAGGAATAGCTAGATAAATACTATGGGGACTCTGCATCATCGATTTCAATGGTAACAAAATGTGGTTTACAGACTTTCGTTGTGGTCGCACAAGTACAAAAGACGCTGAACGTTCTGGACGGCCAATTGAGGTCAATATACCCGAAAAAGTCGAAAAAATCCACGATATGGTGTTGGCCGATCGAAGAGTAAAAGTGCGTGGGATTGTTGATGCCATAGGCATTTCATATGGCAGTGGGGCTTCGATTTTAAATGATCAGTTGAGTTTAAGAAAGCTATCTGCAAGATGGGTGCCGCGTTTGCTCTCAATTGACCATAAACGTAATCGTGTTAAAACTTCAAAGGATTGTTTAGAGTTGTTTAATTGGGCTACGGATTGGTACCTCATCCGCCATATTCTCCGGATTTAGCGCCCAGTGACTATTTCTTATTTCCAAACCTAAAGTAGTGGCTCGGTGGAATGAGATTTACCTACAACGATGAAATTATTGATCAAACAAATGCCTATTTTATGGATCTCGAAAAATTATATTTTTTGGAAGGGATACAAAAATTTAGGGAAACGTTTTACTAAGTGTATTGAACTAAAATGAGATTATGTTGAAATATAAAATTTTTTGCAAACAAAAAAACTGTGCTTCATTCAAAACGTCACGGACTTGTTGATCCGCCGTCTACTTCTTAGGGGAAAGAATACTAAATAATTATGTAGAGAGGCCGAGAGGATACGGAATTTAGTGTACAACTGTTTACAGCCAAGAGGCTTAAATGTGAACCCTGACAAAAGGGAAATTTTTGTATTCACAAGGAAACGAAAACCTCAGAGTTTAAAAAGTCACGATTCCTGTAAAAAGCGATTAAAATATCCGATAAGATTAATTACTTAGGGGTAATCTTAGATCGGAAATTGAATTGGAAGCACGACATAGATAGAAGACAGGTTGAATATATGGCCCACAGATGTTGCTCGCTATGCAGAAGGGCTATTGGATCCAAATGGGCCTCAACCTGAAAATAACACACTGGATCTACAGAAGCGTAATTAGGCCCGTGCTAATATCCCAGCGGCGAAAGCCGCAAGGCATTCCACAAATAACGCATGCGGAATGGTTCTTGTGCAATGCCTTCCTAAAATAAGGCCTGCGGAATGCATGAATTTTTTTCATCAGCTATAACCAAGAAGAAGATTTTTACAATTTTGAGAAAGTCCTTTTCCGATTCTTTTTAACCGTGATTTAATTGGAAAATTTCATACAAATTTTAAAATTATATTGTTTATTTAATATTTTGCAGAGCATTTTTAAAATATTCAATTTAAAGTTGGGCGTGGTAAAACTTTCTAAGATAGATATAAATAAATATGTAGAAGTGGATAATGATTTTATGATAAAATAAGTTATTTTAATTTTAGTTTTGTTTAACAAAAATAAATTAAAGTAAATGCCTTCTAAGGCCTTCCTCTTTGTATGCCTTCTAAGGCCTTCTTTAGGCAATGGGCAAGGAAGGCCTTGCCTCCCAATCTCACGCAATGTTAAAAAGAAAGCAGGAGGTAATGTGTAGGGAAGGCCTTCCGTATTTTAAAGAAGGCCTGTTTGGTCATGATTTCAGGCCTTCCAAATCAAGACTCCCGTCGCTGGGATTTGCTTCTGTAGTATGGTGGACGGCAGTTGAGAGGAAATGTTCTATTATTCTACAATATACACAATTGTCTGATTTCCAATGTTGATATCTTAAGCTAATCCCTGGTGCCTTGCCTAGAATTTGGATTTTTGAAAACCCAAAACTGTTTACAAGATCAGAAGTTATTGCATTTTAGCCGATGGCAATCTATACTGAGCCATTGTGCAACGGTCAAAAAAATTGCAACGGTCATATTGTACGACGGTCAAAAACATTGTGCGATGGTTAAAAACAATTGCTTAAATATATTGCCCGTTTCAGGATTTTTTTGAAATCCACTGTTGGGTGTTTCAGTTTCAAAGGGTTGTAATGTAAAAACGACCTACTGGCTGTTTATTACTGCAGACAGCCATGACCACTAAGCCTTCTCCCTGCTGATGGGTACCACAAACATGTGGTGGGTTTATTACCAGCCTATTCAGCTTCACACACACACACAAGGTAATTTCAAGTGATATATTTAATTTTAATTGAAAACTTCTGAGTCAATTTTTAATTTTTAATTAAATTTGTTCGCTATCGCAATTTGCGGTTGTTTTGAATTGGTTGAACGTGATTGAAATGTCAATGTAATTAAATTGCAGATTGTTGTGTTGAGTTTCAATTTCTTTGCCACATTATTCAATTGAAACATTTTGAACAAAATATTAATGTAGATATTTTAAAAAGTCTGCGACGGAACTTTGTGTTCATGTGTGTTTGTTTTTTAAATTGTTTAAATATTCGCAAGCATAATTTGGAAAAACAGATTTGTTGGTATCTTGATCAAACTGAGTGAGATATTTTCATATTTGTACCTGCGGCGCCCGCAACAGGATGGTGGTGTTTTGGTGTCTTTATCTTCTGGAAGCTGTCGTCGTTTGTCTTATTTGCCATAAATAATTTACTGAATTCATATTCATATTCAAAACTTTGCTTTATATTGTTATTTTTCTTTTGTGGCCGACGATGTTGCGGTTCCGTCTTATTCGTAGTCGAACAATGAACATGAACTTTACAGGCTGGATGATACATTTTGCCATTATACAGCGTTTCCGACTGCCTGATGTTAAAAAAAAGCAGTGCCGAAAAGGACCACATAATAATGAATGCATTAAAAAGAACATCCTATTGTATTTGTCCTTTATCGAACAAGAAGGACAAGGATATCAATTTGATGACTTTGGCGGAGAGGCAACAGTACTGATTAATCGAACACATTATGAATACGATACAGATGGTCTTACACGCTATGGTTACATTGAAGTAAGAAGAATGGAATGAAATGATGAATGGTTTCACTATTAACTGTGAATGTGGGCTGTTTGTATCTCAAAAATCTGGGCTATGGATCCACATTAATAATGTTCAAAAAGTGAAGTAAATGTAATTGTAATGATACTGTGGAACAAAATGAAACTTTTTCGAAAATAACGAGGTTCCGACAACGGATTCTGGTAGAGGGGATTTACAAAAAAATCCATGAGTGTTCGAACTCACGGATGATGTGTTAACACCTTTTTGCTACAAGGTACCTGTTCGATTTCTATGAACACATTAGTAAATGTTACATAGGAAAATAAAAAATAATAGTTTTTTTGTATACACCGGGCAATGCTGAACATCAAATGACTCGCTTTGTTTGGCCATAGCAACAACAACGAAACAACCAAACACACAACATCACACATACTTTGTCCGAAGTAGCTGACGTATACGTGTGTCACATAACCACATGTTTGCCATATCAACAGCAACGAAACAGCCAAACACACAACATCACACATACTTTGTGCAAATTAAATTTTGCGTGGCTTTTTGCAACAGCAACAGACACATGTACATACATACGTTATTATGTTAATATATACGCTATAGACACAACTTCGTTTGCCTCAGCCCTGCCACACCACTCTTTCATTGCTCTCTTGCTCGCTCATTTTTGTTTAACACGTCATTATTCTCTTTCGCAGTCGCAGAAAATCTGGTGTTAGCAACAGCATAAAATCTGGTTTTAGCAGCAGCATAACAACTGACTTTGATAGATTTAGATGTTAACACATCAAAAAAATATACATGTATCGGCATTTTGGAAGCTTTGCGTATGGAGTTGACATAAAGGAAAGTTGGGATTTGATAAAATTTATATTGGATGCAGTAAAATATGAAGAGCACAAATGGCGGGTCTGTTGTGGCTTAAAAGTTGTTAGCTTTCTGTCGGGTATGTAATGTGGATTCGTTTTATGCAAATGGGATATCAGATGGAAGGTGAACCAATATTTTCATACAACAATGGAAGCCAAGAGTTGAAGGGGCATTAGGGAAGCACAATATCCTTCATCCACCGCTGCTAACAACTGAAAAAATTCTCGAAATAAGTACAAAATTAACTCTTAAATGTATTTTAAGTTTCGACTTATGTTTGACATTCAAGTTAAGAAACTTATTGTTAAGAATTATAGAATTTTATGAGGAAAATTTTTGTAGTAAATTTAGACAGGTTACACTCCTGTTTTAGGGGTGTTTTTACCCTTTTCCGCAAAAAGGACAAAAAAAGCCCTATAAATTGAGTCGGTAGGGGGTTAACGTATTCCACAAATATGTTTCTCTTACATTTTTACATGAAACTGCTGAACACCTCCTATAACTAAAAGGTATGTAGAATGGAATGTGTAAAGGGCGAAATTTCTTACTTTACTATTATTGACTATTTTACAACCTCATGAGGTCAGACTTCTTACATATATTAATTAAACAATCAAATTAAACAAATCTCAACATATTCTTCCAACTGGCTCTATCCTTTGCCTTTTCTTGCCAGTTGCTAACACCAAGGATACGGAGGGAATCTTCTGCCTGGTCTTTCCAGCGGAATCTTGGTCGTCCTCTTTTCCTGCTTCCATCGGTTACGTTATCGAAAACCTTTCGCGCTGGCTCATCTTCATCCATTCTGATAACATGGCCTAGCCACCGCATCTGGCCTAATTTGATACGCCTAGTGATGTTCACGTCAGAATATAAATTATATAACTCTTGGTTCCAGCGACGTCAGTACTCGCCGTTTTCACTAACAGGACCATATATTTTACGGAGAATTTTCCACTGGAATACTCCCAGGTGTTTTTCATCCTGTTCACGGCGGAGCCAATGTAAACAAATTCCTCTACCACTTCAAAATCAAATCGGTTGTCAACGTTCGTTGACGTTGCAATGCGACATTCTTTATCGTACCATGGTTTATCGTTCTGCGATTTTTGGCAGCCCAGTTCAGTCCTTCCACTGCCCATCTGGATCTTCGGGAGGGGGTTATTCTGCTCTATCAGGAGAGAAGGCTTCTGTCGATAGGACATTGATATCTCCGGTATTTATAGCTTGTCAATATCCTGCTTTTCCTGTGTTCGGCTTTGTACGTTTTTCGCCCTGCTCGGTCTTGTGCGAACTTTCGCAGCCACCAGTAATGACCCGAGTCGATATAGGCACCTCGAATCAAACGTACATCCGGTGACGCGTCATAACGCCCATGGGCCCATTTTAGGTGTGACATAACGCCCATGGGCGTTATGTCCATGCGTTATGACGCGTCACCCGTACATCCATTACACTAGAAGAGTGCCTGCTATCAATTACCAAGTGATCAATCGGGTTCTTCGTCCGCTGATCAGGAGATATCCAGGCCTCCTTATGAATGTCCTTATGCTGGAATCGTGTGCTACCACGTTCTTTGCAGCGGGGAAGTCTATCAGTCTCATTCCATTATCGGAGGTGTAGAACGTGATTGAGATGTAGAATGTGATTGACAGAAGAATATGTCCACTACTTCGAAGAGCGTCAGTGACAGGGTCACGTACGTACGTCCTGAGACGTACCAGTGATCGCATTACCACTCACGTTGCTCATTCGTTTCGCCTTCTCACTTTAGCTAGCTAACGGAGGTTTCCGATAAACCATTTGCCAGGACATATTGCGTGGAAGTAGTGAGCTGCTTGGACTGCCCAATGAAGGAATCATTTCTGGCCAATCCCAAGTGAATGGCTATCAGAAATTTTCCACCTCCAAGGACAGTCCCATGTTTACACCCCCCTAAAAAAAACTCAGATGTAAAATTTCAAAACGCCGATACACGCATATTTATTTACCCCTCTACCCGAATCCGTTGTCAGAACCTTGATATTTTTTGTGTGTTCCACAGTGTTATTATACATATAATGAAAAGAATAAACATTGCATTGAATTGAATCGAACATGAAGTTAGATTCTAGATACTTTCTACTACACGCTGTAGAAACGGCAGGAACCATGTAGAAGTTTGCAAGCATTGTAGATCTGCTGTTTTTTTGTTTCTATGTTGTCGACAACGTATTTGTTTTTTTTATCAGTTTTGAACAAACAAAGCCATGTTTGGGTCACACAATCCTAAGTATATTATAACATTGTGTCAACAGTATATAATATTGAATGGCAAACACAATGTGTTTGGATACAAGTATTCTATATATGCGACAAGCTACCAGCGTGTACTCGTACTATAGTAGTACAACATACAATATCATTGACGCTCTTGTAATCTCATCCCCAACGTTTCTGCAGTAATCATGTACTGAGATTCCAAGTGTAGAGGAGTGTCTGCCTATTAAACAGTTTCCAGTGATCACCGTTACTAACATAGAGATATCTTATCAAGCTATGAATACTGGGAAATACTGGGAATACTGCTGAAACTGGGAAAGTCTGAAATGAGTAAAATTATGGGAGCCGTAACGGGACACTCGGGCTTACGAGGCCACCTATACTGTACTAGACAGGTAGCTAATGGAGAATGCAGGGCATGCAGAAAGGACGATGACACGATGAAGCATTTCCTGTGTCAATGCCCATCTTTCACACTAGCCACATCCAGGTAACTCGTGGACAGCATGATACCGGACATAACCAATTTTATCGAACTAACATCTCCTTACCTACATCCGGGGTTTTTGCGGAACTCAAAACTGTTTACGTAATCATAAGCTACAGATTTTTGCCAGCCGATAATGAATTTTAAACCACTGTGCGATGATATCCTCGCTTAGTAACGACAACACGAAAAAGCTTCACAATATACCATTCGGAGTCGGTGTGTAGGTCCCTATCAGTGAGTATATAATTGTACAGCGCACAGCTCTAAAGTTTTGGGAAGCTCTTTCCATTCCATTGATTGGCATGTAATGGGAAATTACTTCTTTATTTTAGTTAACGATTCATTTTAATTCATTTGAATTTTTGCTACAATTTCATTGCCGGCTCTTAATCAATTTATTAATAAAATTATGGCTGTGTCATATACAATGTGTTTCCAGTAGTATTAACTAAATTTTATCTGGCAAAAAAGAATCGACTAAATTAATTACTAACTATACAACTGCACACACACACACACTGTCATACATTAAACATTCAAATACATATATTTTTATATCTCTATGGCAAATCAAGAGTCGCAAATGCGACAATTTGTTTTTGTTGGTTTTCTATCATAAATCAAACAAACTTAATGTGTCATTATCACGAATGTTGACTGTCAATTTATCCAAAATGAGTTGGTCATGTTAATGGTTTAATAAACTATTAATATTATCAGAAATTGCGATATCAGATATCAGAGAGTGTCAATGACAATGTTAATGTCACTTGCAAATAACAGAGGAGGGCAACAAATATAAAGGAGGAACATTAAGGGTTAAGAGAAGAAATCATGAAGCAAAAATAGGCTTACCTGATTGTCTTGCAACACATTTTAGATACCACAATCCAATATTGTTTTTAGACGAGCGAGACAGACCTTATGTGTGTAACAGTACCTTCTAGTTATAAGTATTAGTTAGGGGTGCCTTCGGGCGAAACTTACTGCAACATTAAACCACAACATAAAGTGTTGAAGCAGTTGCTTGTTTCCAATAGAAAAAAATCGATTTATGAGTTCCAAATAACTTGCTAAATCACAAATTCGTTGATTTTAAAACTTTCAACGTTCCGCCGACTTTTCACCTCATTCGCAAGGATTCCTATTACACATTGCAATCCAAATTATCCCTTTCCCTAATGTGAAAGGCACATTCATATGTAACACATGCACTTGTGGTGAAAAATTGGCTTCCCTTTTTCGAAAATTAACGATATGTGCTGAAAATTAACGATATGTGCTGAAACAGCTTCCGAGTCATGCATACAAAATAATCCGGTGTCCACTTGTTGCTCAAGGTGGACCACATAGGGATTTAGGTATTTTTTGATGTGTTAACATCTACAGGCGCGCGGGTAGGGACTTAAGTTACAAAGTCAACACATCCAAACACAGTTTGCCCGACTGCGATCACACAGATTGTTTGGCGTTAAACTCCTCGGAAACGGCCGAACCGATTTGTATGAAATTATATGTGCATATCGGGTAGGTCTCAGAATCGGCCAACATCTATTTTTCATACCCCTAAATGACAAGGTGGTGCAATGGTAGAGTTCGTGGCTCTTGTGCATGAGAACGTGGGTTCGATCCCTGCTCTGACCACCTTAAATATCTTTCAACGGCGGTCATCTCGCTTAGTGACGGCGACACTATCGAGTATATAACCATGAAAAAGCTTATCAAAATACCGTAGGGAACCGGTGTAAAACTGTAGGTGCAAATCAGTGAGTATAAAACTAGAAAGCGCACAGCTCACTGGTGGTGAGAAGATCTCCCAAATTCTTTCATGGGATATAATGGGAACCATTTATTTATTTATTTACATTTTTTTTGTTAATGTATGAGAAATGCATACTACAAGCTCATGAACATTTTTCGAATTGAAGAATGGTTGGTTTTTTGTTGGAAATAATAGACAATTCAACACACACTCACTGGCATGACTAGTTTCGAACTCCGTGACAAGTTCATCATCAGTTGCCTAACTACTGTGCCTGAATTGGTACCATCGGTTGATCATCAATCGTATGTATACAAACTCAATTCTGCAATTCACATGTGCGAATTAGTATCGATCGAAGATCCCTAAGTATCAACATCACTGAAAGGCCTATAATTGCAACAACAAGAACAAGCAGAATTTTTCCACCATGTTCTTCTTTTCCTCATGCATTCTCGCAATGCCTTGAGGTGAGTTTCAATCAATATCACAGGGTTGTATTTTCCCGTGGTATAGCTAGCATTTTTGAAGACCGTGCTAGTGTCAGTTACATTTATTTGAAGTGAATTCAAAAATGCTATACCACGGGAAAATACAACCCTGTGATATTGATTGAAACTCACCTCAAGGCATTGCGAGAATGCATGAGGAAAAGAAGAACATGGTGCAAAAATTCTGTCTATTCTTGTTGTTGGAATTATAGGCGTTTCAGTGATGTTGATACTTAGGGATCTTCGATCGATATTAATTCGCACATGTGAATTGCAGAATTGAGTTTGTATATATACGATTGATGATCAACCGATGGTATCAATTCAGGCACAGTAGTTGGGCATCTGATGATGAACTTGTCACGGAGTTCATAGACTGAATTGTCTATTATTTCCAACAAAAAACCAACCATTTTTCAATTCGAAAAATGTACATGACTTGTAAGCTTGTAGTATGAATTTCTCATACATTAACAAAAAACTAACAAAATCGGTCAACAAAATTCAAACTCAAATATTTATTTAAATGATAAGGGTGGCCCACCCCTATATAGAACACAGATTTGACCGACTGCGAAACACAGATTATCAGACTGCGAAACAAACACACACTGATGTAGCGGCAGCGAATAGTTGTCTTGTGTGGGTGCGGAGCACTCTCAGAGCAAAGAGAATAATGACGTGGTTATACGTATATAAATATAAAGATAGCAAGAGAGCAACGAAAGTTGTGTGTATTTCTGTAGCGTATGTACCCAGCGGACCAAAACTTCGTATACGATATCGCATACGAGAGTTACGCGAAACTTTCGCGGGTAAAACTCTCGAAAACAGATCCGAAAACGATCGGAAAATGAATCATCAGTCGCTCAGTTTGTGGCAGTAAAAGTTTCGTTTACGATGTCTTGCAAGAGATTCGTTTGCGAGACTTTTGCAATATGTTTTGCGAGAACAACACGAAAAATAAAACAAAATGCAATTGCCAAAACATTATTGTTGTGTCGTGTGCCTGCACGTGTGTGCCTCTGTTTGGCGCACGACACAACGACAACAATGTTTCTCTCTTTTTTCGTCCGTTCAGCACCCGTTTTTAAACCAGTATGCGAATATTTGTGGCGAGTTTAATTTCTTCCCCGGTTTTGGTCCGGTAAATACTCGTTTCTGAGCCCGTTTGCGAGCATTTAGCGTAACACTCGTTAAGGCTCGGTATTTTGCCCGCTGGGTACGAACATACCAATATATGTATGTACATGTGTCTATTGCTTTGCATTCTCTTTTTTTTTTTGTGGGAATAAAACAAAAAGAATTAAGCAAGAAAATAATGACACTTGTCTTTAGATATTTTTAAAAACCTGTTCTCTATCTCGAAAGAAAGTTTCCGTTTGTGTTCTATACGAAAGAAAGTTGGTTTAGGTTTCACAATCTTGTCGTTTCAAGTCGAATGAAAACATAAAATTTTTCAGTACAAATGTTGGTTCCTCTATTTCGAATGTGCTGTCACTTAGGAACAAACATGAAGTTTCGACTTGAGAAACCAAATTTGAGTGGAATGTGGGTGACTGATTTTCGTTTGCTGTGCTATTCGTTCGAGAGAGAGAAACAGGCTGTAAGTGTTATTAAGTATTAATATTACGATATTTAAATGAAACGTCATCATATGATTGAACGCTGTTTTTTATTTTCCAATGTAACATTTACTAATGTGTTCATAGACATCGAACAGGTACCGTGTAACAAAAAGGTGTTGACACATCGCCCGTGAGTTCGAACATTCATTGTTTTTTTTCGTAAACTTGTTCCAAATCCGCGTTTAATTCTTGAGTTTAATTTAATCCCATTAATTATTCCAATAGTGCTAACGTGGTTGGTGGATGAGCGGTTTTGGCTGACAATTTCTCTATAGCGGCGTGTGCTGACTATTCTTGTATTACGGCTTCGGCCGATTATGCCCGCATTGCGACTTCGACTGCCTATTCCTTTGAATATTCGTATATACTCAACTCATAAACAACCGATCCCGACCCGTCTCACCGGCTCCGTATTGTTTATTCCAAACTAGTTATGCAGGAGGAACCGGTCCTTTACAAGAACCACCGGACCAGTGCTTACAACAACCGAATAATGGTTCTAAAAAAATCGATAACGGTTTCAAACGGATCGATATACCGGAGACGGTTCTAAAATAACTGAAAATGACTCCTAAAGAACGGCTCAAAAGACATCACTGGGCTCCAAGGAAACCAAAAGTGTTAACCTTTCGATGAGGGTATGAAAATGTGTATTTGATTTTATCAAGTTTCCTATTTTTATAATAAGATATTGCACTTAAGCCCCTTTGGAACAGCAATTTGCTGAGAACCGGATACCCGGTTCTTCTTGGAACCGGACCCGACAGAACCGGTTATTAAAATACGCGAAATCGCATATCACTATTCCAATCCATTAACCCACATACCCGGTCGTAACCTTCCCCATCGAGATTATATTAAATTACCTACAGGGAATTTGCGAGCCCAGAAATTGCTCTCATTACAATGCAAGTGTTCCCAGAAGAGTGTCGTCAAGCCACGACCAGTGTTATCAACCAAGACAAGTGTTCCCACGAGACTATTGACAATCCAAGACGAGTGTTCTCAAGCCAAGTGGATCAACCAAGACAAGTGTTCCCAAGAGACTATTGACAATCCAAGACGAGTGTTCTCAAGCCAAGTGGAGCATTCTCAACGTGTGAATTAGTTGACGTTGAAAATCAAATATCTATGGAATTTCAAGATTAATAAAGGGTCTGAACTCGATACCCAGAAAAGTGGGGAAACTGTTCTATTCTTATGTCGAAAAGTTTGATGGATCCCAACGAAAGTCCTTGGACGTGACAGAGAATACCTAAGCGCGCAATAAAACCATGTTACAATGTTTCTGGAAATTTTTGGAACAACTCTCATCAGTTAAGGCTGAATTTTGCAGTTGCCCGATTTGGCACGGAACGACCCAGTTGCGGTTTCAATATATTTGTATATAAATATTTACCTATTACAACACTGTTGCAAAAAATGTTTCCCCCCAGTGGTGTTTGTGAATACAAATAATATCACTTCGAAGGGTGCCCTTTTTCAATTCTCCGAAATACCCCCAACATTTAATGGTTAACTATCACCTTGATTAATACTGACAAAAAAATCCGAACCGGAAACAAAAGAAAACCCCAAAAAAAGAAAACCCCAAAATCAACAACCATGTGGCATTTCAAAATTCATTAGCGGTGACACTCAAAATATATACGCTGAAATATTATTTCACTGCATTTACTGAGCTCCCATGTATTTCCCACTACTAGACTCAAAAAAAAAAAGACCTTTGTTTGTCAGATGTTTCCTGGGAAATGTCACACACATTTTGCAAAAATATAATGCCTGTGTGACGACACGTTTACGTGTGGGAGAAGAAAACATCCTGTAACATATCAACACCCCAGCGGCGAAAGTCATGACCTGGAAGGCCTGAAATCATGACCAAACAGGCCATTAAAATACATAAGGCCGTACTACACATTACCTCCTCCCTTCTTTTTAACATTGCGTGCGATTGGGAGGCAAGGCCTTCCTTGCCCATTGCCTAAAGAAGGCCTTAGAAGGCATACAAAAAGGAAGGCATGCAAAGAAGAAGGACGTAGAAGGCATTTACTCTACTTTATTTTTGTTAAACAAAAATAAAATTGAAATTTTTTATTTATTTCTTTTAAAATTTTAAAAATATCCTGAAAAATATTAAACCAAAAATATGATTTTAAAATTTGTATGAAATTTTCCAATTATTTACTGTTAAACAGAATCTCACTATTTTAAAAATCTTCATCTTGGTTATATCTGATAAAAAAAAAATTCATGCACTCCGCAGGCCTTATTTTAGGAAGGCATTATTTGCATAAGGCCTTGTGAAGTCCGCCTCTGGGGCATTTTATATTTCAGTTTGGGGAAGTGTGTGTATGTGTTTTTGTTTGTATGAGTAGAAAAATATATTTCTGTCGTTTCCTCTCAAGCTGGAACAGTTCAGTTTAACGCTCAATTAACCTTTAAAGAGAAGTCCTTTTAACGTTTCCCATATTTTACAAATTTGAACTTAATGTGCGGAAAAAGGTGTAGAAAACTCTTCCGTATAGAGAATGTCTACAGATGGTGCTTTAGTCCGAGTTGAGAAAATAATTGGGTAAACTTTTTTATAACACAAGTTTTTAAAATTTTACAAAACCCAAAAGAAAGCACAGTAAAATAACACTGGCGAACAATTGTAGGATAATTTGTTGGCTTCATCCGCAACACAATGTATATTGAAACACAATTCTCAATATTATTTCGGATCATGGGGTATAGAAACTGTACTGCAACCGCAAAGCAGACGAGATTTTACACCATTTCCTAAATGTAAACTGAACATGCATTCATGCAACATTGGATTCATCCAGGATGAAGGAAGAGAACATATTTTATAATTAGTTGATATTCTATATGAGTTCCAGCACTAAGATCAAAAGGTACTGCAGCACATTTTAGATAAGACGTTGAGGGGATGCTACCTAGTAGAATTAACAATCAGAGGTAGCTACCGAAACAGTTACCTTGCAGAGGCCGGAAATAAATTTAGAGTATATACACTAGCTTTGTATACTAGACGGGGTCACCCGCCGTATAACAAAATCCAATGTCGTGGGCAAATATTAAAGATCGCATCGACACAATTTCAAAAAAAAAAGTTTAATTTTTTATCGTAGTTTTTTTTTTGTTTGTGACTCCATCGTAACGTGCAAGACGTCGTTGTATAGGTCGCACCGAGTACTACATTTGCCCTATAGATGTCGCTGACGTACGACATCATTTTCTAATGAAGGTCCCATGTCTACCCCTAAAATTTTCTAAATTTTTTTTCGGTCGATTTGTTGGACCCAATTTTCGATAACTCGGTCACACATTTCGGTCGTAACGGCCATTATTTCATGTTCAATGTTGACTCTGAGTTCTTCCAACGTCGTCAGCTTGTTGGAATAGACCACTGATTTGACGTAGCACCAAAGAAAACAGTCTAGACGAGTTAAATCGCACGAAGGAGGTGGCTAATTGACTGGACCATTTCCTGAGATTTTTATTTACTCTTCAATATTTACTCTTCAATAAATCGATTGTAACGTGTGCTGTGTGGCTTGTGGCACCATCCTGTAGAAACCACATGTCGCCCAAGTCCATGTTTTCCAATTCGGGCCAAAACTAATCGGTAATCATGGCGCGATAACGATCGCCATTCACAGTAATGTGACGATCGCACTTGTCGACGAAAAAATATGGCCCAATGACGCCGCCGGCATGCAAACCGCACCGACCAGTTATTTTTTGTGGATTTTCACCAAACCAATATTCAGCCAAAATTGAGCTTCGTCACTGAAGATGATTTTGCGATTAAATTCCTCATCTTGGCGCATCTTCTCCAGAGCCCAATCGGAGAACGTACGTCGCGTAAAATGGTCCATAGGCTTCAATTCTTGAGTCAGCTTGATCTTGTATGGGTGTAAACCAAGATCTTTAAGCAAAATTCGCCATAAAGTGGTCTTGGCGATGCCCAGTTTTTGAGAACGCTGCGGAATCGACTGATTTGGATCGTTTGCTACGGACGCCTGAACGGCAGCGATATTTTCCTCACTTCGACCAATCCGTTGTCTCACTGGCACGGCAGCATCACACAATGAATACGTAGACTCAAATTTTTGCACTAAACTTGTTATTGCTTGTCTACTAGGGCGAGAATAACGACCGAGAATTGGAGTTAACGCTCTTAAAGTTGCGGACACCGACTCCGAATTTCGGTAGTACATTTTTATAATTTGTATACGTTGTTCGTTCGTGTACTTTACCATGACGAAAATGTTGAGTTTACTGAAAAAAGGGAAAGTAATAGTTAGATGATCAGTGAAATAGTGCGTTTACAAATTAAATTCAAATTTGTCAAGTACCTATTGGAAAACCCATTATATAGCGAAAGGAACTTCGTTCCAACCAGGTGTCCCCTGACACATCATGTGTTTTTTTAAATTGTCTTGATGTGATCTTTAATATTTGCCCCCGACTTTGGGAAATTTTTTCGCGACCCGGTCTAGTGTTTGCACTCAAAGAACTCGTTGGTAGAAAAGAGGTTGTAGCAACTGAATCCTGTACGTAACAGAGTGAGCCATTATTTCGCTTCCTTCAACTGAATTTACTATTTTTTCGGTTGCAGCAATTGATATTTATGACAAATGTGGTTGATGCAACCGAATACCTAATAAATTCTCTAGGGGACATTTTTATTATTTCGGTTACAAAAACCAAAATCCTATGCATTACAGTTGTTTGTGTTTTTATAGCGACAGCCATGTTCCATATAGAAGTGCCACTCACTTAGGAGTGGCAAAAATTATTTCTAGTCCGTTCGGTCTTAGATTAAGTCTATCTTTCTTTCGGTCTTAGATTAAGTATATCCCAGGCAATGGCTTCATTTGAACCCTCCGTTAGCTAGCTAGAGCGAGAAGGTGAAAAGAATGAGCACCTTGATTGGTTATATGATCACTGGTGCGTCTCAGGTTAAGTAAATGCCCCTGCCACTGAATCTCTTCGAACTAGAGGAAATATTCTTTTGTTCGTTGAAGGCGGATGAGCCAAGACTACTCGCCAATGGCGGATCAAAAGTAAAGAAACAACAATCAAGTTTCGACACACTGCATTCTGGTCAGCGTCTGAAACATAATGGGCGGCTGAAACATAATCATTCTGGCAGTAGGAAAATGTTAAATAACGGTGGACTGGGCTTGCCTTCCATAACCGTTATATGGATATACCCATTTGTTGATTTAAGATTATGACCTAGTGAAGGGGCCAGGGCTTACAAGAACCGGAAGACGGGTCCAAATGAACCGAAAACGGTTCTTTAAGGCCCGAAAACGGGGTTAAAAAGAACAGAAAATGGTTCCGAAAGGACCGAAAAACTATTCTACAAGATCTGAAAAACGGGTTGAAAAGAAACGTAACATGGTTTCTGAATAAGAGGACTGTTTCGAAAGGAACCAAAAGTGTGAGGGTACAAAAATGTGCATTCTTATCAAATTTCGTATTACCTTAAGTCTCTTAGGGACAGCAATTTGAAGAGAACCGGAACCTTTCCAAGGTTCTCCTCGGAAACGGACTCGACAGAAAATGGGTGTTTTTTTTTATCAAATTTTATATTCCTATAATAAAATATTTCGCTTAAGTCTCTTTGGGATAGCACTTTGATGAGGACCGGAACCGGTCCAAATACCCTGTTAATTAAAATACGCGAAACCGTACATCACTACCTGGAATGATAGAAAACTATAAAGATCATGTGCCACTATTCAACTGGCAGATGTTCTCAAGAACTATAAGGCTGACATTACTGCTATCCACGAGATGTGATGGGCAGCTCATGGCTGGACAAGAAAGAAGAACGGTGACATATACTACAGCTGCCATGAGAAAAATCATGAATTTGGTTGTGGATTCGTAGTTGACAAAATACTGAGACATCTTGTTTCAAGGTTGGACCCCATGAGTGAACGCATAGCTACCATCGGTATTCAAGCGAAATACAGTAACATATGGCTTATTTGCGTACATGCCCTGAACGAAGAGAAAGAAGATGACACCAAGGATATGTTCTATGAGCGCCTAGAGGATACATACGACCGATGGCCTGACCATGACCCTAAGATTGAGTAAGGTTAGTGCTAAAATCGCCAGGGAAAATATACCCTGAACAATAGATACAAAACCATCTTGAAATTGATCTAAGGCACTCTACTTCACTACTTCCAATTGAAATTTAAAGAAAAAATCAGTTGTAATTTAAAAAAATTCTATTTGAAACTTAAAATACATCAATTGAAATTTAAAATACATCAATTGAAAGTTAAATGCAACTATTGAGATTTCAAGGACATTAAGTGATATTCAAAAGACATCAATTGAAATGTAAAACACATCAATTGACATTTAAAATATATCAATTGAAATTTGAAATTGAAAATTTAATATACAAAATAGGTACATAATTTTTAAATTTCAAGTGACTAATTTAGAATTGTAATTGATATTTTTTGAATATTAATTAATTTTTTTATGAACTTCAATTAATGTGTTTGAAATTTCAATTGATGTGTTTTAAATTTCAAATATAATTTTGAAATTTCAATTTCAAAATTGGAAATGGTGTAGTGTAATGGTCATACTTGTGATTCGAGGAGATATATCGATTCGGATCACTACCTGGTTGTAGCAGTGATTCCCACAAGATTAAGCAGAGCGTAGGTCGTAAGAAATTAGACATAAGAAACTAGACATAAGAAACTAGACATTGGGAAGCTGCAATTACCAGAGGAAGACACGGTCTATGCAGGGAAGCTCAACGGATCCCCTCCTCATGATTCCGAAGCGCAGTGGAAGTATATTTCCCAAACTACTGCAGAGATAAAAAAAAATAAATGGTTTCCCATTACATCCCATGAAGGGACCGGGGAGAACTTCCCACAATCACTGAGCTGTGCGCTTTCCAGTTTTCACTCAATGATTGGGATCTACAGTTTTACACCGATTCCGAACGGTATTTTGAGAGTAGTTGGTTATAAAAAGCAGCTTGGAGACAAGTCATAGCCATGTGTAGAGAATTGCATTGCAAGTGATAGAAAGAACACTGCAGGAATGGTAAATCTATAGTCAGTTGCAACGCGAACCTTGATAGAGCTGTATAAGGAGAAGAGGCGAGAGATAACCCGTTTCTTTTGGAAGAAAAAAACGATTGTCGAGTAAGCGCGAGAGTGAACAATTTGAATCTAACAAAAGGAAGAATGAGGGCCATAAATTCTGACCCACTGTTGTAGATATAAGGACGGGAATCTTGTAACAGATGTGCAGAGTATGTTGGAGTATGGAGAGATGTCTTCTCTGCTTTAATTGACCCAGGGGACTTGAATATAAATGAGGGTATTGACTGCCCCCCCCCCCCTCCTAGCCTAACCGAAGTTAGAACTGCAGTTTTCCGACTTAAGAACAACAAAGCCCCTGGCCCTGGTTGGTGGCTATGAGTTGGAAAGTCACATACATCAGCTGATTTACAAAATCTGACCAGCCGATTGGAGTCTTAACTTAGTGTGTCCTGTATTCAACAAAGGCGATCCGAGTATAAGTACCAACTACAGTTGAATAATCCTCTTATCCATCGCATACAAGGTCCTCTCAAGCGTAATGTGTGAAAGAGTATAGCCGTTTGTTGCAGACCTGATCGGACTTTATCTGGACTTTAGTGGCATTAGGCCTGGAAAGTCAACTATCGACTAGATATTCACATTTCCACAAATCCTGGAGAAATCCCAGAAAAAAACAAATTAACATCTCCCAGCTCTTTATGCGTTACAAGACTGCCTTCGATACCCCGGTACGGGGATGACTCTACCAAGCTATGTTGGAGCTTGGTATTCCCGCTGAGCTGACACGTCTTTTTAGAATGACACTAAAATCCTTGGTTTATCTTTAGTAAAGATTGGTAAAAGATCTCACCAAACCATTTAGTACTAGGCGAGGACTCAGATAGAGTGCCACCCTATCATTCGATCTCTTCAACATATTAACTGACAGCATCGTGACATATATACATCATTGGCCGAAATTTTCGAGAGGTTACTGCAGTATTTTCAAGAATCGAAAAAGAGTCAGCGAATGTGGGTCTTGCAGTTAATGAGTGCACGGCAAAATTGATGGTGTCAATGACTAGAGAAACTTTTCGACTTGAACCGCACTTGAACGTTGACAACCGATTTAATTTTGAAGTGGTAGATGAATTTGTCTACCTTGGATTTGACGTGAACTGGGACAACAACGTCAGCTTGTAGATAAATTGTGCTCGTAAATAGGTGCAATTTCGGGCTCAGCAGGCAGTTTTAGAACAAAGCCCTCTCGCGACAGACAAAAGACCAGCTATTCCAGACTCTCATTTTATCTGTTCTGGCATGTGCCTCCAAAACTTGTGTTATATCGCAAGCAGATGAAAAACAACTGGGTGTAGAACCGTATGCATGATTTTCTTTCAGTGGGTGAGAGGGGGGGGGGGGGGGGCAACGTGACAATTAGGTTGAAAAATAGCACAACATTAAAAAAAAAAATAAAAAAATAGCACAACAAACACTTAAAGAAATACGTACGTGCCTGCCCGGGAGTATTCGAGGGAACAATTCTTCGTTAAATATATCCTGTCCTGTTAAAGATAACGGCGAGTACCGACGTCGTTGGAACCAAGAGCTATATAATTTTGTTTCTGACGTAGACCTAGCTAGGCGAATCAAATCAGGCCAACTGCGTTGGCTAGGCCATGTTATCAGAATGGACGAAGATGAGCGAGCGCGAAAGGTTTTTGATAATATACCCGGTGGAAGCAAGAAAAGAGGACGATGAAGACTCCCCTGAATCCCTCTGTATGCTTGGTGTTACCAACCGGCGGGAACTACTTGTAGAAATATATTAAAATTTGTTTACGTTTTTGTTCAATTAACATATGTAAGACATCTGACCTCATGAGGTTGTAAAACAGCCAATTAAATTAAAGTAATCTAGATTTTGTGTATCTGTGAGACAATAATTTATTATCTCGTGCGGTCTAAAGTATTTTTAAAGTTATTGAATATATTCAACCCTATGACTTGCTTGTATTTTTGTTTTGAAACTGACTTGTAAATTGTGTTTATTTATAGAAATCTAAATATTTATATTAGTTCCCATCTGCTTTAGATTTCATAAAGGATATCAAACATGTACATGATTGATGCACGTGTGCATGTGTGTGATTGTCCAATAACATGTTATACTGGCAAATCCAATATAGCATCCATTCCAGGATTAGTATTATGAATATGTATTTTGATCGGTTTACAGATATGAATGCAAATACGACACAAAGTTGTATTTTTAAATTGGTTTTATATTTCTTTAAACGACACCTAGGGGTAGCGGTGGTATGCATGGCTGGCATTCACAATAAATGACATAAATCATCAAAGGACGCAAAAAATCAACAGAAATTTAAGGTTAAGTAATGAACTATAAATTAAAATTGAAAATTATTCATACAGCAAGAAATTTATATGTTAGTTGTGACGGCGACACAGGGATCAAACGAAATCAAATGAAAATCGTTTTATCATTCTACTCTTACTATTTGGATATTTTCTCTTTTTACAAATTATTTGCACCAGACCATATAAAATTCCAGAGAACATGTACCATCGACATTTGTGGTGCTGTGGAAAAAATGTCTCATGTATTAAGTTTCAATTTGCTGCTTCCTACTACACAATTCTACTTGAGTACATGGTATTTGTTAGATCTAACAAGTAAATTCATACAAGTTTAAAAATTGCATTAAAATGTAATCTCAACTAGATTTCTGCGAAATGGAACAACTTTGAAATTCATTTAGTCACAACAATCAAATAAAGAAAATAAAAAATCGATCGCATTTAATAGGATTTCGCTTAAATGGATATTAGGGATTTGTACAGGACTATTGTGTGTGACTGTCAATGTTATATCATCATATGTGATATTATACAAAGGATTTATTATAAGATGATATTTCTAAGATGAGTTGGACAGAATTGGATTTGAGATACGAAGAAATTTAATAGTTTTATTATTATTATTATTTATACACGCTGAAAAATAATGGTCCCAGCAACATATTGCAGGAAACATGTAGATGTTTGCAAACATGGGTTTCACGAATTGATAATCTCCTGCCTTGTTGACTCTTTGTTACGTTACTCTGACTCGTTACTCTTGACTCTTTTGTTACACCTCAGTTTTGTTTTGAGCGCTTTTCAACAGAAAGATCCACATTTGGGTCTCAACAACATAAATTATAGCCTATAAATCATTGTGTGTCAAACGTGTTATAATGACTAGCAAACACAATGTGTTTGGGCACAAGTATAGTATATTTGCGAAAAACTACAAACACATTATATTTGCATCCAAACAACAAAAAGAGACAGATATATCAGCCGGTAGACATTCGAAGTGGTACAGTATTAAATGTCGAAGAGGATGTGGAGAGGTAGGCCGGGATGCACGTAAAATAGTCAATGGATCAACTAACTAACTGAAAAGTAACGGTCTCTCGAACATATTCTCCCAAGCATATTCTGCAGGAACTATGTATATGTTAGGAACACAGTTCAAACATTCACATGTTTTCAAGTCCCAAACTCCCTTGTACTTGAATGTATACAGTATCATGTATACTGGCAAACATATATGCTTTTTGTGTGGAAACATATGAGTTCTTTATCCCAAACATCCATATACTTACGTGGAAGCATTCACGTGTTTCCCCCAAACTTACATATACTTACGTGGAAACATATGCGTATTTACTCCCAAACATAATAATATTTAGAAACGAACTATTATTTGATTTCAAAATATATGTATTATTTATTATAGTTAATTTTATCAATTTAAATCCACATTTATAAATAATTAACACAAACAATTAACAGATTTAAAACGGCACTTTTTACATTAACTTGCATTGAGTGCATATGAGAATCTGCTGTTCTTTTGCTTCTCCTTCCTTTGTTGTCTCTGTCTTTTCAGAAGGTTTCAGCTATACGTTGGTACACAAACAATATCTTTATATATATAATTCTACTGCACGTGTGTTTGTGACTGAACTCCTCCTAAACTTCTGGACCGATTTGAATAAATTTTTTTGTATGCGTTTGGGTGGCGCCCTGGGTGGTTTAGATTTACTATTCGGTCCAATTGGACAAAGGGGCGGTGTACCTCCCACACAAACCGCTTGAAATATTATGCAGGACAACGTCTGCCGGGTCAGCTAGTATTTATATATAAATCTAGTTCATGCAAGCCAAGCTTGGTTTAATGACTTGTGGTTTTTATTATAGTTATTTCACAAATGGTCTGCAGTTCCGATTTTCACAGTAAAGGCTTTCCAGCTTCTTTCCTCAAAATAGTTATACGAAACTCATACGAAACTACATATATACGAGTCACATACACAAAAATCAACGCAACATCACAAACCATTTAACCGTCCGGGCCTTCGTTTATTATTTATTCACTGATCAAACGCTTTTGATATCCTCTGTCTGATGAACACCATTTACGACTGAATACATGAAACTAAAACGCAATACATCAGCCGAAATAAGAAACACTTCATCTGCGATTTACACGCACATTCAGGAATATTTATGGCTCACTGACCTGTCCCTCTTTTATTCTCTTGCTCTCAAGAGAGCATAAACAGTGCAACAAACACAGCTCACTAACAGGGATATATTTGGGTCGTAAACGTAAATTTGGTCGTATCACAAACATGGGTATATTTGGGTCGTAAACACATATATTATAACATATTAATCGTTGAGTCTCAAACATGTAATATTGAATAGCAAACACAATGTTTTTGGACACAAGAATATTATATTTGCGACAATCTCCAAACACACTTTATATTTGCATCCAAACAATAAAAAATCTAAATTGCAAAAGATCAAATCGTCAAATAATCCAATACATATAACATCAAATGATAAAAAGTATAAATATTTAAATATTAAAATCTTTAAATAATCCAATACATAAGTAAACGCAAAATCAAATGATCAACTAATCAATAGTTGAAATATGGAAAACATAAATGATCAATACTAAAATAATGAAATAATCCCATAACTAAAATGTAATCAAATAATACAGTAATCAAATAATAAAATAATCAAATAATCAACTAATCAAGTAATAAAGTAATCAAATAATAAAGTAATCAAATAATCAACTAATCAAATAATAAAGTAATCAAATAATCAAGTAATCACGTAGTTAAATATTCAAGTTATAAAGTCATCCATCTAACAACTAATTAAATAATCAAGTAATCAGACAATCAAGTAATCAAATAATCAAGTAATCCAATAATCAAGTAGTAAAGTAACTAAATAATCAAGTAATTAAAAACTCAAGTAATGAAGTAATCAATTAATCAAATTATTCATATAATCTAAGCACCACGTCATTGGAAACAATTCTACTTGAAATAACCACCCAAAATTTCTCTTTTCGCCAAAATGTTAAAAACTTGATCATGCAACTTGACATTGAAATAAACAAAAAACGGGCAATAATTGTGATAGATGTTAATTTTAATATTTTAAAGGATAATGCTACAAGGATATTGTTACGATTAAGTGAAGGCTTTTGCTTACTCTTGATGACCAGACGAACATTATGTACATAACAGGGCGATTAATGCTGTGCCTGAAAGTATGCATTGTAACAACATACCAGCTCGCTAAACCAGTAGCATGAATTCGCCTCAGTTTAGGTAGTTCTCCACTAGTCGAGATGATTCCACATTAATCCAGAGGTGGATTCATAAATTAGTAGAAAGATAACTAACAACAACGACTAGAAGGTTCTTGAATTCGCTAGAGATAACTACATTTGAGTATGGTGAGTTCGTATAAAATACTCCGAAAAATTTATGGCCCTATAGTGCACAACGGCGAGTATCGGCGACGCATGAACCATGAGCTGTATGAGCTTTATCCTGACATTGACATAGTTAAGCGGATCAAGATAACGCGATTGCGCTGGCTAGGCCATGTCAGTAGAATGGATGAAGATGAACCAGCGCGAAGGCTTTTCGAAACCGAACTCGAAG
This sequence comes from Phaonia tiefii, assembly GCA_963931995.1. Taxonomy (NCBI): domain Eukaryota; kingdom Metazoa; phylum Arthropoda; class Insecta; order Diptera; family Muscidae; genus Phaonia; species Phaonia tiefii. The sequence continues at coordinate 149,483,024 of OZ008371.1, forward strand.
GAAGACGAAAAATAGGAAGACCAAGACTCCGCTGGAGGGATCAGGTTGACGAATCCCTGCGTACACTTGGTATTGCCAACTGGAGAGATAAAGCAAAAGATCGAACTGGTTGGCGAAATATGTTATCTTCGTTTTGTAAGGTCCCTGACCCCCCGGGGTTGTCCGAGACCGGATAAGTAAGTATGTAAGAGTTCGTATAAATACCTGAGGTCTTTGGAACGGAGAGTTCAGTTTGTGATTAAGCGCCGGAAAGCAAGCAACGCGACTTCATAGTACAAAGAGTCTTATTGTAAAGTGGCGTAAATAAAGTAAACTGTTGTACTATACAGGGTGGTTCAGTCACGATTGTACAAATTTCACCAGCGTATTCCTTGGCTTATTTCATGAAAATATGTGCATTTACGAACATCCCCGAAAATGCAAGGGGGCGAAATGGCAGCGGTTTGAACATTTTCGGATTGGTGGTTGCAGAGTACTAGGGTACTAGGGTACTAGGGTACTAGGGTACTAGGGTAAAGTTGCTAAGTTCTGAACCAGTGGTCGGATTTAATTCGGTCATCTTTTCACGAACTGTCACCGAAGCTTCCTCAATACGTGCAAGTTACAGCTCACGAGAGTGGATCTGCAGATGACCGAATTAGACATGTCCGATGTGATTCGCAAACGGCTGCAATTGTATTTAGTAGGAAAGGGGAACCACAATGAAAACTTCCTTTAACATCAAATGTTTTTTTCATTTGTATTTGATTCTTCAGCCAAAAATTCCAATAAAATAAAATATTAAACGTGTTAATTTACAAAAATAAATAAATGCGTGCTGTTATTTCGCTTACAAAAAAAAAATTTGCATTTCAGTCACATAGTCATAACTTTGGAACGGGAAAACCTCTGGGCTTCGTTTTGGTAATTTTGGAAAGGTAAGGGGTAGGGCTATTTTTTAAGGGCCCGTTTTCATGGATTGCATGAGAATATTCTGAGCCCCAACTCTGACAATTTTGTGTATTCACGAAGCCATTCAGATGGAAATACGCTTCATCACAGAAGAAGGGATTCTTTTAAAAAATTGGTATTGACTTCACTTTGCTCCATTACCCATTGAACGAATTGCCGGCGCTTTCCATGGTCTACTGGTTTGAGCTCCTGGGTAAGCTGAATTTTGCACGCATGAAGGTGGACGACGTCTCTTGTCAAAATTCGCTACGTAGTGTTTCGTGAAATTTAAAGTAGTTGAGTACGATGCTGATTTGCTGTCTTCGGGTTTTCGGCGACACTTTCGTTTACAGAAGCAATGTTTTCAAGAGACCGAGCGGTTCCTTGACGCACACGTGTATTATGTCGTATTTACACCGCCGTTTATCGCGGCTAGCTTAGCGGTAACCTTGTTCTCTAATCTTTGCCGTTTACACCACCCAATTTGAGATTAATTTCACATTTCAGTTGGCAACTCCGTGCCTACATAAACTCCGCGCCGACACAAAATTATCGAAGACGGCGGCAGAATATAAAAATTTGGGATGTTTTTGAAATAACTGAACCTGGTTCAGTGGTTCAAATCGGGCCAGTCGATAAAATCTGCTTATAGTTTAAACCAATAAGAGCCATTTTTATTGACGGCGGAGTGGGCTTCAAAATTTTGTTGGTGGCGGCGAGTCGGAAAATTTTCGATCGGCATCGATATGTCAAATAGTTGATTTTTTGTGTATGTTGATTTACAGTGTTGCATCAAAATGTACACCAGTTTAAAATGAGGTAGAAAATTAAACTTCAGTTTGTGCAGATTAAAATTTTATAATTAATCTTCTGGGTTATCGCTAGTTAACGGAGTTAACCATCGAAATGCGCTAATCTTGGTCGGTGTAAATGCCGTATTAGTGTCCATAACCGATGTAGTTTCTTCAAATTTGTTGACCACTCTTTCAATTGTTGACACATTCGATGTACTTTCCCGACTGAAATTTCTTCGAAGGTTGCGCTCGGTCTCAGCATAACTTTCCAAATTTTTGTAATAAGTTTTCGCAATTATAACGCATTGTTCTTTCGTAAAGCGCTTCATTTTTAATAATCGGAATAAACATATGCGACAGCTGTCAAATTTCAGAGTTGCCACTTGCACGAAAAAAAATAACACTAAATTTAAAAGTTCAGTCTTACTGAGAAACCCTTTACATATATATATAGTGGGTGTCCAAAATGAGGTATCATTCATATTTTAATAAAGAAAGACTTTTTTTAGACATTAAAGATATTTATGTATATTTCATATTATTACAAGTAGGTGCCGGAAAAATTATGTCGGTCAAGTGACCCCCCCCCTACTGCTTCGGCAGGCTCGGAATCTTTTGCCAAAATTCTCAAAGACGCTATGCAATAAACTATTGTGAATGGTCGATATCTTCTCACCAATGTTGTTTTTAAGTTTTTGAACTGTTATGCGGGATCATTGCTGTACACTTTCGATGTCAGAAAGCCCCACAAAAAAAGTCGCGCGACCTTGTTGGCCAATTCACTCCTCCTGTACGAGTTATAATGCGATTTTCAAACTTTTCTTTCAAAAGATCCATTGTTTCTATTGCTGTGTTTCAAATAGCACCATCCTGTTGAAACCACATATTATCGACGTCTAAATCATACATTTTGCGCCAAAAAAAAGCTTCGGATCATATCCCTGTAGCGATTTCCATTGACCTTAATCGCATTTCCATTTTCGTTTTTAAATAAATATGGTCCGATGATTTCTCCTAACCACAAACCACATCAAACCGTAACTTTTTGTGGATGTAATGGTTGCTCTAAGATAACCCTTGGATTCTGTTTACCCCAAATGCGGCAATTCTGCTTTTTGACGTAGCCATTGAGCTTGAAATGGGCTTCGTCGCTGAAGATTATTTTGTTATAAATTTCCTAATTACATCTTGAAAACTTTTGCCATTTAAAAAAAAAATGTTTTAATAACAAAAACACGTTGTTCCTTTGTGTAACGTTCCATATTAACTAACCGGAATGTATTTAGAATCTGAAAATTAAAATTTAGGATAAGATTCAAGTTGGAAAGAAATTACACCAACATCAAAATGATAGCTCAATTTTGGACACCCTTTACTACTCCTGACAATGTGATATCACATTGTGGTGTAAGACAAGCAAATATTATCTGTTCTTTCGATTGTAAATCATTGCTCGTATCTCATTCGTAACAAAACTGATTTGGGTTCCTCTATCTTTTAATTTGTAGTCGAACGGAGATATGCATATCCTTCATTGCATTTCAGTACAATTTTGAATCGGTCTGTTTCCTTGGCGCTGCTATGTTACGACCAAATATGAAGTCAGTCAAAGACATGATTTTAATTTAAATAAACCCAAATTAAATCTAATTCGACTGACTAGCTTTGGTTGGCCTAACTGTTTGTTGTGGATACAGCAACAGACATTTATTTTCCCTGACACATTGGCGTATGATTGATATTTTTTTTACAGTAAACAAGATAACAAATGTATACGCCCGCATTAACAAAACCATTACAAATAATAATATTAATTATACGCTGATTTTTAATGAACTGACAATACAAACTGAGTATACAAATTTATGTTTCTGGTATAGGAATATACAAGTAAATAGGCAAAATGTCCCAAAAATTCACAAAAAAAAACAAACTTCATGTACAAATATTGACGTAAATTAAGTCCACAGTGTTTTAAATTTCAAATGGTATTAATTAAAATTCAATCGTTGCAATAAATACTAGTTTGTCATAATGATGCTGGTTATTTTTCATGACAAAATTATACAAATCATGCGTCGGCTTGGACTGTGAAGTTGCAGTTTTTTAATTCAATTTTCTGTGTAACTTGAAATGAGATACAGTTGCTAATGCCGTCATGTGCAATGATAAATGTGACTATGACGGAAATGAATCCAATTTCTGGTTAATACGCTTTCCATTAAAATTTTACTGTGAAATAATTTGAGCGGTAACTTTGGTGCTGATCGAAAAACACTATGGTCATAAAAATAACATTCATTCTGTGAACTGGAACTTAAATGTAATTATTTATTCCGGAATGAAAAAATTCCTCAAAATTATACAGAGTTGTATTTTGCGGTAGCTCAAAATTAACATTTAATTAAGTTGCTTGATTTTTCAGTTTTATAGTTGATTATATGATGACATATTTATGGAAATATTTAATTTTAATATTTGATTATAATTTACACTGTCATCAAGCAGTTACGATCTGCTGATGGGATCTGCCCTAAATAAAAAAATAAAAAAACAACGCCAGCGGAGAATTGTGATTGCGAGTAGATATTATTAGAGAGAGATTATTATTAGAGATATTATTAGAGATAAAGCCCTCTCATGAGTATCAAAAGACCAGCTATACCAGACTATGTTATAACCTGTTTTGTTTTATGCCGCAGAATTCTGGTTCTTATCGCAAGCAAACGAAGCATATCTAGGAGTCTTCGAGAGGATAGTGTATAGTGTGGCCGTCGGTAGTGCAATGGTAGTGTGCGCGGCTCTTGTACATGATAACGTGGGTTCGATCCCTGCTGTGACCACCTTTAATTTCTTTCGACGGTGGTCACCTCGCTTAGTGACGGCGACACTATTGAGTATTTAGGCATGAAAAAACTTCACAAAATACCTTTCGGAATCGGTGTAAAACTGTAGGTCCCAATCACTAAGTGAAAAACTAGAACGCGCACAGCTCACTAATTGTGAGAGGCTCTCCCTAATCCCTACAGGAGATGTAACGGGAAACCAATTATTTATTTATAATGTAAAACCGCGTGTGTCGGCGACGAATGACCCACGAGCTGTATAAGCGGATCAAGAAACGGCAATTGCACTGGTTAGGCTATGTCAGCAGAATAGATAAAGACAAACCAGCACGAACGGGTTTCGAAACCGCACGCCAAGGAAGGCGAAAAATAGGAAGACCAAGACTCCGTTGAAGGGATCAGGTTGACGAATCCCTGCGTACATTTGGTATTACGAACTGGAGGGATAAGGCAAAAGATCGAAGTGGTTGGCGAAATACGTTAACTTCGTTTTGTAAAGTCCCTGACCGCCGGGGTTGTTCGATACCGGATAAGACCAGCGGAGGCTTGTGCTTCCAATTTTTCGTCTTCTTTTGAGTCAGGTTTCGAAAACCTTTCCTGTTGGTTCGTCTTCGTCCATTCTACTGATATGGTCTAGCTAGCGCAATCGCGTTATTCTGTTCCGTTTAACTATGTAAATGGCGGGATATGGCTCATACTCGCCTCAGTGCACTATAGGGCCATATATTTTTCGGAGTATTTTACTCTCGAAGATTCTTACATATGCTTCGTCTACTGGGGATAAGACCCAGGATTCTGCGCCATAAAGCAAGACAGGTTGTATGAGAGTATTTTACAGCTGAACTTTTGGGCTTCGGTCTTCCTTCTTTATGTATTTTCTGTATTTTCTCACTCTCGCGCTTTCTCCACTGCCGTTTCTTACGCCCAAAGAGACGGTTTACCTCCTTCGTTTTCTCCCTATACAGCTCCGTCGCAGGTCGCGTTGCAATTGACTGAAGCATTGCCATACGTGCAGCGTTCGTTTCATCATTAGCAGATAATGGTTCATCTAAGATAACCCTTGGATTCTGTTTACCCCAAATGCGGCAATTCTGCTTTTTGACGTAGCCATTGAGCTTGAAATGGGCTTCGTCGCTGAAGATTATTTTGTTATAAATTTCCTAATTACATCTTGAAAACTTTTGCCATTTAAAAAAAAAATGTTTTAATAACAAAAACACGTTGTTCCTTTGTGTAACGTTCCATATTAACTAACCGGAATGTATTTAGAATCTGAAAATTAAAATTTAGGATAAGATTCAAGTTGGAAAGAAATTACACCAACATCAAAATGATAGCTCAATTTTGGACACCCTTTACTACTCCTGACAATGTGATATCACATTGTGGTGTAAGACAAGCAAATATTATCTGTTCTTTCGATTGTAAATCATTGCTCGTATCTCATTCGTAACAAAACTGATTTGGGTTCCTCTATCTTTTAATTTGTAGTCGAACGGAGATATGCATATCCTTCATTGCATTTCAGTACAATTTTGAATCGGTCTGTTTCCTTGGCGCTGCTATGTTACGACCAAATATGAAGTCAGTCAAAGACATGATTTTAATTTAAATAAACCCAAATTAAATCTAATTCGACTGACTAGCTTTGGTTGGCCTAACTGTTTGTTGTGGATACAGCAACAGACATTTATTTTCCCTGACACATTGGCGTATGATTGATATTTTTTTTACAGTAAACAAGATAACAAATGTATACGCCCGCATTAACAAAACCATTACAAATAATAATATTAATTATACGCTGATTTTTAATGAACTGACAATACAAACTGAGTATACAAATTTATGTTTCTGGTATAGGAATATACAAGTAAATAGGCAAAATGTCCCAAAAATTCACAAAAAAAAAACAAACTTCATGTACAAATATTGACGTAAATTAAGTCCACAGTGTTTTAAATTTCAAATGGTATTAATTAAAATTCAATCGTTGCAATAAATACTAGTTTGTCATAATGATGCTGGTTATTTTTCATGACAAAATTATACAAATCATGCGTCGGCTTGGACTGTGAAGTTGCAGTTTTTTAATTCAATTTTCTGTGTAACTTGAAATGAGATACAGTTGCTAATGCCGTCATGTGCAATGATAAATGTGACTATGACGGAAATGAATCCAATTTCTGGTTAATACGCTTTCCATTAAAATTTTACTGTGAAATAATTTGAGCGGTAACTTTGGTGCTGATCGAAAAACACTATGGTCATAAAAATAACATTCATTCTGTGAACTGGAACTTAAATGTAATTATTTATTCCGGAATGAAAAAATTCCTCAAAATTATACAGAGTTGTATTTTGCGGTAGCTCAAAATTAACATTTAATTAAGTTGCTTGATTTTTCAGTTTTATAGTTGATTATATGATGACATATTTATGGAAATATTTAATTTTAATATTTGATTATAATTTACACTGTCATCAAGCAGTTACGATCTGCTGATGGGATCTGCCCTAAATAAAAAAATAAAAAAACAACGCCAGCGGAGAATTGTGATTGCGAGTAGATATTATTAGAGAGAGATTATTATTAGAGATATTATTAGAGATAAAGCCCTCTCATGAGTATCAAAAGACCAGCTATACCAGACTATGTTATAACCTGTTTTGTTTTATGCCGCAGAATTCTGGTTCTTATCGCAAGCAAACGAAGCATATCTAGGAGTCTTCGAGAGGATAGTGTATAGTGTGGCCGTCGGTAGTGCAATGGTAGTGTGCGCGGCTCTTGTACATGATAACGTGGGTTCGATCCCTGCTGTGACCACCTTTAATTTCTTTCGACGGTGGTCACCTCGCTTAGTGACGGCGACACTATTGAGTATTTAGGCATGAAAAAACTTCACAAAATACCTTTCGGAATCGGTGTAAAACTGTAGGTCCCAATCACTAAGTGAAAAACTAGAACGCGCACAGCTCACTAATTGTGAGAGGCTCTCCCTAATCCCTACAGGAGATGTAACGGGAAACCAATTATTTATTTATAATGTAAAACCGCGTGTGTCGGCGACGAATGACCCACGAGCTGTATAAGCGGATCAAGAAACGGCAATTGCACTGGTTAGGCTATGTCAGCAGAATAGATAAAGACAAACCAGCACGAACGGGTTTCGAAACCGCACGCCAAGGAAGGCGAAAAATAGGAAGACCAAGACTCCGTTGAAGGGATCAGGTTGACGAATCCCTGCGTACATTTGGTATTACGAACTGGAGGGATAAGGCAAAAGATCGAAGTGGTTGGCGAAATACGTTAACTTCGTTTTGTAAAGTCCCTGACCGCCGGGGTTGTTCGATACCGGATAAGACCAGCGGAGGCTTGTGCTTCCAATTTTTCGTCTTCTTTTGAGTCAGGTTTCGAAAACCTTTCCTGTTGGTTCGTCTTCGTCCATTCTACTGATATGGTCTAGCTAGCGCAATCGCGTTATTCTGTTCCGTTTAACTATGTAAATGGCGGGATATGGCTCATACTCGCCTCAGTGCACTATAGGGCCATATATTTTTCGGAGTATTTTACTCTCGAAGATTCTTACATATGCTTCGTCTACTGGGGATAAGACCCAGGATTCTGCGCCATAAAGCAAGACAGGTTGTATGAGAGTATTTTACAGCTGAACTTTTGGGCTTCGGTCTTCCTTCTTTATGTATTTTCTGTATTTTCTCACTCTCGCGCTTTCTCCACTGCCGTTTCTTACGCCCAAAGAGACGGTTTACCTCCTTCGTTTTCTCCCTATACAGCTCCGTCGCAGGTCGCGTTGCAATTGACTGAAGCATTGCCATACGTGCAGCGTTCGTTTCATCATTAGCAGATAATGGTTCATCTAAGATAACCCTTGGATTCTGTTTACCCCAAATGCGGCAATTCTGCTTTTTGACGTAGCCATTGAGCTTGAAATGGGCTTCGTCGCTGAAGATTATTTTGTTATAAATTTCCTAATTACATCTTGAAAACTTTTGCCATTTAAAAAAAAAATGTTTTAATAACAAAAACACGTTGTTCCTTTGTGTAACGTTCCATATTAACTAACCGGAATGTATTTAGAATCTGAAAATTAAAATTTAGGATAAGATTCAAGTTGGAAAGAAATTACACCAACATCAAAATGATAGCTCAATTTTGGACACCCTTTACTACTCCTGACAATGTGATATCACATTGTGGTGTAAGACAAGCAAATATTATCTGTTCTTTCGATTGTAAATCATTGCTCGTATCTCATTCGTAACAAAACTGATTTGGGTTCCTCTATCTTTTAATTTGTAGTCGAACGGAGATATGCATATCCTTCATTGCATTTCAGTACAATTTTGAATCGGTCTGTTTCCTTGGCGCTGCTATGTTACGACCAAATATGAAGTCAGTCAAAGACATGATTTTAATTTAAATAAACCCAAATTAAATCTAATTCGACTGACTAGCTTTGGTTGGCCTAACTGTTTGTTGTGGATACAGCAACAGACATTTATTTTCCCTGACACATTGGCGTATGATTGATATTTTTTTTACAGTAAACAAGATAACAAATGTATACGCCCGCATTAACAAAACCATTACAAATAATAATATTAATTATACGCTGATTTTTAATGAACTGACAATACAAACTGAGTATACAAATTTATGTTTCTGGTATAGGAATATACAAGTAAATAGGCAAAATGTCCCAAAAATTCACAAAAAAAAAACAAACTTCATGTACAAATATTGACGTAAATTAAGTCCACAGTGTTTTAAATTTCAAATGGTATTAATTAAAATTCAATCGTTGCAATAAATACTAGTTTGTCATAATGATGCTGGTTATTTTTCATGACAAAATTATACAAATCATGCGTCGGCTTGGACTGTGAAGTTGCAGTTTTTTAATTCAATTTTCTGTGTAACTTGAAATGAGATACAGTTGCTAATGCCGTCATGTGCAATGATAAATGTGACTATGACGGAAATGAATCCAATTTCTGGTTAATACGCTTTCCATTAAAATTTTACTGTGAAATAATTTGAGCGGTAACTTTGGTGCTGATCGAAAAACACTATGGTCATAAAAATAACATTCATTCTGTGAACTGGAACTTAAATGTAATTATTTATTCCGGAATGAAAAAATTCCTCAAAATTATACAGAGTTGTATTTTGCGGTAGCTCAAAATTAACATTTAATTAAGTTGCTTGATTTTTCAGTTTTATAGTTGATTATATGATGACATATTTATGGAAATATTTAATTTTAATATTTGATTATAATTTACACTGTCATCAAGCAGTTACGATCTGCTGATGGGATCTGCCCTAAATAAAAAAATAAAAAAACAACGCCAGCGGAGAATTGTGATTGCGAGTAGATATTATTAGAGAGAGATTATTATTAGAGATATTATTAGAGATAAAGCCCTCTCATGAGTATCAAAAGACCAGCTATACCAGACTATGTTATAACCTGTTTTGTTTTATGCCGCAGAATTCTGGTTCTTATCGCAAGCAAACGAAGCATATCTAGGAGTCTTCGAGAGGATAGTGTATAGTGTGGCCGTCGGTAGTGCAATGGTAGTGTGCGCGGCTCTTGTACATGATAACGTGGGTTCGATCCCTGCTGTGACCACCTTTAATTTCTTTCGACGGTGGTCACCTCGCTTAGTGACGGCGACACTATTGAGTATTTAGGCATGAAAAAACTTCACAAAATACCTTTCGGAATCGGTGTAAAACTGTAGGTCCCAATCACTAAGTGAAAAACTAGAACGCGCACAGCTCACTAATTGTGAGAGGCTCTCCCTAATCCCTACAGGAGATGTAACGGGAAACCAATTATTTATTTATAATGTAAAACCGCGTGTGTCGGCGACGAATGACCCACGAGCTGTATAAGCGGATCAAGAAACGGCAATTGCACTGGTTAGGCTATGTCAGCAGAATAGATAAAGACAAACCAGCACGAACGGGTTTCGAAACCGCACGCCAAGGAAGGCGAAAAATAGGAAGACCAAGACTCCGTTGAAGGGATCAGGTTGACGAATCCCTGCGTACATTTGGTATTACGAACTGGAGGGATAAGGCAAAAGATCGAAGTGGTTGGCGAAATACGTTAACTTCGTTTTGTAAAGTCCCTGACCGCCGGGGTTGTTCGATACCGGATAAGACCAGCGGAGGCTTGTGCTTCCAATTTTTCGTCTTCTTTTGAGTCAGGTTTCGAAAACCTTTCCTGTTGGTTCGTCTTCGTCCATTCTACTGATATGGTCTAGCTAGCGCAATCGCGTTATTCTGTTCCGTTTAACTATGTAAATGGCGGGATATGGCTCATACTCGCCTCAGTGCACTATAGGGCCATATATTTTTCGGAGTATTTTACTCTCGAAGATTCTTACATATGCTTCGTCTACTGGGGATAAGACCCAGGATTCTGCGCCATAAAGCAAGACAGGTTGTATGAGAGTATTTTACAGCTGAACTTTTGGGCTTCGGTCTTCCTTCTTTATGTATTTTCTGTATTTTCTCACTCTCGCGCTTTCTCCACTGCCGTTTCTTACGCCCAAAGAGACGGTTTACCTCCTTCGTTTTCTCCCTATACAGCTCCGTCGCAGGTCGCGTTGCAATTGACTGAAGCATTGCCATACGTGCAGCGTTCGTTTCATCATTAGCAGTTCGACAGTCTTCATAAGAACCATGGTTTGTTGCGAAGCGGGTTTTCAAAACGAAGTACAGTTGTCGCGGCAGTTTTTATAGAGTCGGAAATGGGTTTCCACTGAGCTTCAGGATCGTCACCGGGAGGGGGTGGGTTCTGTGCCAAAAGCTGCGAGAGCTTCCTTGAGTAGGCTGTGCCTACCTCTGGTAATTGCAACTTTCCGATAACCAGCTTTCTCTGCATCTGGTTTTGTACGATTTTCTTCAATTTAAGCTTTGCGGCTACCAGGTAGTGATCGGAATCGTCGTCAGCTCCTCTGATCACTCGTACGTCCATTACACTGGATGAGTCCATTTACCACGTGATAAATTTGGTTCTTCGTTCTTTGTTTAGGGGATACCCAAGTTGCCTTGTGGATGTCTTTATGCTGGAATCTTGTACCACAAATGACCATGTTTTTTGTTGCGGCAAAGTCAATTAGACTCATACCGTTGTCGGAAGTGTCAGTATGTAGACTGAAATTGGCAATTTTCACTGCGTTCTTTAGCATTAAAATCTCCTAGCGCAATCTTAATGTCAAGGCCACGGCAGGGGTCATACGTTCCCTCTAGGCGCTCATAGAATATGCCTGCGGCATCATCAACTTTCTCTTCTGTCGGGACATACACACAAATTAGACAAAGAAGTGCCCGTAGTGTCGAGAATATTGCTGCCGCTGTGGCTTGAGTTCAAGAAAGCCCAAATGTGTCTCTCACATGTCGTTCTCAAGCGTTGGACATCTCTGTGACGTCGTTGTGGCGAATTTTGCGAAAATTTCTTGGCCTACATCCTTACAAGATCAAATTGACGCAAGAACTGAAGCCTCTTGACCACCATAAGCGTCGTATGTTCGTGAATTGGGCTGAGCAACAACTTGAAAATGATTCGGATTTTCATCGGAAAATCATCTTCAGCGATGAGGCTCATTTCTATTGGTCAGACAGCAGTCCACACGTAATCCATGAGTCATCATTCATTGCATCCTGAAAAAATTACGGTTTGGTGCGGTTTATGGGCCGGCGGCGTCACTGGGCCGTACTTCATCCGTGATGATCAAGACCGGCACATTACTGTGAATGCGAATCGCTACCGTTCAATGATAACCGAATATTTTTGGCCCCAATTGGATAATATGGACTTGGAGGACATGTGGTTCCAACAGGACGGCGCCACAAGCCACACAGCGAATGCCACACTCAATTTATTGGAAACCAAGTTTGCTGAACGTGTTGTCTCACGAAATGGCCCAGTCGATTGGCCGCCTCGGTCGTGCGATTTGACGCCGTTAGATTATTTCCTGTGGGGCTTCGTCAAGTCTATGGTCTATGCCAACAAGCCAGCGACGATTGATGAACTTCGTACGAATATCGAACGTGAAATTGCAGCAGTATCGGCCGATTTATGCTTAAAAACGGTCGAAAATTGGGTTCAGCGTCTGGACTTCTGCAAGCGTGCCCGTGGTGGCCATGCAAAAGAAATCAAGTTCCATACATAATGGCATCGAACGTACTTTTACAGGAATTAAGAATTTCATTGGTATCTAAAACCGGTTTTGTTTTATTTAAAAAAAACTTTTGTAGCGCTCTTATTGAAAAACCCTTTATATGTCGCAGTTTCTGTTTCTTGCGCAGTCATACCCTTTCCTTCGCATTTCCTGGATAGCGGTAATGTCAGCCTTATAACTTGCGATGACATCTTCCAATTGGATACTTGCTCCGGATCTATAAAGAGTTCTTACATTCCTAGTGCATATCAGTAAACCGAGATCCTTGTAACGTTTGAGGAGGTCGTCAACAAATAGAGGTTGTTTATGTTTTCCTTTTCGGTTTTGTATATTCACTGCCACGATGAACAGTGGCGGGAGGCAAACCAGGATATTTGATTACAGCCGCCCGTTATGGGTCAGATGCTGACCAGGATGCAATACGTCGAACCTGGATTTTCTTTTTTGGTTTTCGATCCACCGTTGACCCGAGTGTTCTTGCGCCTTCTTAGGACAAAAGAATATGCCCGATAGTTTGATGAGCTTCAGTGGCATCAGTCACCTACTAAACCTGAGACATATCAGTGACTCAAATATCTATTATATATGTAATATCATAATCAATTAATAAAATAATCAAATGATCAAGTAGTCAAATAGCCAAATAATTTAAAAATTAAGAAATCTACACTGAACAGAAAAGCCTGGAACGAAAATATTCATATATCCAACAACTTTTGTCATCGAAATTGCGCTATCGTACACATTTATCCCAACTACGAAAATGTGCTCATTACCTGAATATTTTTCGTCACTGTGATGAAAGCTGCGGAAATAAATTTGTTTCATTATGTTAAATCTATATGATGAATTGTTTTCCACTCGATGTAATAATTACACACTCAAGAAAAAAAGTTTGCTATTACCATAAGAAAGAAATTTCTCTGATATTGCAGAAAATTTACTAGCATAACAACAAATTGTTTGCAGTTTTGATTTAGAATGCATTCTACTGAAAAGTTTTCAGTTTTCTAAAAAAGGTTACTGATAATAACAAAACGAATTATAATGCACCAATAGCAATTAGCGTTTGGTCCTGGATTTCACTTTGCCTTGTCTTGGCTACACTATTACTTATATTATATAAAAAATAAATCAATGAGTGTTCGAACTCGCGGGCGATTTGTTAACACCTTTTTGTTACACGGAACCTGTTCGATTTCTATGAACACATTAGTAAATGTTACATTGGAAAATAAAAAAATTAATACCTTTTGTGCTGAAGGCTCTTTTGCTATTGCACTTTCTTTTTTCATACATCTGCTTTAACATTAGATGTAGTATTGTTAAAATAAATAAAGCAATATTTAGATCACTGAAATAATTGTTCTTTTTTTGTCATAAACAGAGCGACGTCAAAAAGTATTGAATAGTATAGGGAACTTATTGCACCCTTTTTCCACTCTCATATAGAGAGTCTGAGTAAAAGAGCATAAACGAGTCTTATTCTCTTTACAGAATATTTCAATATAATTGCACCACTTCAATAATGTTACTACTTAAAACAATATAAAGCATAAAGCATAAATGTTTCACAAGGCATCAATGTGTCACATCAAAATTTTGAATGAACCAAGTTACATCAATAGCATCAAACTTATATCCAGCAGAGACTATTGTTGTATAACAACCACGTATGTGATGCTAACACTGTGTGTGGTTTGCATGTGTTCACTTTGATAGTTTGTTCTACCCGTGCCTATTGATGTGAACACATCAAAAAGCGAGTTAACACTTTCTACCACCAGGGGCTTCAATTGAAAATTCAAGATATATTTCATATTTACTTGCTCAACTAAGTGGCCTCAAACAACATGGACGGACCTTTCAAAGGGCCTTTGAAAAACAGGGCAACATGTTTCACCAGCCAGCTCGATCTTCAGCTTTTCTCCACCACCAATATCTCGCAAACCATATTCCACCTGTTCTCTCCACCAAGCCTTGGTCTTCGATGTCCTTCGAGCTCGTTGCCGATTACCTTTCCCACTGGTTCATTCGGATTCATTCTACTGACATGGCCTAGCCAGCCCAAACGCTCTGTTTCAATACGCCTAACGACATCGATGCCGCGGTACAGTTTATACAGCTCGTGGTTCATCCGTCCTCGATACTCGCCGTTCTCCATAATAGGATCATATATTTTTCGGAGCAGTTTTTCATCGAAGTCTCCCAGTGATATATTATAGCAGAGTACAACATGAGTTAGATTTCTGGTGCATAAAGCAACACAGGTTGTACGAAAGTCTGATGGAGTTGGATCTTCGTTACTCAAAAGAGAGTTTTATTTTTGAAGTGCTTCCTTCGCCCGAAATAACACGGGTTTGCAATCACAATTTTCCGTTTAATTTCTTGGCTGGCGTTGTTGATTCTCTTTACGGCAGATCCGAGGTAAATAAATTCGTCCACTACCTTGAAAGTGTAACGGCTGTCAACGTTCTCCTTTCCATCCAATTGGGTGGATGTTCTACTTGTCGAAAACATGAATCCTGTCTTAAAAAATTATTTTTCAACATAATCTCCTTTTACTACACTTAGCTCGACGTTTCTCCAATTTTTGTATCCCTTCCGAAAAAATAGGATTTTTCGAGGTCCATAAAGTAGGCATTTGTTTGATCAATAATTTTATCGTTGGAGCTAAATCTATTTCTACCGAGCCATGAGCGAATGATGTGCCAATTCGAAACCCAATTAATGGAATTTTGCCAATGAGACTACACATGTGTGCCCCCGTGCGCTTATGGTCATTTGAGAGCAAACGCGGCACCCATATTGCAGACAGCTTTCTTAAAGACAACTGATGATTTAAAATCGAAACCACACTGCCATATGAAATGCCTGTGGCATCAACAATCTCACGCACATTTACTCTTCGATCAGCCAACATCATATCGTGGATTTTTTGCGACATTTTCGGGTGTATTGAACTCAATTGGCCGTCCAGAAAGTTCAGCGTCATTTGTACTTGTGCGACCACAACGAAAGTCAGTAAACCACTTTTTTACCATTAAAATCGATGGTGCAGAGTCTCCATAGTACGATATTTATCAAGCTTTTCCTTGGTTTGATTGACGGTTTTTTTTTTCGAAAAAAATAAAAATAAAATCACTTCTATCCATTTTTAAAAAATTGCACGAGGTTATAATTTTTGAAAGGCTGTTAAACGCAAAGTAAATAACGGAACTTGCTCAAAATTTGACAGTAGTCTACTAACAGGTGGTACTTGACGAGAGCAGTGGTGCATTTCATATAACTTCGAGGGAAGTTCGTAAAGTCACGGCTTTATTGATTCGCCCGAACATAAATTGTACGTATAGGTACATTACATAAATAAATGAACAGTTTCCCAGTACATCCATGCAAGGACTGGGTAGAGCTTCTAACAGTCAGAGAGCTGTGCGTTTCTACGTTTGTATTAACTACAGCCTTACTTAAATACGGGTTGTTGCAGGTGAAATAGCGTACAGCTGGTTTATTATTTAATAACCATTCGAAGAGTGGTCAACAAATTTGAAGAAACTGGGTCGGTTATAGACAGTAAGACTCCTGTGCGTCAACGTACCGGTAGGTCTCTTGAAATCATTGTTGTTTTAAACGAGAGTGTCGCCGAAAACCTGAACACATCAATTCGGCATCGTTCTCAATAACTTCAAATTTCACGAATTCATTCGTACAAAATTCTGCTTACTCAGGGGCTCAAACCAGGTGACCATGGAAATCGCCAACAATTCGTTCAATGGGTAATGGAGCAAAGTGAAGTCAATGCCAATTTTTCCACACAAAAAAAACACACCCTCCGATGAAGCGTATTTCCATTTGAATGGCTTCGCAAAAATACAAAATTGTCGAATTTGAGGCTCAGAAAATCCTCATGCAATCCATAAGAAACAAATGGAACCACAACGAGCAACTGTCTGGTGCGGATTTTGGTCAGGCGGCGTGATTGGGCCTTGATTTTCTGATGATGAGGCCGAACATGCAGCAACTGTGAACGGCATTCGTTACAGGAACACCATAACGGTGTTGATGTGCCATCTACTGGACGGCATGGAACTAGACGGCAATACGACACTATCTGCCACACCCCGTATGAAACAATCAATTTATTGCAGCAACGATATCCAAAACAAATTACCTGAAGAACTTCTGATGTCACCTGGCCAATAATATCATGTGATTTAACGCCGTGCGTTTTCTTTCTTTGGGGTTTTGTGAAATCTCGGATTTATTCGAATAAACCAGAAACAATTCCAGAGTTCACGTCTGAGATCCAATGCGTCATCGGTGAGATACAGCCACATCTCTGTGAAAATCTCATGGAAAATTTTATGAAAAGGGTAATGGCCTGTCAACAGATCCGTGGGGGCCAGTTGCCGAAAATGTTATTCTATACTTAAACGAAGCATGTTTTCTTTACAATTCAATAAAAACAATCACAATTTCATAAAAAATACATGTTTTTCTTTTAAAATGAAAAAGAGCATTCTTCCTGAGACACCCTTTATGTACAATCTCTCAGGCATTTGGCAAATATGTATGATTAGAGAAGAATAACTGGAATGCTCGGAAGTTTACCCGCCTCAGGCGAAACACCATACGAAAGGTCACCCGCGTGGGTACTACACCATTTCCAATTGAAATTTGAAAAATATCAATTTAATTTTGAAAAATATCAATTGAAATTTGAAAATTATATTTGAAATTTGAAATACATTAAATGAAATTCAAAAATTCTATTTAAAATTTGAAATACATCAATTGAAATTTGAAAGACATCAATTGAAATTTTCAATTGAAATTTGAAAGACATTAATTGAAATTTTAAATTAATCACTTGAAATTTAAATTTTATTAACCGATTTAATGTATTAGATTTTTAAATTTCAATTGGTGTATTTTAAATTTGAATTGATGTGTTTTAAATTTCAATTGATGTTTTCCAAATTTCAAATGATGTATTCCAAATTTCAAATAGAATTTTCAAATTTCGATTGATGATTGATTTCAATTGTTGTATTTCAAATTTCAAATAGAATTTTCAAATTTCAATTGTTTTCAAAGTTCAAATACAATTTTTAAATTTCAACTGATGTATTTCATTTTTTAAATACAATTTTTAAATTTCAATTGATTTTTTTCAAATTTCATTTGGAAATCGTGTAGTAAAGCGAAGGTTAAAAGAAGCCAACACTTCGTTAATCCTCTTGTAACCAAAACCAGTCCTTTCAACGAACAAAATGTCATTTCTGCTGTGGAACAATGGGTAATCATGCAAACAATGTATTTAGTATTAATCAAATTGATGTCTAGACCAAATGCTTTGGTCGTGGTATTTTGTATTTCAAATCCAAACAATTATAATGGTAATTTTATTAATGGACCTCTCAAGGACGGCAAAAAATTCAAAAACAGAAATTTATTATGACTTTTGTTATTCCTCTTTATAATTCAATTCATATTTTTTGTATTCTTGCAAGGTATTTTTAGCTTTTCATACCCTCATCTACATCATAAAGGATACACATTCAAATGTAGCCAGATTTCCCTTTTAAAGATTCCTTTTGGCGTAGCTGCTGACGAGTAGGGCAAGGAATAAATCTCCATTCTGTTCGCAGAAATGCAACTGAAAATTGCTCCTAATGGATTTGATTATTGGGGCTTGATATTGAAGGAGGGTGACAAAATTGTAATGAGAGTCAACAATGACGCACATTAAGCTCAGCGTTATCCTTGTTACGTTGGTGTGGTTATATGGTCGGATAGGGAATGGCAAACGTTTTATGTGATAATAAATGGCAAATGGTGTTTGCCTTACGGCTGATTAAATTTGATAGCTGCCTATTTGGAATCGTCCGACATGCATGGACAATTTCAATTTATAGGGTTTAATTCGATAATAATGATTGTGCCAAAACAGTTAAAATGTTAGTAATGGAGTGACAATTCAAGGACGACAACTGACAACTGATATACCAACTGATAAAACTGATATAGGGATTATAAAACCTGCACGCAATGAAACTAATTGCGATCTCCATATTTGATCAGAACCCAAGTAGTTTGGAAGGACTGAGTTTTTTTTTTTTTATTTTTTTGAATGGCATTAATGATATTTTGATAATATTAATGATGACATCCAACCTCATGATGATATAATTACCACCACCATTAATTCAGTCTGTCAGCTCATAATTTTCCAAAAATGTCACGGACGTATTTCCATAAACAGTGTCTCAGTAAGAATTTCTTCTGGTTTCCCATTACATCCCGTGAAGGGACTGGGGAGAACTTCTCACAATCACTGAGCTGTGCGCTTTCCAGTTTTCACTCACTGATGGGGACCTACAGTTTTACACCGATTCCGAACGGTAATTTGAGAAGATTTTTCATGGCTAGATACTCGATAGTGTCGCCGTCACTATGCGAGGTGACCGCCGCCGAAAGAATTTTTTTTTTTTTTTTTTTGAAGGTGGTCAGAGCCGGGTTCGAACCCAGGATCTCATGTACAAGAGCCGCGCACACTAACCATTGCACCACCGACGGCCTCAGTAAGAATGCTCTCTTTAATTTTAAAAGAAAAAATTAGAGAGAAAGTTGAGAAAGTTGCAATTTTTGTATAGGATTGTAAAGAAGACATGTTCCGATTAAGTATGGGATAAAATATCCGTCAAATCGCCCCCACGGCTCTGATGAGAGGTCATTACTCTCTTCATGGAATTTTCCATGACTATTTCACAGAGATGTGGCTATATCTCACCGATGACGCGTGGGATCTCGGATTTGAGCTCAGGAATTGTTTCTGGTGTTTTCGCATAAACCCGAGATTTCACAAAACCCCAAAGAAAGAAATCGCATAGCGTTAAATCGCATGGTCTTGGTGGCCAGGTGACATGAACATTTCTTGAGATAATTTGTTCTGGAAATTGTTGCCGCAATAAATCGATTGCTTCATATGCAATGTGACAGGTGGCGCCGTCTTGCTGAAACTACATGTCGTCCAGATCCATGCCGTCCAGTTGAAGCCACAAGAACACCGTTACCAAGTTCCTGTAACGAATGCCGTTCACAGTCACTGCAATTTCGGCCTCATCTTCAAAAAATCAAGGCCCAATCACGCCGCCTGACTAAAATCTATCACCAGACAGTTGGTCGTTGTGGGTGCATTTGTTTCTCATGGATTGCATGTGGATTTTCTGAGCCCCAAATTCCACAATTTTGTGTATTCACGAAGCCATTCAGATGGAAATGCGCTACAGGGGAGAAAATTACTTTTTTTTTTGAAAAAATGAAATTGACTTCACTTTGCCGCATTACCCTGTGGACGAATTGCAGGCGCTTTCCATGTTCTGACGGTTTGAGCTCCTGAGTAAACTGAATTTTGTACTCATGCAGGTGGAGGCCTTATATCAAAATTCGCTGCGTAGTGCTTCGTGAAATTGGAAGTTGTTGAGAACGGTTTCGACGACACTCTCGTTTACAGCAGCAATGTTTTCATGAGACCAACCGGTACATTAAAGCACATGAGACTTATGTACTATCCATAACCGGCCGCGTGTCTTCAAATTTGTTGAATGGTTGACAAAGTGCACCAAAACTTTCTCCACTGAAAGTTCTTCGAAGTTTGCGAGCGGCCTCAGCATAACTTTACAAATTTTTGTAATAAGTTTACGCAATTATGACACGTTGGCCTTTCGGAAAGCGCTCCATTTTTAATAATCGGAATAAACATATGCGCCAGCTGTCAAATTTCAGAGTTGCCACTTGAACAAAAAAATAAATGATACTAAATTTAAGAAGTGCAATCTTACTGAGACACCCTTTACAACTTGCTCCCATCATACTTTTCTCATTTTTTTCGCTCTTGAGATGTTGCAGAGATGTCGCTCTTGCTCGTCTATGATCTACTTCGATGTCAAGGGATTCGGTATAATGTTTTTTAAGTTTCTCTTCGGAATTTGATAATACTTGACATCATCTTGGCAGGAATAACCAGATTAGATAGAAATACATAAAATATACCTGGTATCGAACTGTCAAATTTATCGGTATAATCCAAAAATTATTGCAATTACTGGGCTCTCTCTTTCGGTGAATTTTACAGGACATAAGTAAAAATAAATGTAGACTTCCGCAAGCAACAAACGCAGACCTTTTGGGCGTCGTTTGCCACAAAAATATTTATGTTTCCTACAAACAGTCAAGGTTCAAGCCCTTTAAATCTCCTGGTCGTGACTGGATCCTGCTCCATATGCTGCAGAAATGTAATGCCTTTGTCAACCCTCATCATCTGAGTATCAATAGGGCTTGTCTCAGACTTTCCCTTATACCAGACAAATTGAAGGAGGTACTAGCCGTTTTAATTGCCAAGTCTTTGAGAGACTAGTCATGCCTCTCCTTATGACTATACACCAATCCGGCTCTCATCTTTTCTATTGAAAGTTTTGTAGAGAACGGTTGACCTGGACATCAGGTATCGAATTATTTCGTGTTACGTGTGTGGTAGACAACATGCCTACCGCAAGGGTAGATCTGTGGAAACTGCTCTGCACGATGTTATGGGTTATCTTGTGCGCAATTAGAAATTTTGGGGATTTCACTTTGGCTGCCTTCTAAAATATAGGAGGTGCTTTTAACAATGTGCCATCTAGACTTCAAGGGAATCTCTAGAGTCCGTTGGGGTGCCTTCACTTTTTGTCGAATGGATTTCGAATATGCTTCGAGATCGCATTGTAGACTCGAACTTTAGGTTGAGCTCAGTTCGGAAGCTGACTACAAGGGGCACGCCGCAGGGTGGAGTGTTATCCCTCTGCTGTAGCTTTTAGTGGTTGACGGCATACTTAAGGACTTTGAGTTGGAAGGATGTAGATTTGTTGCCTATGCGGACGACATTGTTATTGTAGTCTGTGGAAAATCTTTGCCTACGATCAGCGACCTTATGCAGGATGCCCAGGTGAGTTGCAGGATTGGGCCAGGCACTGTGGCCTCGGTATTAACCCGGCAAAAACGGAGCTGGTTCTTTTTACGTGCAGGCAAAAGATTGGAAATTTTAAGAAACCAAGGTTGGAGGGCGTAGAGCTATCGCTATCTTCTGGGGCGAAATACCTCGGTATCGTTTCATGATCTGAAACTGAACTGGAAGGTAAATACTGAGGAACGAATGAATGGCCGTCGATGGTGCAATGGTTAATATGCGCGCCTCTTGAACAAGAGATTCTGGGTTCGATCTCTACTCTGACCACCTTAAATTTCTTTCGGCGGCGGTCACACTATCGAGTATTTAGCCATGAAAAAGCTTCTCAAAATACCGTTCGGAACCGATGTAAAACTGTAGGGCCCAATCACTGAGTATAGAACTAGAAAGCGCACAGCTCACTGATTGTGAGAAGCTCTCCCCAATTCCTTGATGGAATGTAGTGGGAAACCATTTTTTTTTAAGAATGGAGAAGGGATTGAATGTGCTCTATGCCTGTCGGAATTCGATTGGCAATAGCTGGGGTCTTTGTCCGGAAATCGTGCATTGGCTTTCTTCGGCTATTGTGCGCCCAATTATCACCTATGGCTGCGTAATCTGGTGGAAGGCATTGGGGAACAGCTACCAGTTGAAAATGCTCAGTAAAGTTCAGCGCACTGCGTTGATCAATTTAACTACTTTTGATGTCTATCCTTTAGCATGAGAGAATTAGGCATCTGGAGGAATACCCCTGAGGGACATGCCAACATTCTCCAGGAGTTGATTAAGAATCAGGCGGACGAGAGTTTGAGGCAAGCTACCAACTACATGCTGCCGACTGTAGACTTTGGGTGATGCCCGGAGATCATGGTGTCTGTTAGGAGTGACTGGGTGGGAGGTATACCTTCCACACCCTCTGGTAATCTGAGCTTTACAGAAGGCTCCAAAATTAAATCGAACACAGGAGCGGGGATCTTTAGTGAAGACCTTGAATTGGGTGCGAACGGCAGTGTCTTCCAAGCGGAAATCGTGGCGATTATGCGAGCTGTGACTGATATAATCGACTCGTGCTTGTTTCCATTGGGTGAATTTGTCATCTGCTTGGATAATAAGCCAGCCCTGGCAATAGCTGGGGCTGACACATATGTAAATGCTAATTGGTTAGAGATTGCAAGTGGATTTTGAACAGTGTAGTACCCGAAAAACTAAGACTCTGCTGGGTTCCGGGTCATAAAGATATCACAGGGAATGTTGAAGCAGACTGTCTTGCTAGATTAGGATGCACTTCGGTTGATTTGAGATTGATTGGCTCTGCATATCCATCGATCTGTTACTTATATGGCTCGATCGGTCGCTGGTCGCCAGTCCTACGCTGGTTGTATTCGTGTTGCCTGCAGCTATTCTCACGATGATCTCAATTAATTTGTTGTAGAGATCGCATGATAGGGTATAGGGTGTAGGGAGACGTCGCCTTATACTAAATGGTTAGGTTAGATCTTTTCCAACCTTTCCGGATGATCTCGTGTCGGTCAGTGTCATTCTACAAAGGCGTGTAAGCTTAGCAGGAATACCAAGCTCCGACATAGCTTCATACAGTTTTCCCCGTATCGGGCTATCAAAGGCTGCCTTATAACCTACACGGAGGTGGTAGGCGTCGAGTCTACCCTCGTGAGGTTTAGTCAGGATTTGTCGTAATGTGAATATCTGGTCAGTAGTTGACTGTCCAAGCCTAAGGCCACACTGCTGAGGTCCGATCAGGTCTGCAATACACGGCTTTAGTCTTTCACACATTACGCTCGAGAGGACCTTGTATGCGATGGATAAAAGTAATATTCCACCATAATTGGTACATATACTCCGGACGCCTTTTGCAAAAACAGAAAACAGTATGCTAGGACTCCAGTCGTCGGACATATGGTCGTCTAGCCAGAGTTTGCATATGAGCTGATGCATGCTCCTTTTAAAATCAATGCCAGCTTATCTGGTTGTCCATCGGCACCTACGGCTTTGTTGTTCTCAAGCCGATAAATTGCAGTTCAAACTTCGCTTTGGTTGGGAGGGGCAGACGACGCCATCACTCTGTATTTGCTCAACACCCACATCTATATTGAAGTCTCCTGAGACAACTAAGGCAGAATATTGTTGCCTCCATATACCCAACTGAATTCCCGTTCTCATCTCCACAAAAAGGGGGTGCATTGGCCCATGGCCGTGAGTTTGACTTTACAGTTTTCGGCCTTTTACGTGCTTCATTCTACCTTCTGTATATTACAGTTTGCTTCACTCGTGCCACAACCGTTTTTACTGGCTTTTTGACTTCATCATCAAGTTTTTGGCGATTCAATACAATGAAACAAAAAAAAACATTTTGCTCATGTTGTTTAATAGACCCAATTCATAAATACCATACCATATTTTAACAAAGAATTCATCATGCCCTTTGATGTCATGACCGGCCACCATTACTCTGACGTTAATTGTGTTTCCTATATGTCACACCGTGACTTCCGTGCTTTTGAACTGCCTCAGTGGCAGTTTGAGAGGTTTTTGTAGTTGATTCTTCATGCGGAATGATGTCATTGCCATTAAGGATACTTCTTTTGTTTCATTTCCTGTAGGCTGTATGAACTAAATTTATGTTATTCAATGACAGCAATACAATTATAGAATAATAACGAAAATCAAGCCACTTGGGTGAGGGAAGTTACTTATTAAAAACTCATTTCACCAACATAATCACAATTTGTGCGGCAACTTGGTGTACAACAACTTCTCGTAGGATGTTTTTTTTACCATACAACACGATAAATCACAACTGAATGTCATAAATTTGGAGGCAGTTTCAAAAGTCACTGTCAATGCATTTTGTTGCACACTTCTTAAATTTAGGCAATCTTAAGGATTTTCAGGAAAGGATTTAGAATATGCAAAGGATTTGCAAGGATTTGTCGAGGTCATTAAAATGGGCGTTTGTTTTAGTTATGACTTTTTGATTGCAGCCACACCTCTTCCAGTCGAGCCATTTCATACGTCTGTTGCTTAAGCAATTCGTAATCCAATTCTTAGCACTAGTTGTTTTGGTGAAACAGCAGTTTGTTCTTGACCAAAGGCGTTTGATTTATCTTCAAGTCGTCAGTGAAACAGTTTAAGGACATGCAATGATATTCACCGTTAGTTGTTTTTCTTAATTAATGCCATAATTTGGTAACAACTCTGTTACACTAATTTGGTAACACCATGGTGGTAACGCCAAGGTGATATCACCAAGTTGGTAATACCAAGGTGATATCACCAAGTTGGTAATACCAAGTTGGTAACACCAAGTTGGTAACACCAAGTTGGTAACACCAAGTTGGTAACACCAAGTTGGTAACACCATGTTAACGCCAAGTAGGCAACACCAAGTCGTTAACACCAAGTTGGTAACACTAAGTTGGTAACACCAAGTTGGTAAGACTAAGTTGGTAACACCAAGTTGGTAACGCCAAGTAGGTAACGCCAAGTAGATCAAACCAAGTTGGTAGCACCAAGTAGGTAACACCAAGTTGTTAACACGAAGTTGGGAACATCAAAGTTGGTAAAACCATGTAAACGCCAAGTAGGTAACACCAAGTTGTTAACACCAAGTTGGTAACACCAAGTTGGACCACCAAGTTGGTAACACAAAGTTGGCAACGCCAAGTAGGTAACGCCAAGTAGGTAACGCCAAGTAGGTAACACCAGGTTGGTAACTCCAAATAGGTAAAACCAAGCTGGTAGCACCAAGTAGGTAACACCAAATTGTTAACACTGTGATGACGAAATTCCTTCACTCATTTTAGGCCACAATAAAAGTACACCTTCTTTATCGTATTTTTATTAAACAGAGATTAATTTTAGAGTTTAACAAGAACTCTACTTAGTTTATTTTACCCCTCAACGGCAACGGAGGTTGTCTACAAACTTTGTGTGGAATTTTGCTATAATCCCGTTATTCCCTGAATCTGAATTCTCTCTCTCACTACACAAAAAAAATTCTGTGACGAATCCTACCCCCGCGAGCTGCACCCCAGTATCCTGAGGAAAATTGTCGCTACAACACTTTCGTAACATCAACTTGGTAACACCAAGGTGGTAACACAAAGTTGGTAATGCCAAGATTCTAACACATAGTTGGTAACACCAAGTTGGTAACACCTAGTTGGTAACACCAAGTTGGTAACGCCAAGTTGGTAAGACCAAGTTGGTAACGCCAAGTTGGTAAGACCAAGTTGGTAACGCCAAGTTGGTAAGACCAAGTTGGTAACGCCAACTTGGTAACGCCAAGTTGGTAACGCCAAGTTGGTAACACCGAACTGGGACTAGCCCACCTCAGCCCTACAGTGTAGTCGTACTTATTTAACAGGGGTCAAAGGCTTTACAAAATAAGGATAATATGTTTCCCCAACTGGATAACACCAAGCTGTCGAGGCAATCTTCCACCTGCTCTCTCCGGCAAAGTCTTGGTCGTCCTACTTTAAGATGCCCCATGTGTACGTCGTCGAATACCTTTCGCACTGATTCATTCTGATCTATCCTACTGACATGGCTTAGCCAGTGTAAACGGGATATTTTGATACGCATACTTCGGCGTTGTCGGGTTACAGATTATACAGCTCGTGGTTCATCCGTCGTCAAAACTCGCCGTTTTCTGGTATAATACCATATATTTTCCGGAGCATTTTTCCCATATGTGTTTCATCAACATGCAATATAACTCAGAATTCTACGCCATAAAGCGCGGTCGTAGTCGTCCTATTTTTCGGCTATCTTCGAATATCTGCCGCGCTGGTTAATCCTTAAGCATTCTACTGATACATGATATCTATGGGATATTCTCGCCTTCTGCTGGAGCTATGGAGTATATCAACTAGTCATCACTTTTTCCTGACGTCATTGCTGTTACATATTTAAACTGATATCGTCGGACCTGACGTATGACACGCTCTTTCGTGTTTATTGTTTTATAGTAAAAGGCCAATTAATGCTATTTAATATTGTATTTATGGCTTCGCATTGTCCTTTGGTCATAGAACTCTGCCAAGTGAATTTGTATCAAAATTTGGTATTTTATTTATTGAAAACAATAAAATTGAATTAATAATAAATTGACAGGAGCGACAGCTAACGCGACGTATGACTGACATTTGGATACAAATGTATGTAGGTCAAGACCAGTCATAAAACATAAATATAATGTTAGAATCGCAACTAGATTGATAGGAAATTTAAAGATACTTGACTTGATAGGAGTTTGAAACAACTGTCATTAACAATTGTATCAAAACTGTCATTATCCCAGTGACTTTCGACGAGAATTTAGTGAAACTGAAACAAACAAGAACTCTCTTTAAATCTTACTCTATCATAAATACATTGGATTCCAGTTGGACTGGAATTTTACGCAGCCTGAAGTAATTCGTCGCAATTTGGGAAAGACTGACTGGTCCCTCTACGAAAACACTTGTACAAGTTGTGTTTTCGTAGAGGGACCAGTCAGTCTTTCACATATGATCGATGTGAATCATATATGGGGATCAGGTGCGTAGATGACATACACGCTGAAAAAACGGCCTCTGTAACATATTCTCCCAAAAATATTCTGCAGGAACCATATATATGTTTGGACCACACTTCAAACATTTATGTATATGTTTGCAAGTCCCAAACAAATGTGAATTTAAGTTAGCATTATTACTGACAAATACGTATGCTTTTACGTGGAAACATATGCGTGCTTCATCCCTAACATCCATTTACTTACGTGGAAGCATTCGCCTGTTTCCCCCAAACCTCCATATACTTACGTGGAAACATATGCGAATTTTCTCCCAAACATAATAATATTTAGAAATTAAATTATTTAAAATTACCCTTTTTACATTTACTTGCATTGAATGCATTACATTTTTTAAGAAATGATAATCTGCTTTTCCTTTATATCTTGTCTCTGACGTTTCTGTTTTCGGAAGGTTTCAACTATGCCGAGGTTATCACTATGCGGTGGTACACAAACAAGATATTTATATACAAAGCATTCCGATTGTTTCTGTAAAGGTTGGGCAGAAAAAGGGATTCACGTAGTTGCCCTTTCCAGTTTCTTTCCCCAATATCGTTTCTCACTTTGGTAGCACACATAAATATATGCGAAAGCAACATCATAAACCTATTAACCGTCCGAGCGCTGGTTTATCCATTTCTCATGGATCAAGCGCTTTTGATATCCTCTGTCGGATGAACCATCGACGACTGAATACATGAAACTAAAACGCAATACATCAGCCAAATTAAGAAACACTGACATCATCTGCAATTTACACGCACATTCAGGAATATATATAAATCATTAACTGAGAGAATAATCCAAAAATATAGATACCCACTTACAAGATAGACTCTCTCGTTGTCCCTCATTTATTGTCTTGCTCTCGAGAGAGCATAAACAGTGCAACAAACACGGCTGTATTTGTATAACAAACACAAATATATTTGGGTCGCAAACACATATAATATAACATATTAATCATTGTGTCTCAAACATGTAATATTGTATATTCTATTTTGCGACATGCCAGAAAAAAAAAATGGCGTCCATAACATCCCATGAAGGGATTGGGGAGAGCTTCTCACAATCAGTTAGATGTGCGCTTTCTAGTTTTACACCCACTGATTGGGACCTACAGTTTTACACGGATTCCGAACGGTATTTTGAGAAGCATTTTCATGGCTAAGTACTCGATAGTGTCACTATCACTAAGCGAGGTGACTGTCGTCGATAAAACATGCTCCAAACACATGTTAGATTTGCACCCAAACAACAAAAAAAGGATAGACTTTTTAGCATTTAGGCAATGAAGCGGAGAGGGTCGCGAATGCTCGAAGTAGGTTAGGGTTAATAAATTTTTAACGTGGATGACGTACTAGATTCCCAGAGACCTTTTATGAGCTGCATATATTTTTACCAGTTTTGTTTCCGTATTTAAAAATGTCAGTAACCGTGAGAAAAAACCAAATGAAAAGTAAGTAATGACAACTACTTTGGTCACTAACGTGAGCTGAAACTCACTCACGTACCCATCGCAAGTAAATAAATGTAATCAAGAAACAGCTGTAAGCAACAGCTGTATTTAACTGTTGATCATATGGATTCAAAAAACATGTGTAAAATCATGTAACTGAATGTTTTATTAGAAAACATGTTGCTTTGGTTGCTTTTTGTGAAAATATGAGTGATTTTCATAATTTTGATCTGATTTTAAATCGTCATACAGGATTTCGACGCCTGAGTGCGATCGAACGAGACACAGCATTGGAAAATTTCAGCAGATATTTGGAGTAGGGTGATTATGAACCTCAACTATTTGAAGATGGAGGTGAAAATGTCGACGGGGATTATGTACCAGACGACGCTGCGTCTGACGTCGAAGGCGAACTGTTTATTGAAATGTGAGAAGAATTAGATTCCGAGAAGAAGAGCGCATTCTAAGTGAAGTTACGGGAGGTTCACCGCATTTTTTTTTGCCAATAGCGGCAATAAATGGTAGGTAGAACCACCATTAAGTCACCGCGTTCGCACTAATAATGTGGTAAATTATACAGAACGCAAGCCAGGTCCAACATTTGGTAGTGTTGCTGATCCATTGTCAAATATTTAAATCCATCTTGACCGAGATGAAATTGCGTATTGTATGATTAGCGACGGAAACAGAAAAGTCAAAGAATTGGCTGCAGCCTGGATTACAGGAAATCTCACCGCAAAGTCACAACAATGGAGTCCACTATCGTTGAAAGAGTTTCACGCATATCTCGGTATTTTACTGCGTTCAGATCAATATCGGTCCAATTTTGAGCCAAGAAAAGAGTTGTGTGGTGTTACACATTTACCTTCATACAAAGCTGTAATGTCTAAACAACGTTTCATAGCCATCACCAGAACACTTCGTTTCGATAGTGGCACCAATCGAGCAGAAAGACAGTTGATAAGTAAACCGGCAGCTATTGATGATATTTCGACTATGATGCTTGGTAATTTAGAAAGAGCGTTTACACCGCATGAATCGATAACCGTTGATGAGCAATTGTTCCCATATCGCGGACGAAGTCGTTTCACGCAATATACCCTCTAAGCCTGCCAAATACGGGATAAAGATATGGTGGATCTGTGACTCGAAATCACATTATCCATTGAAGGGTATAATTTATAGTGGAAAACAGCCTGCTGAGGAGTCTGAAGTCAAACAAGGCCAACGGGTTGTATTAACTTTGGTAAACAAAAGTATGAGAAATTGGACGAACAATTTCAATTTAATATCCAAAGGTTAACGTTTTGTTGGAACTGTACGTAAAGTAGTGAGGCAGATTATTATTTGTGCGTTCTAACCAAGGAAAGAAATTATTCATAAGTCATTTAAAAGTTATACTTCTGAAACACAACTCTTCGTTACCATTGTTGGCCTTTGGCTCAATCTACCATCATGTATACAGATTATTAGCAACGCTTTTTATTTCAGAAAGAGGTCAAATACTTTAGTTTATTTAAATAATTTTTAAATTATATATTTTGAAAATTAAAATTTGAGAATGCTTTTATTTTATTTCAATTATAACGGGTTATTCAACAGAGACGCTACAAAAGTAAATCGATAGGGACAGCAAACGACACCATAGTTTTTCCCGCTCTTTTGAAATTTCTGTTCAGTAAGGTTTGCCATTTCATCATGGAAAGGTATACGAGCCAACAACGAGTCGAAATTATTAAAATTTACTACCGAAATTTGGAGTCAGTGGTCTCAACTTTAAGAGCGCTACGTCCAATTTATGGCCGTCATAATCATCCTACAAGATCAACAATTGAGCGTCTAGTGGAAAAATTTCAATCCACAGGCACAGTACAAAATGTTCCTGTGCCAGTGAGATGAAGAAGTGCCCGTAGTGTTGAGAATATTGCTGCCGCTTAGCCTTCAGTTCAAGAAAGCCCAAATGTGTCTCTCACACGTCGTTCTCAAGCGTTGGGCATCTCTCTGACGTCGTTGTGGCGAATTTTGCGAAAAGATCTTGGCCTCCATCCTTACAAGATCAAATTGACGCAAGAACTGAAGTCGCTTGACCACCATAAGCGTCGTATGTTCGTGAATTGGGCTGAGCAACAACTTGAAAATGATTCGGATTTTCATCGGAAAATCATCTTCAGCGATGAGGCTCATTTCTGGCTGAATGGCTTCGTCAATAAGCAAAATATGCGTTATTGGTCAGACAGCAATCCACACGTAATCCATGAGTCATCATTGCATCCCGAAAAAATTACGGTTTGGTTGCGGTTTATGGGCCGGCGGCGTCATTGGGCCGTACTTCTTCCGTGATGATCAAGACCGGCACATTACTGTGACTGCGAATGGCTACCGTTCAATGATAACCGAATATTTTTGGCCCATATTGGATAATATGGACTTGGAGGACGTGTGGTTCCAACAGGACGGCGCGACAAGCCACACAGCGAATGCCACAATCAATTTATTGGAAACCAAGTTTGGTGAACGTGTTATCTCACGAAATGGCCCAGTCGATTGGCCGCCTCGCGTGCGATTTGACGCCGTTAGATTATTTCCTGTGGGGCTACGTCAAGTATATGGTCTATGCCAACAAGCCAGCGACGATTGATGAACTTTGTACGAATATCGAACGTAAAATAACAGCAGTACCGGCCGATTAATGCTTGAAAACCGTCGAAAATTGGGTTCGGCGTCTGGACTTCTGCAAGCGTGCCCGTGGTGGCCATGCAAAAGAAATCGAGTTCCATACATAATGGCATCGAACGTACTTTCACAGGAAACTTTTGTAGCGCTCTTATTGAAAAACCCGATACTGTAGTTTATTTAAATAATTTTTAAATTATATACTTTGGAAATTAAAATTTGAGAATGATTTTATTTTATTTCAATTATAAAATGTATGCTTAAAATAAGATTTTTGTCTAAAATTTCTGTAATTGTTTTGTAATTAATTTGTTGTATTTTAATATTTAAAAAATAAATAAATAAATGGTTTCCCGTTACATGCCATGTAGGGATTAATATTAATTAATATTTAATAATTTGTCTTAAATCCCTTGTCATGTTTTAAACATCTTAACACTAACACAGTAATTTATATGACCTTGTCTTGTTGTGCTAGGTTGCTATTTCACATAGTATGACAGGTTGAATTAGTAAATATCATGTCCATTATATCAACTGTATCGCTTAAATTCTACCAATCGCTGTAACATCCGAGAACATGATGATAAAAAAATACATTTGTATAATGTTAAAATTGCACAGTTTACCCGTGTTATTTTCCATGAATTTCTGCATAGTAAAAATTTTACCGTAAGGTAAAACATCAGAGCGTATGATTGCTTTTTTTTATCTTGTTACAGTGTATTTGCTTTATATCACATTCTATTGTTTTCTCACTGCAACAGACACATTTAACCCTTCACCTTATGAAATGTAAAACAAGAATAACAGCGGGTATTATTTATATCGTTTATCTTATGTTCTCTTCTATTTGCACTCGTGCAGATAAAGTTAGTTGTGAGGTGAGACACCTTAACGAATGAGCAATATAAATTTTTGAACTTGTTCTCTTTTTTTTTTGGATAAATGGCGAAGGGGTTATTGTTTAGTGGCTGTCGGTGTTCCAATAGTAGTATACGTGGGTCTTGTACATGAGACCGTGGGTTTGATCTCTGCTCTGACCACCATACAATTTGATTCGATGGCGGTTACCTCGCTTTGCGTCGGCTACACTATCCATCATTAAGCTATAAAAATGATCCCAAAAATACACTTCGGATCTGGTGTAAAACTGCAGGTCCCAATCAGTCAGTATAAAAGTAAAAGAAGTATAAAAGTATAAGAGTAAAAAAAAGCACACAACTCAATGATTGTGAGAAGCTCTCCCCAATACCTTCATAGGATGTAGTGGGAAAAAAAATGTTTGAATAACAAATAGGTTAGTTAAAAGTGGCTGCCACTATTGAGAAACATAGTTTAATGAGGACCGTTGTTATATCACGGAACGCCATACCCCGTTGCCATTGTTGACCCTTTACATACCCTGTATCCTGGTGTGGCTAAGGCGCGCTCAAGCCACATGATACCTCATTCTCATATTTCAGAATGCGGCTGAAAAAGTGACGTACATTATTCCCTGCCACTCCAATGCGCACTCTGCGAAAGGTCCTTAGATCATTCAGCTTCATGTAATGAATGTCTGTTAGATCCAATATGAAGTCAGATCCTAGATATTTTGTACCACTCACATAAAATTCCGAACAGTTGCATATGAGTTGTTCTACTCTCTCATCCTCCACTTCATCACCACAGTTTCTGCAATAATCAGCATTTGAGACTTCCGGTCTAAACGCATGTTTGCCTGCCAAGTGATACCAAGATCGCAGCTACTAGCATAGATATATCTTGTCGAGGACTGGATATGAAGTTTGGCTCACGATAAAGGTCATAAGTTGATAATACTTGAATGGTGATCCCTCATTTTGTTCTTTCAGATCATCTTTCGTTCACATGCCTCAGAATCTCGTCTGTTTGAATCATGAGCTAGCTAGTGAAAGGGACATACCCACATGACGCATACCCAGTGGACCAATAAACTAATCCTTAATCTAGGTAGTTCATACGCTCTGTGGTTCCCTGAAATATTTTTGTGTCCCCGTGCCCATATAAGGTGGATACCGAACTGTTGGATCATCTCAGTTAGAAATGCGAGACAGTTGTGGTCTGCACTTGAAGTCTGGAATACAGATGTCTGCGAATTTAAAGCTGCTAGACTGTCAGAGTTAGTGCTGATACTGCAGGCGGTAGTAGATTTCGTTCCAGCCAAAGGGTTACTATCCCGACTGCCATGACTTGTACCTGAAAGAGACTTCAAAGGTCTGATAGCCTTCGTACAAGATCTAGACCTAGCTCTTTAGAATAAGTAAAACAAATGGTTTCCTATCACATCCCATAAAGGTATTGGAGAGAGCTTCACACAACCAGTGAGCTGTGCGCTTTCTAGTTTTATACAGACGGATGGGCAGCTACAGTTTAATACCGTTTTTGAACAGCATTTTGAGAAGATTTTTTCATACCTAAGTACTGGATGAGTCGCCATTATTAGACGAGGTGACCGCCGCCGAAAGAAATTTGAGGTGGTCCGAGCAGGGATCGTACCCATGATCTCATGCACGCGCACACTATCCATTGCACCACCAAAGGCCATCTCCAGAATAGACTCCAAACCCTAATTTGGAATGCAGTTTAGAGCCTTCAGTGTCGAAATTGAAACATTTTTTTTTTAATCCGGTATGCGCTGTTTCCAGTCCTGCCTGTCAGGAATATGAATGGAAAGTTTTTCTCAAAGTTAGATTGAGTGGATTGCCGCTGTTCCCCTAAAATCATTTTATGACTATAAAGGCGGGCAATCCCGGCTAATATCTTCGGCGAACTCTAGACATTTCAAGAATTTGACTTCCTAGCAAATCTAGTGGTATCAGGTGAAGCAAAGTACCCAAACCCGAGGTAGGGTTTGTTCAAAGGACACCTGTGATTCACACCATTGTCATTCTCTGGATTTTTGCTACAAGGTTTAGGTACAGGTTTTAAGCAACAGGTTTACCGGTTTCAAAAAAAGTTTGAAGTTTAAAAAAAAAATCAAAGACATGTTTTTTATTGTTTGATTTTATATGGAATGACTTCATTTGGATTGATTAATGTCAAGATTGTGCTTCCCCAAGAGGGGATTTGGAATAATCTTAACCTAAATGAGTCGCTTAGCAATAAGGCAAAAAAATGAAGAACTTTAATTTGGAGTGGCACCACCGGTAACAAATACTCCTGATCAAATACTGGCAGCTGATAAAAAATGGAAGCGGAAAAAATATCACGTATTAAAGAGATTTTGTAAAATACAACTTCATGAAAATCAAGCCAATTATATAGAGTTTATATTATGCTCCTTCCTGACCTTGTTCATTCAAAATAATTTTAAATTCATGACTTTTGAATTCAACAAAAAATTTTAAGTATTAGAGAATTTAAATCAATCATACGCAACGATGCTCTGCTACACAAATGCTACACAGTGCAACACGAAAAGATATAACCATATACGGACACCACTACGTGATAAAAGACCAAAAAAATAAGACCCCTGTTTCCCAGTTTTGCCCAAAGTCCTCCAGGTTTTATTTTATGGGCCCCCAAAGAAGTGTGGCCTCGGTGTCATTTTTGCAAAAAAGTGATAATTTTCTCAAGCTCATATCTTGCAAACCGTTCGGAATTTTGAGTTACTCTCTGAGGTAAAGTTGTAGCTCTTGTCATAAAGAACAAAAATTGTAAACATATAAAATCGCACTCGCTAATCGCAAAATTTTCGGGAAATTTTTTACTTTTGGATCATTCTTGTAGTTGATTGTTTCCTTGAATTTTGAACGGTTTTCTACCTATGGACCTGAACAGGGGGAAAAAAAGGTAAAAAAATTGAAATTTGTAAAGTTTTTTTTGCGATTTTGACTTTGAAGATGAAGTTTTTTTTGAGTTTATATATTTACAGTTTTTATTCTTTATGACAAGAGCTACAACTTTGCCTCAGAGAGTAAATCAAAATTCCAAATGGTTTGCAAGATATGAGCTTGAGAAAATGATCACCTTTTTTGCAAAAATGACACCGAGGCCCCACTTCTTTGGGGGCCCATAAAAACAAAACTGGAGGACTTTGGGCAAAACTGGGAAACAGGGGTCTTTTTTTGGTCTTTTATCACATATGGTTATTTTGCCATGACTTAAAAAATTACACACAGTGCTATTTAAGATAATGGTATTTCAGTGGAACTACGAAGTTAAAATTGCTGTTCACTTATCATTCATGGAACACAAACAAGATAATCACATGTACACATGTACATGTGTTAAAAATTTTTCAAGGAAATACAGAATTATCCAAGTTAAATGAAATTGATATCTGTATCAATCATACGTCCAGTAGTCCTAAGACTGAAGTAGTCTTGCTCTGAAGTCTGACCAAAAAGAAGGGATTTCCAATAATTATGTGTAGCTATTTCGGTGAATTAGAGATTTGTGGTACATACAGTTTTAGTAACAGGAATTGGTATTGTAACATTAAAGAAATGAAGATTTATTAGTCCTCAAATTGTTACGGCCTTATTGATAAAACTTTAGAAGAGGTTTGACAGACGATTTATCATACAATAAGAATCTCTCAAATCTCTCACAACTTTTTATGTATAAGGCGGTTGGTCTGTAAAAGGCTTTTGTTAATATTTCCATGACAGGATTAAAATTCATCATACGCATTCGGGGATTATTTGGAGGGTTGTTGAAGCGCTATTATAACAGGATTCAGAAGGAGAGGAATTAAAGTCAGTATTTGAAGAACTAATTGTGAAATGCAATAACTTGGTAGCTCTAATTCTGCGTGCAATTGAAATGAATCATACGCTCCCATGTTACCGTCTTTAATAAGTATACGCTTAGAAGTATCACTACTCGTGGAATATTAAACGCAATCAATTGATTAGATTGAGTGAAGCGAAACCGAATAACGAAAATAAATCGTAACAAATTTCCCTTAAACTAAAACCCAAGAAAATCCAAAGTATTTCAATAATTTTCGAAAGGTTTCGTCATCGCGAGCAAGATTACTTTAAGCGAATCATGTATTGAATGTCAATTATTATCCAAAATGTTGCAGCTTAAAACTTTTAACTTGGCACAAAGAGTTCTATGAAATGTAAACATGTCCCAGCTACGGTTCGCGAATTAGGATGCAACGAGTGTAATGCCAGGGAAATTTATGTTCAAATCCCATTTGCTAAAAATAACAATAACAAATTATTACATGGGAAAGTTTTCAAAAGCGCCGGCAGTTATAAATAAATGTGTAGGTGTGGGAAGCCTTCCCCAATCACTTCGGGGAATGTAATGGGAAACCATTTCATTTCCGTTTTAAGTGACACACATCGGTGGCTTAACTAGCAGTTAGTGGCGGAAGATGATGCTTCACCTTCACAAACATCGAAACGATCATCCAGGGAATGTAAGTTCGAGTCCTACCCGTAACTGTGTACATTTTTCCATTAACCAAAAGAAAAACTAATTTGTTACCATAAAAGCAGAGTAAGGAGAACCATTCATTTTCATTTCGCTCGAAAATTTGAAATCAGCAAGGGAGTTTAATTTTTAATTCTTTGAAGATTTAAATCTTTTAAACTCCCGAGTTTTATTTTTTGCTTGCGAGACGAATTTTTATTTTCATAGATTTTACAATTTTAAAATAATTTAATTCAAAAATAATGATCGTGAGTCAAATTTCATACTAATTTTTAATTAATAACGGCCTGTTTCTCTATCTCGGACAAAAGCTTTCGTTCATGTTCTAGACGAAAGAAAGGGTTTTACAATCTTGTCGTTTCAAGTCGAATAAATACATTAAATTTTTAAGTACAAAAATTTGTTTACTCTATTTCGAATATCCTGTCAGTTAGGAACAATCATGAAGTCACACGAACGAAATTTTCGATTCAGAGAAACGAAATTTGAAACCAAATTTGAAGGGACTGATTGTCGTTCGAGATAGGGAAACCGGGTTGTAACTGTATACGAAAATTTTACATATGGATGAAAAAATAGAAAAGCGGGCAATAAATTGTGAAAATTTGATGATATGGGAAAATTGTTTGAAAGGATGGGAAGGTGTTTAAAATGGGAAGGATGGTCTTTAAAAATGCGTCAAAACTCGTATCGAATGATTATGAACGTAAATCTTCAAAATGCAGTGAAAAAGTGGGCGAACGGGTAAATGTTGAAGCTGCGAGAAAAATGGATTGGAATGATTAGGAATGTGGCAAAAATTGTGAACCTGGATAAAACAGGTAAAGGGGTGATCGAAAAAGGGTAGAACTTGAAAAGGCCTGAAAAATCTTTTGGAATGGATACGAATGTGCAAAAATTTTAAAAGTGCATAAGACGGTTAAAAAGGAGGAAATGGGTAAAACTTCAAAATGCGTAAAGAATCGTCTGGAAAGGTTACGAATGTGCAAAAATATAGAATGTGGGAAAAAGGGAAAATTGGGGGCGAAAAGGATAAAACTTTAAAATGCGAGCAAAATCGTTTGGATAGGTTAGGAATGAGCAATGATTGTGTGTGTAGAAAAAAAGGGGCAAAAGGGATACAACTAGAAAATGCGAGCAGAATCGCTTGAAAAGGTTAGGAATGTGGCAAAAATTGTGTATATGGATAAAAATGGGGTACAAGGGGTAAAACTACAACAATTGTGAATGTGGTTAAAAAAGTGAAAAAAGGGGGGGGGGGGGCGAAAAGTGTAAAACTAGAAAATGCGAGGAAATCATTTGAAAAGGTTAGGAATGTGGCAACAATTGTGAATGTGGTTAAAAAGGGTAAAAAAGGGGCGTAAAGGGTAAAACTAGAAAATGCGTGAAAATTATTTGAAAAGGTTAAGAATGGGGCAACAATTGTGAATGTGTTTCAAAAGGTTAAAATGGGGGGCGAAAAGGGTAAAACTAGAAAATTGTGTACGTGGATAAAAAGGGGTAAAACTAGAAAATTCGAGCAAAATCGTTATGAATGGTTAAGAATGTGGAAAAAATTTAATGTCGTTAAAAACATGTAACTTGAAAAAGCGACCACATCATTTGGAAAATTTTGAATGAAAAAATATATGAAGAGGCAAAATTTCGAAATGTCCGAAAATAGATATTTTCCCCACATACACTTGTTAATATCTCTCGTTGTGATCGGACGTGTTTTTCTTTCGTTCCGCAAAACCAATAGTTTTCTGAACACAAGTCGCCGAAATGATAGCCAAAACATCAAAACACAACTTTTGTAAACAATATTTCACACCCCAAGTAACATTTACATAAATGTATTTGTTATAAACAGAATAAATCAAAAAACAAATAACAAAGACAAATAAATCAATTGCACTCGAAGATTTGCAAGAACCCAATAAATAAACAAAACAAATAAATAAGAAGAACAAGAACCATACTATTCCTCTCACTGGGTTAAATATAAACAAGAAAAACAGCAACAAAAGCTGAATACACGAACACTCAAAGTCAACGGTCGCGTTTTCGTTTGGTCTAGTCGCGTAAAGTACAAAAAATATGCCTGGAACGAGGAACAACAAAGACACCAAAAACAAAGACATCAACAACACAAACAACAATAACACTCCAATAAAACACACCAACACCCAACAGTCAGACATGCAAGAGCTTAAATCAGACATGAAGGAGCTAAAGAGCACGATGCAGCAACTTGCATCAACCCTTGTTTCATCTCACGCTGAGCTAAGCCAGCAAATATCAGGAGCCATATCAAAAATTAACGACACTCTCTCGGCTTTATCTACTCAGGTCAACAACCTCCAAGAGAAAGATAAACAGAGAACACAAGAAATTAGCGAAATGGAGAGTCGCTTAAATAAACTAGAGCAACAGGCAATAAACAAAAACATGGAAATAAAGTTCGTACCTGAAACTGAGACTGACCCAAAAGCAACTATAAAAACAATTGCTGCATCGGTTGGCGTTGATATTACAGATGCCGATGTAGCGAAAGCTTATCGCATAAAAAGAAATAAAAATATAATTGTAGAGTTTTCGTCTCTTTCTATAAAGAAAGTAGTAATGTCAAAAATTAAAAATCACCGAATCGACGTCAATACCCTGCAAGGTGACACAAACATACCAACCAACAAATACATCTACATAAACGATGAACTAACCCCACACAATAGGCGTCTTTTATGGATGGCCAAAATAAAGGCAAAAGAAAATAAATGGAAGTTTGTATGGATCCGCGATAGCCATATTTACGCTCGAAGAAACGAAAATTCATCAACCATCATAATAAACAACAGTGCGGATATTGAAAGTATTAATGAATAAAAGAATTAAATAAAAAAAAAACTTCATTAAAATTAAACTCCAGTGAAACAAACAATAACACAAATACAATAAACTGTTTTTATAATCAGCATAAATAAAAATAAAATTAAAACTAAATTAAGAGAGTGAGGAAGGAATATATAAAAAATGAATTTAAATAAAAAACATATTAATAACTTCAATGAATTAAATATAAAAAAAGTGAATTACGATCTATCATTTATACATCTTAATATAAGATCATTCAGAAAAAATTTTACAGCATTTATATCACAAATAAACAACATAATAAATAACATACACCTAATTATTCTCACCGAAACCAACATAGTAGATGACGAAAATAATTTCTATTCTCTTAACGGCTTCAACTCTATCTTCCTTAATAGAGCAGGAAGAGGAGGAGGAATGGCAGTGTACGTAAAAGAAAACATAAATTTTGAAACAACAAACATAAACACTGACTCATACGAAACACTCAGAATTGATATAATCAAAAACAACAAAACAACTACAGTCATACCCATCTACCGTCCCCCCCATAAGAACATCAACACGTTCACTAATGAACTTGATCTATCCATCAGCAATATCAACAGAAAGAACACTACAATAATAATCGGCGACATGAACATCGACATAAAGAAGACCAATACAACAACAACAAAATACCTAGGCATGCTCTCATCGTACGGACTACAATGCATGGTAACAGAAACAACAAGAGAAGACGAAAAAAACAAAACAAGTACCTGCATCGATCATCTGTTCGTCAGATGTAACCAAACGCAAGCACACGCCGAGGTGGTCACAACAACAATATCAGACCACTACTCTGTGTTTGGGTACATCGAAGATGTAAACAAAACCAAAGAACCAACTGAAATCAGAAGTCAGGGTACGGAAAACCATAAAATCGATAGCAAGAAAGTTAACAACTTAATTCACAAAACAGACTGGAATGGAATAATTAATACATCAGGCAACACAAACGAATTATTTAACAATATATATAAAGTCTTTTGTAACATCTACGATAAATCAACAGTAGAAAATATAAAAAAGAAAAAAAGAAATGATTACCCATGGCTATCAAAGGTTATAATGCAGTGCTGTGATATAAGGGACAAATTGTATAAAAAATGGTGTAAAAACAAAGATGACAAAACAAATGAAACTATATACAAAAAATTTAACAATAATCTGAACAAAAAAATTATATATGCAAAAAATATGTACAACATGAAACAATTCATACTAAACCGGAACAATTTACGTGCAGTTTGGCAATTAATAAATGAAATTATCGGTAAGAAAACCAACTCCATTGACAAAACAATTACAAAAAGCTTTCCTAATGAAAACGTAGCAAACATAACAGAAAAATTTGCACAAAAATTTTGTGATAATGTTAAAAACATTATTCATGAGTGTGATATAAAAACAAGCAACAATCCACAAAGTAGCCGCGAAAACTCAATGTATATCGAATATAGCACCGAAGAAGAGATATACAACATCCTTAAAAATTTAAATGCGAGAAAAAGCGCAGGTGCGGACGGAATACGAGCCTGTGACTTAAAAAATAACACAAAACTTCTCACACCAGTAATCACAGCATTAATCAACAGTAGCTTAAGCGAAGCCATTACCCCAGAACTGCTAAAAACATCCTTAGTTCGACCCATATATAAGAATGGAGTTAAATCGGACCACACTAACTACAGACCGATAGCTATTCTGTCTGTGATAGAAAAGGTCTTAGAAGAAATAGTTGCAAGAAGACTCAACGCATTTCTGCTCAAGTATAAAATCCTAAATCACAACCAATATGCATTTCAAAAAGGTAAAAACATAAATCAGCTGTTAGGCTTGTTCGCAGATAAAGTAAATCAAAGTCTAGCGGATAATAAAAGCTGCTTAGCACTATTCGTTGATTTTAGCAAAGCTTTCGACACACTATCTCATGCTAAAATAATAGAGACTCTAGAGCGAAATGGAATCAGAGGCCAATGCATAGAATGGTTCAGAAACTACCTAGAGTGCAGGACTTTCAGGGTGAAAATTGAGAACAATTTAAGCGAAAGTAAGCCATCGATGTACGGTGTACCGCAAGGATCAAAATTAGGCCCTATCCTATACATAATATATGCCAACGAATTAATAAATATATTAAAAAACAGTACCACCTTTGCCTATGCTGACGATACTGCCATTTTAGTAACAGATGAAAACATAGAAGAAGCAGCAGAAATAATGCAGATCGAACTAAATACTATGACAAAATGGTGTCACGACAACGGCCTAATAATTAACGCAACAAAAACCAAAATTATTCACTTCAGACCTAGACACATTCCACGTACACACAGAACACCAATATTCCACAACACTCAATGTCTGCATAGAACATCAAATGATACAATTGACAGCTGCACTACGAAGATTGAGCTTGTGGACACTTATAAATATCTAGGAGTGTACCTAGACGAATTCTTCAAATGGAAGACACACACCGATATACTACACAAAAAACTAAGACAATCCGCATATGCTCTGTACCACCTAAGTATTTGTTCACCATACAACGTTCTAAGACAAGCTTACTTCTCACTAGCAGAATCTTATCTAAGACATGGGATTACCGCTTGGGGAACTGTAACATACTGCAAAACTTTACAAAAAACACAAAACAGATTTCTAAAACTACTCTATAAAAATAAACACAAAACGCACTACTACAACAATCAGAATAATAATAACACCAACACACAAGCACATCGACACGTCGAAAGCGCTACCAGAGCAAGCAGCCAAAGCATACCCAGACAAAATCAATTACACAAAGATCTACAAATACTAAACATAAAAGACATTTACAAAACAACGATCATATCGGAATTCTACAACAGAACAGAAATCCTTAGCCTAATAAACCACGAGAAAAATACAAGAAGCAAAGCTCAAGGACGATACAAAATCCCTCGGATTCGAAATAACTATGGAAAAAACACGCTAGCTGTATCATTACCAACAACAATAAACAGCATTCCAGCCACAATACTCAGACATAACAATAAATCACAAAGGAAAAAACTAATAAAACAACACTTGTTAAATATAAGTTAAAACTTAATAACATTATTATTCAAACTTAATATATGCAACAAAACTGAACTAAAAAAAAAAAAAAAAAAAATAATTATGAAATATTATTAAGTGATTATCCTGCAGACAAGCCTAATCGGCTTCGTGGGAATAAAACTATGATAAATATTATATAATTAGATAACTAATAAACTATTGTAAATTGTAATTGTAATTTGAATTAATAATAAATAAATAATAATAATAATAATATTTAACAGATTGCAAATCATTCCAAACGATTTTCCTCCCAGTTTGTAGTTGTACCCTTTCATGACCCTTCTACAGCTTTTTACGCACATTAGAGTGTCAGTTGATATTTTCTACGCATACTATCTAGTTTTCTTTTATATTTTATCTAAAAACTACAAAAATTGTAATACTCTTATGGGACTACGATTGAACAACCCCTTACAAAATGAAGATAACATTTTTCTCCAAACAGCTCGATCTTTTGCCTTATCGCTCCAGATGGCAATATCAAGTGTACGCAGGGATTCGCCAACCTTCCTATTTCCTACCTATTTTTCGTCTTTCTTCGAGTTCGGTTTGGAAAACCATTTGTCTTGGTTCGTCTTCATCCGTTCTACTGACACGGACTAGCCAGCGCAACTGCGTTACTATAATCTTTGACTATGTGAATGTCGGGATACAGCTCATACAGGTCATAGTTCATCCGTTGGCAATACTCGCCGTTGAGCACTTCTGTAGGGTCATACATTGTTCGGAGTATTTTCCTCTCGAAGATTCCAACAGATATTTCATCTGCTTGAGATAAGACCCAGGATTCTGCACCATAACGCAAGACAGGTTGAATGAGAGTCTGGCGTAGCTGGACTGTTGCTACTCGAGAGGGGCTTTATCTCTAAAGTGCTTGCTTAGCCCAAAATAAGATTCTATTCGCAAGCCCAATTCTCCGCTTGATCTCAAGGCTGACGTTATTGTTTTTGTTTGCGCTAGATCCGAGGTATATAGATTCGTCCACCACCTCGAAAGTTTAACGTTTATCAATATTCACGCTATGGTTTAAACGCGTGGAGGCCCTGCTCGTTGAATCCATTAATTTTGTTTTGTCCTCATTTACCGTCAAAGGGGGTCTTTGCTGACTCCTTCGCAGTTCTCGACAACACCGATGTAACTTCTCTCATTGTGCGCTCACTGATATCTATATCATGTTGACTGCAGGTTTTCTCATAATGATCCCCAAGAAGATGTTAAAGAGATCGCATGATGGGTTGTCGACTTGTCAATAATTATTTTTGAACCGACCTGGTCAATCGTTCAGCTTCACTGCATGGCTTTGTATCCCAGAATCGGCTATATGCATTTTAAAGGTTAATATCCTATTTTAAATGTCATTTGGGAGTACAATGACCGCGGTGACCAAGGAAATTATATCTGCGGTAGGTCTCACTAACTCGCCATGACAAGGCTTTTGCCCACGTATTGGCAATAATTATACAAAATTTTTGTAACTAAATGTCCCAACCAGCAACATATTTGATTGCACAGATTGATTACTGGAACATCTTATATTGTAAATCAACCTGTTCTACTCCATGTTCTACAAGCTCAATATCAAATACAACGTGTTTTAGCCT
Organism: Phaonia tiefii; assembly: GCA_963931995.1. Taxonomy (NCBI): domain Eukaryota; kingdom Metazoa; phylum Arthropoda; class Insecta; order Diptera; family Muscidae; genus Phaonia; species Phaonia tiefii. The sequence goes on from OZ008371.1 coordinate 149,527,541, forward strand.
GTCCGAAATACAATATACTTGTGTCCAAACACGCTGTGTTTGCTATTCAATATTAAATGTTAGACACACAATGATTTACAGGTTATAATATATATTTTTGCGACGTATGAAGAAGTTTTGCAAAATGCATCCTTATGATTCCTGGCAAACCCTAGATATATTTTAGATCGATTCATCAAAATATATCCCAGCATCGCCGATATTGGCGGACGTTATGTTGGAAGATTTCTCGAGCAAATATGTGGACGATATATTTGTAATTACGATATTAAGCAAACCGAGGAGGAGAACACATTAAAAGCATTCAACTCCTTCAATCCGCAACTACAATTCACAGCGGAAGTGGAAGAGAACCATACATTGCCCTACCTTGATAGTTTAGTTATAAGAGAAGATAATAATATCAACATTGACTGGTATCAAAAACCTATGGCATCAGGACGATTAACGAACTATTATTCCAAGCAACCAAGGGGGATGATAATTAATACTGCAAGTAAGTTCATCAATAGAGTAATAAGGATAAGTGACGTCGAATTTCATAGGAAAAATAAGGAGAAAATACGAGAAATTTTGAAGATCAACAGTTTTCCACGGGATATGATTGATGACCTACTGACACGAGCGAAAGTGAAACCCCCAAGCCCAATGGACCAATGAAAATACAGGGAAAATTTGTAAGCACATCTCGGAAAGAATTAGACATTCGGATCTACAAAACGGGGAGAAATATAAATTGACAACTAAGTCCAACTTCACTCTCAACCACATTTTCAGGAGGACCAAATCTAGAATCCACACAGAGGACAAGCCAAATGTCAAGTGCATCGGGTACATGCCCAACAAATGCCATAAAGTATACGCTGTCACTAGAATGAACAAAATAAAGCTGAGAATACAATCACACAATTCGGGCCAGAATCCTCACTATAAACCTTTGGAACAGAGAACAGCACTCGCAGTTCACTATATTTCAACTGGACACACCCCAAATTTTGATGAAGTGGAAACTTTAACTGAAGAGAAATGTTACTCACGTCGTCTCTGTCAGGAAATGCTGCATGTTAGAGCTGATCGACTTGACCTGGTGGTTAGAAATTGTATACACCGCAGAATGTGAGGAGGACTCAGTGATAGGCGAGTTAAAGCCCCAACTTTAATTTGTACAAAACTCCCTGAGACTTCTAAAAAATAAATCAAATATTTGAGATTTTGTTATTTTCAAGTGTATAAAATTTTGCAATTTAAGGAATTTAAATCAATCATACGCAGTGATTCCCGGAACACCAAATGCCATTTGAGATAATTGGATTTAAACGCGAATATGAAATTAAAATTGTCTTTAAGTTATTATTCATGGAACACAAACAAGACAAGCTAATGAATGTTAATATTATTATAAAGAAATATATGTGCAATTTTGAAACATAAATATTAAAGGTTAATCTAAATCAATCATACGCTTAGTTGTAATAATATAAATTTCTGTGCAGTCAAATGGAAAATATGGAAATAAAAGTTATTAGTTCTTACTGGATAATAATAATCCGATTAAATTTGATGAATTATTTTTATAGCATAATTCCAAACAACCGCTGATGAATATGTGTAACTAGATCGATCTGAAATATCTGTGCGGTTTGGCAGGAGCCACAAGGATGCATGTTCGCAAAAATATATATTATAACCTGTTAATCATTGTGGCTCCAACATGTAACATTGAATAGCAAACACTGCGTGTTTGGACACAAGTATATTGTATTCGCGACTGGCTAAAACACGATATATTGGATATTCAGCTTGTAGAACATGGAGTACAATAGGTTGATTTACAGTATAAGATGTTCTACAATTGAATCTTTTGAATCGACCATTTTGCTTGTTACGATATTTCGTGAAACAACATTTTGTACCTGTGTTGCCAATACGTGGGTAAAAGCCTTGTCATGGCGCGCAAGTAAGATTTACCTAGAACAGATATAATTTCTTTTTTCAACGCTGTCATGGTACTCCCAAAGGAAATTTAAAACATGATATTAGCCTTTAGAATCCATTTCACAGTTTCTGTGCAAATAGCTCCTTCCGTTCAAAGATCTGATTATCTTGACCTGGTGATTGGAAATTGCATATACCGAAGACAATGTGAGGAAGACTGAGCGATAGGCAAATTAAAACCCAGACTTTAATTTGTACAAAAGCCCCTGAAACATCTAAAAAATAAAACCAATATTTGCAATTTTGTTATACTAACACCCTTTCAAATGGATACATTTTTGCAATTTAAGTTCTTTAAATCAATCATATGCAGTAATTCCCGGAACACCAAATGCTATTTGAGATAATTGGATTTAAACGCGAATATGAAATTAAAATAGTCTTTAAGTTATTATTCATGGAACACAAACAAGACAAGCTAATGATTGTTAATATTATTATAAAGAAATATATATGCATTTTTTAAATATAAATATTAAAGCTTTATCTAAATCAATCATACGCTTAGTTGTATTTAGTAGGTCTTGGATAAAAAATTTCTGTGCAGTCCAATGGAAAATATGGAAATACTAGTTATTGGTTCTTACAGTGAAAACACCAAATTCCCGGAACACCAAATGCCATTTTAGATAATTGAGTTGAAAATCAAATACGAAATTAAAATTGGCTTTGAGTTATTATTCGTGGAACACAAAAAAAAAACAAGCTAATACGTGTTAATATTATTATAAAAAAAAGTTTTAAATTAAAAATTAACCCTAAATCAAAATACGCTTACATTTGGATATAAACTTCTGTGAAGTCAAATTGAAAATATGGAAATAATACTTATTTTAATATTTATTTATAAATATTATTTATGATTTTAACTTCTGATAAATAGAGAATTTTTGTAATATACATTATTATTAGCTGGAATGTTTATTTTAAAATGTATGTACTTCAAATAAATTATTTCTACAATTGTGTATCAATATAACCTTTTTTGCTATACAATTTTCAAATTCATCGGGGATAATTTGTATTTATTCGACGTTTTTATTGATATTTTTTAATGTTATTATACAAACTCTAGACCATTCTATATCTCTATTAATAGACATGTAGCTTTCAAAAAAGAAGTTTTGGAAAATGCAACCTTATTATTCCTGTATATAAATTGCAGATCAATCTAGCTACACATCTGCATCAGAA